>JAPDFJ010000025.1:0-440242 GCA_027569595.1 Penicillium sp. G339
TTGTCACACAAAATTAAAACCACTGTCTGTCATTTTTTTTTTTTGTTTCCCCCAAACGGGGGGCCCCCCGTGGGGGGGCTCTTTTCTTGCACCCAATTATCCAAAAAAAAAAACCCCCCACAAAAATTTTTTTTTTTTTTTTTTTGGTTTTTTTTTTTTTTTTTTTTTTTTTTTTTTTTTTTTTGGGCTGTTTTTTGATCTTCCTTAGCTATCGTTTTTGCCCCGTACCTCCCTTCCTGGACCCGTTAACTATACAGATCCAGCGCTTATTGTTTTTCCTTATCAATCACCAACCATAAGGGTTTAGAAACCTCGTTACGCCAGGTTTTCCCTTTCGTTGTTTGAGTTGTCCAAATCTTTACATGATTGAAACCAAAATTACGGTAAACAATTCTGGCCGTGGACAAAGTGATTGTAAAGGGAAAGGAACCATGAGCTTAACCCCCAAGAGCAATCTCATCCAAGACTACACACGCTTGGCAACAAAGGCAATGTCTAGACCTATGCACCGCAAAAAGACCTAGAGTTGGAAAGATCCTACATTACTAGTGGGAAAGGACTTGAAGAGTTACGCTGCGATTGTTCGTATATGTTGCAGTAACTGCGGACAGGAAAGATACCACGCCATATGAGACAATTTACTCATTCGATCGCTTGGTGACGCTCAGTCCAGGTGTAGCTACGATTAGAAGCCTCGCCATTTTTACCCCGTGGACTAGAGTATCTGGACAATTAGTTATACTCTCATATGGAAAATGCACAAAGGTTTTCTAAGGTAGGCTACAACTTGGCAGACTACCCTAAGCTACGCACATTCCTTTTTAAGTTATTGTATAAAGTAAGCAGAGCTTATTAAGTCTCAGGTATGTAGAGGGCTTTTTCTTCCTTTTTTTGCATTCATCTCACACGCTAGTATCAATTGCTATCCGATATTTATTGTTTGTCTATATTACACTGTCTATATATTACTTGACTTAGGATTATCTAGTACATACGACCATAGGGTGTGGAGAACAGGGCTTCCCGTCCGCTCAGCCGTACTTAAGCCACACGCCGGCAGGTTAGTAGTATGGTGGGTGACCACATGCGAATCCCTGCTGTTGTATGTTTTTGTTTTTCTTTTCTTTCGTTTAGTATTGTTTGTTAGTTGGGTTTTGTGCCCTTGCCGCCCTACCACTTCAGCCCATTCAGTTCCTTAACCTGAAGGATGTTGAGAGACAAGGTTCAGCTCTTGAAGAATAGGAAGAACAGCATAAGCCCAAGGCTATCAAAGGATGGACTTAAGCTCTCTATTTCAGGTATTTTTCGTGTTTTCATCCCCGTCGATGATGGCTTCTGGTAACCAAGAGATTCACATATTCCTCCAACCTTTCAAGTAATTCCTTGCAGACGTATTAATTTGACCTCTTTTTAGTGATGATGAATGCATCGGATAAAGCGATAATTGGACCTGGGATCGTAAGTCTTAGAAAGTCTTCAGAATTGACCAGCTGATGAGGAGCCTTCCGTCCTTGCTCATGCTAAATCCGCTCTTCGAGCTGCTGTATCTTCCTTTGTTGCTCTCTTGTCCTCAGGAGCAGATCGGCCGGGCTATATCAAAGATCCTCTAAAGTATCATTATACAAGAGCTTTGAATAGAGAGTTTTCCGTAGCTACATATATTCATCGAAGAGTTTTGGACAGTCTGCCTTTAATCCTGAAATATCGGATTTTCGATTAAGTGATATATTTATGATTATACCTCTTCCCCTTTCCAAAGTTTGTAATACCACCTATAGCTCGATCCCTGCTTCCAAGACGACTGTAGCAGCTATTGCCAAGACTCCGCCGAAATTCTGAAGAATTATTTGTTAATCGTCTTGAGTAATTATATTGGTAGCAAGCTGTATCTGGACAATTAGTTATGCTCTCATATGGAAAATGCACAACGGTTTTCCTAAGGTAGGCTACAACTTGGCAGACTACCCTAAGCTACGCACATTACTTTTCACCTGGCCATCACGAAAGAGTACACAAAACGGTAAAAGCTTTTGTGAGAGACTAAAGCATATCAGAAAGCCAATAGATAACCTTCATAGTTCAGAGCATCCTGGTTGCGGGGAGCTTCAAATGTTTCAAGTTCGACCGTGATACCAACAATCATTATATTGATCATGTTACGATAGTGTTACGATAGTGGTTAAGTCACCCCTCTGTTTCTTCCAGCCCGACTGGGTAGGTTCCTCCCATTCTCAGATGCTCCGATCTCACAAACGCACCAATTTGACTTGGTGGTGAGTCCACCGACGGCGAGGAAAATCTTTCTAAAAATTCCTTTTCCTGCGAGAGTTCTTCGTCGACACTATTGCTCTTCTCTTCCGTATCTAGTTTCGTTACATTTCCCAATACTACCCATCTGTTTGTCTGGACTTGAGACCATACAGGTTGCATTTTAGTGTGGAAACGCCATGGTTTTGCATCCTTAACTCCATGGCACATCTTGAGAGTAGACACAACTCATCTAGACAAAGTATAAAAATAGACAAAGCCACACCAAAATGAGGGCATCAACCCGAGAACTGAATCTCCCAGATTAACTTGGCAATGTCCTTGAGCTCCTGCTCATCAATAAGTATATCGTGCTCTCTAGGAGGTTCGGCGGGTCTGAGGAAGAGAAGATGGAAGGGAATAAGGAGCGGGCCACCGTTCACTGTGACTTCGTCACCTTCACTGCTTTCTATGATCTCGATGGTCTGAACAGGTTCGATCTCTGCGTTGGCGCCAGTATATTGCCATCTTTCGATGGTGATTTTGGGGCGCCGTCGGTCTGCCTTTAGGGCTAGAACGATCTTCGCGAGACCATCGATTGGGTCGAGCCACCGGCCAACATCACGACGCAATTTGGTGTTTGTCTCAGTGATTGCTGTTTCCACTACCACAGTGGGTCTTCGCGGAGTTCCAGGTGGTGGTCGTCTTGGGCCCCATGCTGCATCTGCTTGTTTGGAGCCATTGGCCACAGGAAATGTGGTGGAACGGTAGTGGTAGATTGATCTTTTAAGTCCCATGGGACCTAATGCGTCCACCATAGCTGTTTCAAGAGCAACAGAAAGCTCTTCGTGTTCGTGAATGATCATTTTGACGGCCAATGAATTGATATGTTGATCGAATGTGGTGTGGATAGAAAGTTTTGGGTCGATATTCGGATCTAGGAAGTCACGATCGTACGTAGCCGTATCAATAGAGAAAACAACATATTCAAACACATCTTCAGACTCCTCCAAGGAATCTAAATTTCCATCATGGTATATTCCATTGGACATGGTTCTAATAGGATGCAGTGAACGGTGAAGGCGCTCGCGCTCAAGGTCAATGATTTGGGGAAAATCTTCTTTTTGATAGGTATACCGTCTGACAGATAAAGGTAGCCCTTCCGGGCCACAGTTACATTCGATCAGTTCAGCCATTGCATGCGCTTTTAGTAGGATGTAGAAGGAATATGAAAATCTGTAGAAGACGCCAGGACTAAATTTGCTATTATCTAACGATGGCGTATCGGGCGACCAGCGTAATGGCCCAGGCAAAGGCGGTGAATATGTGCGTGACGCGAGTCGTGCATTGATCTGGCAGAATCTTAGCGGGTTCAACATTTTGTCAATTCTACGATGCAACCAATGAGATCAAATATGAAGTACAGTGGCTAAGTTATTCTCTCTGTCTATGCATGTATATTTATAGCTAGTTTAAGCTTCCAAGACCGGTCAAAAACAAGCCTTAAGAATCCTCAAATAATAGTCAAAAATATCTCCGAAATGGGGGTCCTACTATGCCTTTGGTCTCAGGTCTTTCTCGACTAACGTGTTTCATGGGTTAATTTGAGGTGGTTGTTATATGGAATTGAATGGCAACTATCTAATATTGTAATATTCACGAAGCACGCCAAAATCACGATAAAATTGTTTAGAGGCTTGAGGCTTGAGGCCCTCAGTGCTGAATCATCCCGCACACCATCCATATAGTACTAGTCTGAGCCCTCAGAGTCTCATCCCATGGCATGCATGCATCCATGATTCATCACATCACTCATTCCATCCAGCCCCTCTGTTCAGTAAAAGTCACGCCAAATCCATGCAGAGGGTCGTCGCTGACGCACTTCCCTCTCCAGACCGTGTATTCTTGAGATCACCCCAGCATTCCCCCTTCACTCTCATTGTTTTACCTTCCAAAATCGGCCACGAACAACGTACCGTACGGGACTTCGAGCGCACAGGACACCTCCTCCACTGTGATCCTTGGTCTGTGTGTAGACTTCGGCAGAACCCATCGACCCATCAACCCAACCCACCCCAACCCATCAATGGATTAGGTTTTGGGTCTAACCGTCTGACCTATAATGGGTTATAGGTTTCTTGCTTTGATATATGACATAATGTGGGTTACCTGTAGGGCCCTATATTATTTTAAATAGAATAAATGCCTAGAGATCCTATAATTAATTTACAAAATTAGCTAATTTATAAATGCTAGGACTATCTTTTATATAGAAATATAGGTCAAAAAAAAAAACGTATATAGCCCTATCGAAAGCCCATATGGCCCCCTCGGGTTAGGTCAGGCATTTTGAAAAAGACCTATAACCTATCAAAACCCATCAATGGGTCAGAATGTAAGGTGTTAATATATCAGCTAACCACTGATTGGTTAGTAAAAATTGTGAGAGGAAGTAATGATTCGATTTTAAGATAGTAACTGATTCTTGAAGAATCTTCAAAGAATCGAGGACTTAACGCCTGCTTTATAGAACAAAGAGGTCCGCTTCCCGAGAGATGCTGTGGAGAGAGTTGACTTGTTGACCACTATATGCGCTGCACATCTATATGTTCCATGTCAAGCATTGGATCTAAGAGCTCTTGAAGCAGATTTCCAAAATCTCCTACATCCCCATCTATTATCACTATACCAGCAGTACTTTCCTCTGTTGGATATGGCTTGCCTTTTCGATGGATTATGGCAAAATATCATCAGGTCGTGGCATTCAAATAACACAATCGGATATGAGAATTGATGCAACAAAGTTTCAGCTGACTTAATGCACTGAGTCATTTAGGACATGACATGAATCGATGCAACGTTACCATTGAGAGACATTCTTGAAATCTGGAGATTAACGATAACGTCTACGTACTATAAAACACATGACGCTTCGCGAAACCAGTTCGGAGTCCGCTAATCCAGCCTAGTATATTTGTTGTTTACAACCAGCAAGCTCTACTTCTGGGTCCGCCAAACGCTTCAAATTCCACTATACAAAGGGCTTATTGACCACCTAGGTCTAGATCCTGAAGATACCAGTAAGAGAATAAACGGGGCTTACGTCGCGCGTATATACAGTGCAATTCGTAGCGGAGAATTTGTTAATGTTTTGTAGGATATGATGTCCGACGATTAATTTTTCTCACTGGTTTCATCTCACTTTCTTTGAACATTAGAAACAATTTGTTCTGCCCTTCACCATTGCTTTATTATTCTTAGCTCTTTGTTTCAGTGTTCAGCTTTAGCTGCCAAGCTACCAGGGATTAGCCGAATCGTGACTTTAAGTGTTCGCTATGTATCTGGCCTCAACTTCTTTCTTTTTCATGCTAAGCTGTATAAATCAGCGCTGGCTGAAAACCACTAAATTTTAATAATGGGTGTTCAATGCTTGGCGAAAATATCGTTGGGAACAGCCTTATGCTTCTGACTTCGCTCAGAAGGGCTTCTAGTGGTATATGGTAAGCTTTTAACTCAAGTAGAGAAAATATCACGCGACCATGACCAATCATAGGCTCGTTAGAACTGATAGGCTTTCTGTCGGGCCTACAAGTAGATCCCGGGGTATAGCATATGAGATGTTTTGCTCCCAGTTAGACACTCACCCCTACTATTCTCTTCCAAAGTTAGACTTGCAAAGAAACGTTAGTCTCGTTCTCAGCGTCTATCCGGCCATCAAATCCTTGGCAAACGATACCGGGTTTTCATTAACACCCCGGTATATGTTCCCGAGAAGAAGCCGATACCATGGTGGCTGTATCGGCAATTAAAAAACCATTTCCGATGCAGGATTGTATACTAATTATGGAACTTCAAATTGGGGCCATAGGGCCGGCGGGGGCATGATCCTTTTTCGACGGCTTGGGGCCACTACTAGTCCCCAGCAGGATGACAAATAGGCATGATTGCCCTGTTAGTACTCAGATTCTGGGAAGAACTGAATTGGCCAAATCAAGCTATTTGCTAGCTGGAGATAAGATGAAGAGTTGCATACATAATAAATGGTGTATTTAAATGTGTATGCCCGAAGACCGTATCGACGGCTCGCGACTGAGACCGCGACTTGTCATCTCCTGTGTAGGAACAGCCTTGTATCGACCATTTTCGGTATTACGGTGCGAAACACGCATCGCTCTTTATGCCACGTGCACAGGCGGGAAGGTAGGATCGACAAGGCGAAATGAGTGCCAAGAATTTTAGGGCAGCTGAAGAAAATCCTTTGACCCTTTCCTTGTATTGACGTGGTGATGCAGTAAATGCATCATGCATAACTGGCCCCCAGTATTATCTTGCGAGCAGGCAACAGCATTCGGCGAATCGGCATTACCACGTCAAACTGCAAACTTGGGCTCCATTTTGCCAAGAGCGCCTTGGGCTTGGCATTTGAATTGGGCGGCTATCCGAAATATTACATCTGGCTAAAAGGTTAGTGGGGAATTCCGCTCGGAAGAGCCAAGGGTGCGAGAGAGAACGAGCTCGCGTTCGTTTTCGGGCCCCCAGTTTCCACTTTCGCTGACAGGATCTTTCCCACACGCGATCCGTGCCCGTATTGATGATCCCATTGTGAGCCTATGTATGAGATACTGGAGATAGCGCAGGGACTGACTTCTATGGCCGATGTCTGACCTTTCTATTTTAAAAGAGCACATTGAAACATTGTGGATCTGGCTTTTCCTGATTATTGACAAAATATTGAAACCGGTATCGGCGAGCAAACTATTCACCCCTATGTCCCCTGGCTGAAAATATGCACAAGTGAAAGGAAAAGAGAGAAATGAAAGGGCAGAGAAAGCTAAAATGTTGTATATATATACAATAAAAATGAAATGCAAAAGCGTTGTGACTTCATGAAAGTTATTCTTTGTAGAGAATCATTCCAAAAATGATGCATAGAGCCGAAGGCTGGCTTCTGGGCAACAGAATATGGCACTATGCAGTGGTCATTGGCATAGTGTTCATAGGCATGTTGTTGAGTGGCAGCGCCGCCTCCGACTTCTCGTCCTCTTGGAACATCATCTTCTCCAGCTTCTGCGCCATTTTCGCACAGAAAGGATCGACGTAGCGCGTCCACATGGAAGCACAGATATACACGAGCACGATCCATGCCGGAATGGAAATTCCAACGACCCATCCTGGTCGGAGGGGAATCCACTGCGGATGAAGGGGCTCACCATTCTCATCTAGGATCGGATTTCCGTTGCCATCGGTAGGTTGGCCCTCCCAGGGCTGGCCGGTGATGCCGTAGAGCATCCAGCAGAGAACGGTACGGAGGAGAGTGCCGTGGACGAGATAGACTGCGAAACTCTGCTTTCCAAGCCAGAGGAGGATACTGCTGGACAGGAATTCCTTAGTTGTCGGAGAGATATAGATGGCAAAGATAATAAGATCAACGCCGAGAGCTGAGTAGCGCCTTCCGATGTTCACCTCGGGAGGGAAGATATAGTGAGCCGCATCCTTCATGGCTTGCGACCAGGTGGACCATTCGGGGTGAGCGCCGGGGTATGAGCAGATTAAGAGACCGCAGATACAGAGTGTGGATGAAACAATACGACGGCCCCATTTGTGGTCGTCAATGAATTCCTTGAAGGCGGTTTCGTAAGACAGATCGCTGAGGAACATGCCGTAGACAGCTTGCATCTGGAATGTTTCTTCAGAGTATTAGTATAAGATAGATATTTGAGTGCGGAGTCAGACATACCGGTTTGCTTCGCAGCATCTTGATGAAAATAGAGATACATCCCCAAGTAGATTGCCAAGCGCCAGCGGAATTTGACAAACATGGTGATGCAGAGAAGGACATACACAAGCATAGATGCCTTGAGTAAAGGCAAAAGAGCCCACTGGTGATCATCGTACGCCATATAACCAGTCGTCCAAACACCAAGGAAGTTCTCAAACAAACGTAGGAACTCCTGCCAGAAGGTCGGGGCGAGATCGGGAGATGCATAGCGGCACCACCAGCAGTCGGACCGGTTAGCAGCAATGAAAGCACCGCACTGAGCCATCACCCAAGAAATAATAAGAGCGATGGTGGCGGGGAAGATCAGGCGAGGCGGGCGGCGGAAGGCACTCTTTGCCACCGACGTGAAGGATCCGAGGACATCGCCGTTGCGGGACTGCTTGATAGGCTTCAGAGCACAAACGTAACCGGTAAGGAAAGCGAAAATGGTGACACCAAGTCGACCTTGCCAGGGAATGCGCAAAATCGGCCATTGGAGAATGCGTGGTGTGGCATTCTCATCGTCACGCGGAGAGAAAAGATCAAAGTCCCATGCTCGAGCAAGATGGGTCAAAACAACTAGAAACGATGCAATTCCTCGCAGTCCCTATCCGCACATTGTTAGGAGAATTCTATTTTGTTGGGCAGGCTCTGGCAGATAACTCACGTCGATCCATTTCACACTCTTCCTTGGGTCACCCTTCACGTTGGGGTCGCCGGATTTCCAAGGGAGGTTGTCGAGAACGCGGGTATAAACATAATTCGATCGAATGTAGTCCATGGTGATTATGGAGAGCAACTGTCAAAAGGAACGAGGTGTTCGAATCAAAGACCTGTCATCAGGCTATATATTCTCTTGGCCAGCAGAGAATGGCGTGAAGGAATGCTGGGGCTGGGGCGAAAAAACAGTCCGGAAATGATTAACGAGTGAATGCGAGAGAATGATTCCGACCCTCTCTCAGTTAATTATAACATATGCCAAGATTGGGACAAACGGATATGGGCCTTAGAAGGCTGAAAATGATCTAAATGACGAAGAAGGAAGGGATGCGTGGGAGGGGGGGGGGGGGGGGCCTTGGGGTTTTGAATAACTCGAGCGCGGGCCCTTTCCCCTGCCTATAGGGCGGCCGATAGGATATTGTCGAATGGAATACTCCACTGCCAATACTTAGCGCCAGGCCTCGGTTTGACATCAAGGCTAGTCACGCCAAAGCTGGCACACCAGACAAGCTGATCATTTTCTAGAAGCAGTGCTAGCTACTGGGGTTATCGAGCATCCGTTCGTGCAAGATCCCGGAAGCCCGTAGGAGATAGAGCCGTTTCACCAGGATAATGATTATCATTCTGCCTTATGGACCGCCCTACTGGATTTTGCTTCAGGAGCCCCGGCGGCACACCTGTCACTTTCCCCCTCATATCTTGGCTCTATTGTTTTGAAACACATATTCAAGAATTTATACAGACGCTTGCATCATTGTCACGTCTGCGGGCCTTATTACCCATCCCGCTACGGGGTGTCATGACTATCCGGCACAACCCACTGGATCATATCATTCTAAAAAGGATACTATGGCCGATATCCCGCCAGGAAGGTGGCCCCTCACGACCCCCGGCGATACGAACGGGGTGAGAATCGAGTATTAGGGGCTGACGACGCTGGAGAGGAAGCATTTCCACCCTCCCAATCAAGTGTAGAAACCGAGTCAGATTCCGCTATGGCCCGAAAGTCACGGACAATTGCGCGAGCACCTAGCGTTGATCACCTTCCTTCACAGTCAGTTTTTTTTACCAGCCTTGTGCACAAGCAAGTGTGGGAGGAAGCATGGCCCCTGATTGATTGACTGGACTTCCACGCGTGATTTTTGGGGATTGAGCGGGCCTGGGTCTTCCTTGGCGGCATGATTTTGAGCGGGTGGTGGAATTTTATGTTGGATTTCGAACCGTATATTTCTTGTATCTTCTATTCTAGCTTTCTTGGCCCTGTATTTTTTTAATTTTTAATTTTTTATATTCTTTGTTCCCCAGCATCTCACGCAGTCCGTAAGCAATAATCCAAGCGAATACGCCGGTGAGCCCCTTTCTTGGGGAGAACTGTACGAGGTTATTGCATGAAGTGGCGGGCAAATGGCGCGATTTGACCTAATCGCAGCTAATGCCGGTGCGACTGGATCGCCGTGGATCTACCCTTGGCGAAGTGGAGAATCTGCTGAACCCTGAACGATCAATACACGGTTGTTACCGACATTACCTAGATTACACTGGTGGCTTGGGACGGCGAGTCGAGTGGCGCTGAATGTGAAAAAATTATGGGAACGCCAGCAATGCAGGGGGAGAAACAAGCTCAAGCGTCGGCTAATACGACCAGGATCCCCTGAACGGCAGCGTTTGATACACTTTTCACTATACAGGAATCCAAAGAGATTCAAGACCTCGTCTTCACCCCACGAGTCCCAGAAACAAGAGCACCCGACACCCGCCACTAGCCTGCAGAAATGTACTGCAGAACGACCCCGTTGGTATTTCGGCTAGTTCCACTGTAACCGAATCGGGGTTGGTTTGCGAGAACTCCACGCTCCCATCCGTTGTCAGCGTGCCAGGTATTTCGGGGGCTTGGCGCACGAGAAGGAGCCATCCTTTCCATCGGAAAATGGAGTCAGGGGCTGTTCAAGTGCGAGACATTCCACCCATAGTCTCTCCGCCACCTCTTGGCATAATTACTGGCCACGTTACGTTAGTGCCAGTTGGGGTGATGGTTGAACCCTTGAATGAAACGTGGGCATGAACAGAAGATCATTTAAGAATATAGGGGCGGCCCCAAAAGTTCAAGGTTGGCCCCAAGATGTACGGTCGGCTTCGGTGAAGAAAGAACAAGCCTAATGGATGGCTGCCTCGCACACAGCCCTATAGTCCCACAGACGTGGGGGCGGAAACTGCTCTCTCAGAGCACCTCTGAAAATGGCTGGATATTGAGTACAGTACATAAGCACAATGTTGGACATGTACATATTTGGGGAATTTTCAGGGTTCGCGCGACTGTGGAAGTGACAGCTAGCTGGATGGTGGGCTTCGGGGAAGACGCGTACTCCGATGCTGCCGAGATGGCCCTAGCGTCTCAGGGTCTAATCTAGATATACAGTAGTGTATACACCGTACAGTCGATAAAGAAGACAGATCATCGTTGCAGCAGTGCGAGCGAGTAACAAGGGGCGACCGTTTGGCTATTTGAATGCGAGTTTCAGCGTGACCCCTCGTGCGCCCATGTGAAGGGTGACTTGTCCAGGTATATTACATACTGCTCCATGTTACATTCCAAGGATTCCTGGTGTCTACCAAGTTCGATAGCAAGAGGACCCATCGCACTTTACCCATACAGGGAGCATACTCAGACATTTGAGCTTTGACTACCGACAAATCATGAAGAAGGGTTCTACAGATCCGCCGTACAGTAGAATTTTGGCACTGCTGACTGGGGGAGGCGTTCGAAAATAGACTCTAAGCCCCTGAAACGAACTCTTTCTTTCAGCCCAGTTGGTCCATGACTCTCGGACTTCCTCTAGCCCCGCTGTAATTTTTTTTCTCTTTGGTTTCTCGACTTGCAATTCCGTACCCGATGCAGATGTCGTTTCAACCGCCCCGTGGAAATTGCCTTCTTGGCGTTTGATGCTCGTGGAAACTCGCCCCAGCCGCTCAAAGCCGAAATAAATTGCGTGGACCAGTAGGAACGGATCACGCCATTATTACTTTACTTTTGTGATCGTATCGGAGATAGCGAGGAGGTCCGCTCAACCACACTTCAGCCCTGCAATTTGATCTGGAGGATAACAGTCCATGCGATCCCCATACTGTTGGCATCTCCTCGACTCTCAACATGCGGGTAACACATCTTGTGGGTTGGCTCGCGTGGTCGCTGCATGTCTCAGCGACTATTCTGCAAAATGGCCAGCCGAGAGAAGACCCGTGGCCCGGGCAAGCACCTGAAATCGCGCTGGACGACAGCTGGAATACTTACCAGGCGGATGCACCGGAGATCTCGTTTAAAGGTCGCTGGGATAGCCAGCATGTTTCTTGTACGCTAAGTGTTGACCTTCTCCATATGATGCACCGCATTCTGACAGTTCCTTAGGGTGGTCGTTCGTCTTCCCCAGAGTTTCCCCCTCCGCCTCCCCCTTGCGACCACAGCTAATGACGATCCTGACATCAGAGCGCCGGGGATTAAAACAGAATTTACTGGAAATAAGGTATGCGCTTATCATTGCAATGACGAATCTAAGATCGAGATGAGATAATAACGGCTTGGTAGCTTGCAGTAAGCTTCGGCGCCAGCACCACCGATGGCGTCTTGGTCGCATACCGGTAACGATCTCTCACCAACCTTTCATCTTCATGTCGATTCTGACTTCCGAAACAGTGTTGGAAATCTCGACTGGCAGTTTTCCAATGTGACTGCCGACGCCACTTATCAGTTCGTGGGAGAGTGGTCAGAGCTCGACGAGACCCCTGCAGAAACGAGCAAGATGTTTGAGATGCGAGGTACGATGCTATTTCGAGACAACATATCACCTACCAGACAACTGACCTTATTTTAGTTACCAACTGGGGCTTCGGATAAGTTTATACCTCCCGATCGACTGGGGACGCTCTTACTCATTTCCATATACAGTTCAGATTGCCAGCGTATCGGCTGCAGGCGACGCACAGCTCAACATACCCAAGCGATTCGAGAAAAAGGTGGAGGTTATTGGTGGATCGTAAGTATCGGAGCGTCATATGCCTGGAGAATCTGGCTCGCTGACAGTCTGCAGCCTCGCATCAGGACAGTATGGAACCTATGAGACCCTCTCGTCATGGGCATGGTTGTTCGTCGCTGGGCTGGGCAACGTCGAGTCCACACTGACGGTAATACACACCTTGAATGCCGAGGCCGACCCGCAATATGCTGATATGATATCTCATGGATAGGCCTACCCTGGCGCATGCCTCGTCGACAAACAATGCTACGGCGGTAGTGCTCACGGCATGGTATGTTTTTTGTACACGCTCAAATCCTCTAGCCAGCTGCTTCTTTACGCAACATGATACTCACAAAACAATTGATAGACCTGGTACTGGCATCGGGCATCTGATCCTGGGAGCCGCGCTCGCGAGTTCTTTGGCGACGAGCCTGAGGAATTCGATGTGAAGGGTGACCAGCCGACGGATCTTTTCCTCATCCAGATGGGAGGAAATGACCACCGACATCCTAATGAGATTCCAGGCCCCAATTTCTACCACGCCTACGTCGAGATGATCGAGGACATCCACCATACACATCCTCATGCGACCGTTCTCATAGTGGTACGTTGTACCTTCTTTTCGACTCTTGATCTAGCTTCATAAACTGACCTTTCGCAGTCTCAATGGGGCGGGTGGGAAAAGGACGGCCTGTCCTACCGACAGACCGAGGTCTATGAGGAGGAGCATCGCAAGGTCCACGAGCATTTCAAGGACCAGGGATTCGTCTACTATTTCAGCACCAAGGGGATCTTGCAGCACAACGATATCAATCCTAAAAACCACCCAACAGATGTTGGCCACATCAAGCTGGCGAGCCACTTGCTGCAGTGGGTCAGAGTGGTCTTGAGATGGGAGCTCGAACCCCTTGGAGAGGTTACGCATGCAACTCTCTACTGGAATGACCAGCAGGAGTATTAAATGATCATTGATGGCATTGTACTATAGTCCGAGCATACATAGCATGGGTTTAATTTATAAATACAGCGGCTTGAAATGCATATACAAATTGATATACACCGTTATTTACTAGCGCCCTCTCCAGATACTCGACCAAATACTATCACAATCTCGGGGTTATTGGCTCTGCCCTTCAAGGGGCTCAGGTAGGCCGCTGTGATATTATCTGGAGGATAACTTCTGCGTAAGGTTTTTCTCGGCATATTTTGTTTATGGCTCCGCAATTTCAGAACTTTTTTCGTTTTAATTGTTCATGTCAAATTACTATGTTGAACATAATTCTCATTCAATTGATTTGATATTATTTACAATTCAAACAGCCAATCGCAACTAGCACCTCCATGGTTATGTCATCCCAAACACGCGGGGTTGAGACAAAGAAAACCCCTTCAGCCTCACTCACCACCATTTTCCATTTATCTCTCGACCCTGAGGCCGCCCTCTGGCGCCTGGTTTGCCCCTGGTATTATTTGAAGAAATCCATCTTTCAGAAAACGAGCACGCTCTCCTTCGGCAGCCACTATGGCGCAACCACAAACTTTAAGCAACCTACCCATAAAATGCTTCGAGGAGATCTTAAGCTTTGCTGATCTCACCGTGTTAAAGAATCTACGCCCCACAAGCTGCCAATTTGGAAGAATATGTCTAGTCCCATTGTTTGGAGGTCCCAAGTGACTCTCTCTATTTGACAGGATCATGCCTGCAATCCTTCCTTGCGGTCATCTCCCATCCTGCATATATTCTCTTCGGTCCAGTGATAGGAAGCCTAACGATACTGGCATGGTAATACGACATATAGCGATATTCTATATTCATCTCACAGTTTTGATTTCCAGGTACTTCGAGCGCAACGGGATTTGATGTGGCTTCCAGAACAACAAGCCCAGCTGCCGCATGAGTCGCATGATGAGGCTGTTCAGTTGTTATCAACGGTGTTCAAATTACTCGGTAGTATCAAGAAAGTTGAGCTTGATGCAGCTGTATACTGGGAATCAGGTATTCTCGTTGAGCCTTCTAACCCGGAAGTTCCCTGGCTGTCAATCTTCATCGAAGCGACGAAGACATACTCTATAACGATTTCTGCTCTTGCGATTAGTGGAACCATCCCAGACACTCTTTCCATATATAAAAACGTGTAGCGATGCAGTGTACTCCCTGAAGGGGCTATCAGCTTCGATGCGGATGCTGAGTGCCCATAACCCGAAATTGAATTATATGTTTTCCTTTGTGAGAAATCTGTCGCTCAGCATATCAACATTTGTCAGCGACGACAACTATCTCAATAGGCAGATCCCACCAGACCGGTGGAAACTCACACTCGACGAGTCCGAAGAGCATCTCGTACTCTCAGATGAAGATTGGGCCGGGCTGGCTTATATCCTGAATTGCAGGCGGTGTCTTGAAACACTTCATCTTAATCTCTACAATACCCTCGCATTTTTCTCACAATACTATCGAGTATCCAGTCATATTTCAAATTATGTGAGGTTATCATTTCTTCAAAATCTCAGTCTCCGAGGCATTCGCACGACGGAAGAATCACTTACAAATTTTCTTTCAAACCATCGTCACCTTGATAGTCTCAATATAACTCTTGTGCTGCTCGTCTCTAGAACTTAGAATCCAATATTCCAGCACATTCAATCTGGAGCTTAAGTCTCTTTATTTATCTGGTCTAGGTGCCGTAAATCTACTTCCTGCGTGAGAAGAAATCCCACAGAGGCTCAAGCTAAACATGGAGCTGAGTTTCATGATCGCTCATACTCGCCATTTTGATCGACACGATCTAGGAAAGGGTCTCAATTCCCAACCCCTGCCATGTCTGAGTTTTCTAGTGTCTAATGATGTCGACAACATTTTCAATTGTTCTGTAATGAATACGACCTCCCTTGGAAAGTTGAACCGACCACATCGGAGGTTCAGACTGTGCGGAAACGCTGGATGAACATGAACATCTTCTAGGAACGAACGAATGAATTGTGTTGCTTAGGGGCGAGAGGAAAGAAACAGAGAGGGCCTAGTTGAAATGCGTGGTGAAGGCATTGATGCCTGTGAGGCCTATGCTGAGCCTGAACAATATCGAGTATTTCTCTCATAGCCCACAAGAAATCAACATTTTAGAGACGAATTGCCGCCTTTCGACACCGAGGAAAAAGAAAAATTTCGCGTCGCGTCGCACGCGCTCGAGAGGCATACGATACCCTATCTACCAGCTTTCGATTTGTCCATTCCCATAATACAAATAGTTGGTGAAAATTTTTACCCCACTTAACGCTAATTTATGGCAATTTTTGTCCTTTTTAACCTCCATGGTTCACACAGCAAGACTTTTTCCTTCTCGTAATTTCATCGGCCAGCATGTGCGCTAGACCAAAAAGGGTGACACCACTAAGATCTGCAGCTGCTTTGTGGCTGCAGGGGTGCCCAATAAAATCTCTCTTCCGGACGCGCGAAGCTGACAAGCTGAGAGAAAAGGAATAGAAATCTTCTCGAGTTTCGCAGGCTACACGATTTACTTCTATCAGTAGCCGTATCGCGTCCGGAATTGACCTCTCAAAGGTCTCTGTCTTACCAGCCATGGTGCAACCAGGTGCGACCACGGAGCTGCAAGTCGCGTCAAATTCTGCGAACATTTTCAAAATCTTGCTTCTTTATGCGGCTCATGTTCTACTACCAGCAACTCTGCTCCTCGGAACTCACAAGCGATCTATTCTACGGTATCTCTCGATTCCCATCTCATTCTGGATTTTACATCGAGCTATACAAGTGGCATTCTTGTTAGGCCCAGGATTTGTTTGGTGCGAACTGGCACGTTTATTCCTTACGGTCACATGCCAGAGCTTGAACTTACTGCTCATCAATCCAAAGGATAGTCATGACTTGCCACCTGACGTTATCCGAAGCACCGTGCATCGTATTTATTACTCCAGCCAACTTTTTACTCATCCTCGGGGAATCAATACTCCGTGGCAAATCAACAATGCGCCGTCACAGCCGACATATTATCGACGAAGGGGCATGGACAAGCCTCCATGGAATCGATTCATGATCCGGCAGATGGCAATAGCTATCTGGCAATACTTAGCACTAGATGTGTTTTCAACCCTTGCCTTGCGGAAGGCATTAGAGCAAGAAATATATAAACCATTGCCGCCCACCGTTCACTGGGATCTATCAACCGAAGGATGGGTCGAGCGAATCTTGTCAAACCTAATGGCTGGTTTTGTCGTCAGTCGAATCCTTATTGATTTTCACCACCGCATCTTTTCGGTTATAACTGTTGGCACCGGGCTCGAATCGGCCTCAAATTGCCCTCCCCTATTTGGGAAGGCAGCAGAAGTATACAGTTTACGAGAATTCTGGTCGTAAGTTTGTGCCCTCATAGAAGGTTTTGCTACAAGGACTTGACGAAAGATTTTAACGATGACCCTCTTATAGAAAATTCTGGCATCAATTGCTTCGACGGCCATTAACGTCTATCAGCAATTTCATCACTCGAGATCTTCTCGGTCTGGAATCAAGGTCCATACTCCAGCAGTATATGAATATATGCATTGTATTCCTGCTCTCTGGGGGATTACACGTTGTCCTGGATATGGTGCAAGGAATCCCTGCACAAGAATCTGGCGCGATACTATTTTTCGGATTAGCTCCTTTGGGTCTCATGGTTGAAGATGGCATCAAAGCATGCTGGAAAGTTATTTCACCTCCAATTGATGGGAATCAACTAGATGATCGTGTATCGCGACCGCGATGGCAACGACTCCTTGGTCTGCTCTGGACGATGGCCTGGCTAGGGCTTACCTCGACTTGGTACTTCTATCCCCAGATGCTGAGACCCCAGAATCAGAATCTAGTCCCTTTCAGTGTTGCAAGTCAAGTCGGATTACAGACCGTTTTAACGACCGTCATAATTGGTGGTGTTGCGTTAGCCTTTGCTTTCGAAATCGAGGTCTAGGGCCGACTTGGTTTCTTCATGTCTTCCAAGGTTGATTATGCTACAGAATGCGTACCAGCTTGCTTAAGAGGGAGTAGGTCGGATAGTTCCTCTTGGAATTTATTGAAGATATCAATGCAGTAAATAAACCCTAGAATGTCTATATCAAAAAATAATCGTCATGAGTTCGCCAAAAAATGACAAATATATATCTTACTATGATCTTGGTCCACTGAGTGTTCCAAGAACTTGAACTTGAACACGCATCAAAACTTTGAATCTAGGTAGCAACTACTAGTAGGAGCCATCGCTCAATATTGAATGTTCCACCGGAATTCCTCATCACCCCCATTTGTGGGCCCCACTTGAAAGGGCGGTACAAAAAGGCATTCAAAGGGATTGAGATTTCATACATATCATATAAGCGTGAGCCAAGAACTCACCGGATGTTTCATGTTTGCCTTGTGGGGTTGCCTCCATTCAAATAACTATTCAAGTTCGTCGTGTATGACCGAACGCGTGCGGATTCTCACGCGTTCCGAGCAGTGTGGGCGGGTGGATCGGTTGGAGGCGATAGTTTATTCTCAGCCGTCACTCGCTCCACGGCCAAAGTCAATTGATTTCGCGACCGTGGGAGACACATTCTCCTAGGTCTTATGTTTGCTGCTGACCAGTCCTAGATAGCCGGATTTTCCCCCTCCATCGCAGAGCAAAAGCGTTGCGCATCAGCATCATGGAATTATCTTCATCCCTTCCATTGACAGTGGGCCTCTATCAGTCCCGCTGACGTACGAGCATTGCGCAGCATTGTTAGCCAGACCATCCCCGCCGTATACGAATCCATGGCCCGCGACTTGCGCCGCCAATCAAACCGTCTCGATGTACAAGGCAAGGTAAAGATAGAAAGAAAGACCTTCACTGCCGCACTGAGAATAGTTTTTGCTCGCCTGCTTCGCCATGAGGGTCGATTTTGGATGGGTCATTATTGGAAGCGATGATCAGTCACACTAGCTTCTCGGTCTAATACGGATCGCCCGAACGATTGGCATAAGTTCACCCCGTTTTCTCTTCGATCCCCAGATCTTTCCTTGTACGTTTTAGTCTCGTCGCTTTGGTCGCATACACCAATAACTGGGTGTCTGTCCCTTGGAGTCCTTTCACCCCTGACCGGTTGTCTCCAGATACAATGGGGGCTCTCACGCCATCAGCTACCCCTTCTGGCCAATCTATCGACTACTTTAATTGGCAGCACAAGAGGGACAGCAGCTTCAATTCCGATGGCTCTTATGATGTGAGTGGTTTGAAGTTCCCCGCCCCCGTTAAGATCAACATCCGGCGACAGGGAGAACGTGGATACTAGCCGTTTCTCAGACACGTCGGTCACTTTTACCTGGAATTCGTCGCGCTCCGACGAGAAAAATCAAGCTCGGCGAGGGCAATGTCTTGAGCGCGGACTACCCAGTTCCGAGCGCGATCCAAAATGCTGTACAGAAGCAGTATCGAGAGTCGGCGGAATTCACCGAAGAATTCACCCACTTACGATGTGAGTACTCGCTCAAGTAGTGAATACCTTTTCCAAGGCTGACTCCACAGACACCGCTGCTACCTGCGACCCGGACGAATTTGTTATGCGAAATGGCTACAATCTACGCCCTACGATGTATAACCGACATACCGAATTGCTCATCGCAATCACCTACCGCAGCGAGAACAAGGTTCTGACGGCAAGGACTCTACACGGTGTGACCCAAAATATTCGCGATATCGTCAATCTCAAGAAATCGGAATTCTGGAATCAGGGTGGACCTGCTTGGCAGAAAATAGTCGTCTGTCTTGTCTTCGATGGAATTGACCCCTGCGACAAAAATACCCTGGATGTATTGGCGACAATCGGCGTTTACCAGGATGGCATCATGAAGCGCTCTGTCGATGGCAGAGAGACTGCCGCCCATATCGTGAGTCATTCATAACTGGTTTCTCTTCAATTCCCTAACAATTAGCAAGTTCGAATATACCACCCAACTTTCCGTCACACCAAATCAGGACTTGATTCGGCCTAGTGGAGATGAAGCCACAAACCCTGCACCAGTCCAGATGATTTTCTGCTTAAAACAGCAAAGCAGCAATAAAATCAACTCGCATCGCTGGATATTCAACGCATTCTCTCGTATGCTGAACCCCGAAGTTGTGGTTCTCCTTGATGCCGGAACGAAGCCTTGCAAAGAATCCTTTCTCATGCTGTGGCAATCCTTCTATAACGACCAAAATCTCGGCGGCGCTTGCGGTGAAGTCCATCCCACTATGAGCAAGACAAGTCTCGTTAACCCTTTCGTTGCGGCACAAAACTTTGAGTTGAAAAAATCAAACATTCTTGAAAAACCGCTGGAAAGCGTTTTCGGTTATGTATCTCTTGGCGAGTTCTCTGCATATCGGTATCGGGCCATCATGGGTCGACCACTGGAACAGTATTTCCACGGTGACCTGACCCTATCGAAAAAGCTTGGCAAAAAGGGGTTTGAAGAGATGAGCATTTTTAAGAAAAATATGTTCTTCGCAGGGGATCGTATCCTGTCGTTTGAATTGGTGGCTAAGGCTGGATTCAGATGGCATTTGGCTTTTGTCAAAGGTGCGAGGGGTGAAGTTGAAGTACCGAAGGATTTTGCAGGTTTCATCAATCAGAGACGCCAGTGGCTTAACGGTTCATTTGCAGCAAACCTATATGCTTTTATACATTTTGGTCGAATCTACCAGAGCGGCCAAAGTATTCTACAATTGGCACTTCTTCACCTCCAAATGATCTATAAATTTGCGCAATTTGTGCTATCTTGGTTCTCACTAGGTATGTTGATTTGCTTCAACCCCCCCAACCGGGAACCGCTACTAACTGAATCTAGCCTCTTTTTTCCTGGTAACCTCCGTCATTATGGGTGTCGTCAGCACCCCAATGCCAGCAAATAACAATAGAGCGTGGCCATTTGGCAACACAGCTTCTCTCATTGTGAACGATTTTCTCAAATACGGCTATGTGCTGTTATTGGGGATACAATTCATTCTGTCTCTTGGAAATCGGCCTAAAGGGTGAGTGACTTGCATCCTTCTATGTGTTCATTCTGACCATTCTTCGGTCGACAGTTCCCGCCTCGCGTACACGGTTTCGTTTCTCTACTTTCCCATCATCCAGGTATATACCACGGTTCTAGCATTTTATCTCGTCAGCCAAGCAACAACCAAAGTGTCGTTTAGTATAATGGCCCATGAACATGACATGCTCTCCGCTGCTTCCAGTGCCCTAGGCTCGTCCATGATTCTGATCACACTGGTGGCTACTTACGGTGTTCACTTTGTTGCGAGCCTTTTCTACATGGACCCTTGGCATGTGGCTACCTCCGCCTGGGCTTACTTTGCAGGAACAACGTGTGGGCCGAATATTTTGATGGTATACTCTTTTTGCAACTGGCATGATGTTTCTATTGGCACAAAAGTGATCGACAAGAGCAAGAATTTGCCGGAGGCGCAAACTAAGAGGGATGAAAAGTCAAGATTCATTGAAGAACTGGAGCGACCCCAGGTTGATATTGACAGCCTCTTTCATTCCACCGTGAAGCGAGCTTTGGCGACATACGAAGCACCACCTGAATCAGAGGAACGAGACGCTGATGACGTTTACAAAGCTTTCCGGACATATCTTGTGCTTTTGTGGGTTTTCAGTAACTTAATCATGGTCCTTTGTATCATGAGCACGGGAATTTCCCGGTTTTGTCTTTCGGTAAGTTTCACAATCCTTTTACTTCTTCGGCAAACTGATTCATTTTCAAAGACCCTACCAGATAGGCGCATATGGAATTATCTCCTGGCTGTGGTATGGGCGACTGTTGGAATTTCACTTTTCCGTTTCGCAGGGTCGCTCTGCTTTTTGGCCAAAACGACCGTTTGGAGATGTGTTGAGCGAAGATAGATACCCACACCTCTGTTTCAGACTATTATGTACATATACGGTATTTATGAAAGCCCAGTCTTTTCAATCTGTCCATCAAAAAATTGGCCCCATTTGGCTTTGAGAACGCGATAGATTTAAACATCTCGGAATTTTTAGGTTGAGGGGAAAGCGTTGGTGGGACATCTTGTACTTGCCTCCCAACGTTGGCCAAATAACGCCACACATATTTTATTTTACATGAAATTGCTTGGTGACATAAATCAGACTAAAGCATAGTTTGAATACACGGCTGATCAATTTAACATAAAATTGACGATTGAAATGGACTATGTGGTAGATCGAGCCCATCACCTGACCTGGCTCGTATTGATCACACGTGATTGGGGTCAGCGTGGCGATGCTCCAACTTTTGCATCTGCCTACTTCCCGCATATTTCATTCTTTCATCACATATCATGAGAAGCGGCATCTGGATAGGCAAAGATGCCCCAAGCTATTACTCCCGAAATCCACAACGCTTTCGATGATCGCACATCCGAAGAAAGCTCCCCTGATGCTCAACAACTCCAGACGGTCTTCCGGATATCCCTACCAGGGAAAAAGGAGAGGGCATTTCACGCACGAAGATCCCATAAAAAATCTAGAGGGGGATGTTTGACTTGTAAAAGAAGGAGAGTGAAGGTATGGTGGTTAGTGGGCTGTCTATGTCAGCCAGTCGAGCTGATGCCTAGTACAGTGTGATGAAGGAAAACCACATTGTCAAAAATGTGAACATAAGGGAATCGTGTGTTCCTATTTTCCAGAAACTGAAATTGTTCGTCAGAAGAAGCCTGGTAAAACCTTTGGACTTGAGGATCCGACTACCGCATTCTTCTCTCTTTCTCTTGGAGACTTGATTAATAGAATCGAGACGGTGCTATGTTTCGATTCAAATCCAGTACCGGATAAATTGATAAACAAAGAATCGGGCCATTCCATAAGCACTGTGGCTTTTCAGTTTTTCATGAACAGCACGGTTGAAACCATTGCCAATTCTGCAATACGCAAGGTGATGAGCACTGACATGATACGTGTCTCATTTGCTGTTAGTTCCCCTCGAAACTTTCTTCCTGTAGCAAGTTGCTCATTGAACTTTTGCAGAATCCCCATCTAATGTACACTCTTCTCGCGGTCGGCATCCTCCACCTCAACCGCGTATCGCCCAACAAAGACAGATCATTTGCAGAGGCCTACTTTTGGCAACAGGCCATCGAGAAGTACCAGAATGCACTTTCTTCATCGGTTCGAGCAGATAATGTGGATGCTCTCCTCTCATCCTGCATGATGATGGGAGTTATGACGATTTGCCCAGAGGATTTCAAACCCACAGATTCCTGGGTTCTCACAAATAGGCCTGAGGGGATGAACTGGCTTTGTCTGCAAAGTGGCCTTCGAACGATACTATCGCTTGCGACGCCGTACATCCCAGGTAGTATTTGGGCGGTTTCATTTGAAGCGATCACCAAAGAAGAACATAAAGTCTTCGACGGAGAACCGCAAACAGGGCGCGAGGGCCTAGACCCTGATTTAGCAGATCTCTGCGACATTGATGAATTTACCACGGAGAACAACAGCATATATTATAGTCCTCTTCGGATTCTTTCTTGCCTTCTGAGACTCGAAAGAAATCGACCTAACGCGGCTCATATCTCGTCCTTTATGGGTCGGTTAGAATGTGACTTCCTCGCTCTTTGCAGGAAGAGAGATGTTCCCGCGCTAGCGATACTAGCTCGATGGATGGGACTCATGTGTGCAATGACAGAATGGCAGCCGTGGATAGAAGGAAGAATTAGAGCGGAATGTATCGCCATTTGCATGTTTCTGGAGCACAGCACCGACCCCTTGGTATTCCGCATCGTGAGGCTTGCAGCAGAGGCGTGTGGATATGAAATGACAGTGCCTTTCAACGGTAGAATATAGTCCAGCAAATGAAACCCATGAATTATCACCAATAATTATTTGATTTGTCCTGGACCGCGATCTGCATCTCCTCTGATTTTCCATAGGCATTGAAATTCGCTCAGGCCAGGTGGTAATGGGCAAGTGTGGCAAGACATATCTCCCAAAACGCAGAATAGAAAATTTAACCCAGCTCAACAAATACCTCAGCTCCATTTCGAGCGGCATCCATTTCCACCTATTTGAGAAAATAGTCGCACTGTTCAGCACTAACTTAGAATAAAAAGGCTGCTCGGAAATTCTTCGGCACTGACTTGAGAAGCCGTTCGGTGGCGACCCGCACCCATCGACAATTAGTTCATGAATCCTCAGCCCAATGAGTTAGCATCCAAATTTCATATTATGATGATAAGTATTTAGCTATTTATTGATAGAAAGTCCCACTGTAAAAAGGAATAATCATAGCTATCTATCCGCAGAATCCTCCCAATAGTCGCATACCAGCTCCGCCCCGATTTTCAACCGACCGATCTCCGAGCCCTCAGCGCGGCAATCAATACAAAATCCCATGCTTAAACAATTTCAACGCCTAAAGGGGGCTCTTTCGGAACCAATCACTCTAGAATTCTTTCTTTAGTTTATCACTTTTAGTCTTAGCGCCCGCTTATCCTAGGTTTATCACCCGTCAAAAGTCCACAATCGAAGACGGGTATATCTCGGCCATAGCTCGGTGAGGTATTTCCTAGGTGGCAGTGGCCAACGTGATGAAAATTCCAATTCTGACAGGGGTATCAAATTCTTTTCTCAAGTACATATAAACAGCTTATTTCATCTGGACCTAACTTATACATTCCTACTACACCCCTCCATCCCTACATCCCTAAATACCTACATCCATACTCAAGTTACAAAATCTTTTCTCTGTCTACACACTTGCCGTTCCACAATATGTCGAGCACCAGATCTTCCCTCCAATCCACCAAAACCAAGGATTCCGACACCACCTCAACTGTTTCACAGCAAGCAATTGCTACTCCCTCTTCCGGCTTCAAGCGTCGTCTGAATGATGTGCGGAGAAAATGGGGCCCTTTGATGGCAGCCAAGACGCACTTGGATGATGAATATAATTTCCCGCCGGGTCGTTATGCTGGGCAGGGTATTTGAAATAGAAGCACAGTGGTGAGTAGTGACTCAAATACATCTGAAAGATTGTCTCTAATATTTAATTGTTCTTTTAGTCTCAGATACTTGTCCTAGAAGCTGCGATTGGCATACTACGGCTTCTGTGACGTGCAAAATACGACTTACGAACATACATTTTTCTATGGATAATTTTGGAGGGATACATACCTATTAGCGATGGAATGCGATGGAAGGAGATTGCTTCATATTTTCGGTGCCTAAGAAGTACCGTCATTGTTTCAGATCTAGAAAATAATACAGAAACAACTTGAATTGGCACTTATTCTACAACCTACTCAGTAACTATTGACGACGCCCTCAATTTGTCTATCGTAGAAGTGACTTCTATTGTTTGACGATCTAGCAAACCATCCACCCAACGCGGTCGAAACAAGTACAAGATATGCAGTAAATCGATCTATTTGGAAGTATTACCTTCCTTTTTCTTCAAAATTCTCTGTTCCAACGCCTCGACCCGACGATCAATCTTCTCGAAAGACCAGCTCTGGAAAGCAGAGGGATAAAGGAAAGGCCGGAGGTCGAATCTGTGATCGTCCGGGCTGTAGCTTTCCGCATGGTAGGCCGGTGTGGCGACAGTCTGCTTATGACGGTTGATCTGGTAGAAGTGGAAGAATTTCTTTACTTTATCGGCGACTTCGCGGGGACTGAGCTTATCCTCGCCTTCGCCGCCCCATTCCTCTAACAGAGCGAGGAACATTCCAAACGGTCCGAGGTGGTTTACCTTTCGGAGGGTACCGAAGCGGGAAAGTTCTTTGTAGGTCATTTGCATGTCAACCTCGTCGGATTGTGTCTGTCGGGGTCAGTTGCAGCTCAGTACTGGCATTGTAGCAAGGATCGATCTTACGTGTTCAGCTGTGATGGGCTCCAGCTCGGCTGTCGGAGTGGCCTCGATGAAGTCCTTGAGGATGGGCATGTGGAAATCTTCCGCGGCCCAGGCGATAAAACGCTTCAAATCGACCTTACTGATAGATCCGATCGGGTTGATATCCGCGGAGGAGCCTATTTATGGTCAGTCTGGTTGTCATGGGAGGCCGTTGCTAATCTCCGTAATGAATGTGGTAAGTTGGTTGTAGTGACATACAGTCATATTTCGTCAGGTCTGCGTCGAGAGTCAGTTTGATTCTCAAGCAGTTTAGATCGCATACTTACATCCGCGCAAACATTCGTCCACGTTAGAGCTTCCAAGAACCAGAAGCGAACCGCCACCGGGACGACCTCTGACCTCACACAACTCCTGCGCAAGGTAGTAGGAAATAACCATTCGAGACCGAGCCTGTATATTCTGCAGAGCAAGATTTTGGGTATTCGAACCACCGTGAACTGTTGCGGGATCAATATGAGCAACTCCTCAGTGATAGTCACGTAGTAAACCGACCTTTGAACTTGGGTTCAAACCCAGTAGCGTTAGTAAGAACATTCTTGGTCGAATTGAATACGTCGTCGATATTAGTATCCGTATGGTAAGCCCCAATGCGATCAGCAAGCGCTTGAGCCCGGTCCCTTGTTTCCTTGCTGCTCTGGTTCTTCATACCCAGGAAAGAAGTGCACAGCACCTGGTTACACAGCTCTTCGGCTGTCTCGGGAAGCTTTTCTGTGTAAGCAGCGATACGCTTAACATCCGCAATAACCACCTCATTGCCCTCTTTCATCGCTTTGATGACTTGGCGGCACATGGAGTAGACGAGCGTGGCCGTCGCGCAGCTGTCAATGCCACCAGAGAGAGGAATGAAAAAGCCAGCGGCCTTTGACCGGCGAAGATAGTCCCAGAGCCAGCAAGCGGGCCCGTAAGCAACTTCCTCCTCTGGGAGGTGATATCGCGGCGGTCTTCCTGCTGTAACAGATTGCTGCTCGTCCAAGTCGAGATGCTCGTGAGACAAAGAGAAGTCCACTTCGATGCGTTGGTATTCCGGCGCTGCCACGGCCTGCATACCGCGCGAAGGGGCGAAACGATAAGATCGCACGACCTCCAGATCGACGGTGGCAACGACAACTTCGACTTCGTTGAGGCCGAATTGGCTGGATTGTCCGACAATGTCACCGTTGACAAAGATCATCGCGCTGCCGTCATAGTACCTGTGCTACTATTAGTCCATGTCGCATATATCGCCTGGAATGATCATACAGTCTATCGCCGTCACAGCCAAGTTGGTTAGAGTACAGGTAGACACCGCCATTCTTCCGAGTTGCTTCTTGGATCAAGGCGACGCGCTCATTAAGCTTTCGGAGAGAGTGGTGACTTCCACTGCTATTGGTGAAGATTTCCACGCCATTGAGGCCCCTAAAACTGGGTCAGTAGCGTGAAGAGGCAGAACAGAGATATTGGCGTACATGTTGATATGGGGACTGTTGGGTGTGAAGAGCTCTTCGCAGGTCTCCGCGGCCAGGGTCGTGTCGCATGTGGATAGGACAACATCTCCGATAGGGACATAGCGGCAGCCCTGCTGCTTCTGGATGTGCGGGGGAAGATAGTACTGCTCCACGTGTCTAGGTCGGTTCCATGGGGTGAAGAAGCGCATTTCACGGAAATTTCCATCGTTGGCGAGGTAGAGTTTGGGGCGCAGGCACAAGATTTTTCCGTTCAAGACGATGGCGCGTGCATTATATCTGCAGTTTCGGTGAAGGATCGGGAGACTGGGGAGAAGTATTTGGTATTAGATAGCTGCTGAGATGTGGAGAAGGAGGGTAGTTCCAGAAATACGTACCCGACATCGATGATTATATCGTGCAGGGAAGAGTCGGTCAGGATGGAGTACAGAGAGTCCCACGAATTATCATAGATTTCGTTCTCCAAGAAGTGATCCAGGCAGCCTAGGGGGACCAATTAAGATGCGTCCGAACAGCAGTATCATTGGAAAACGCACCATAGCCCGGGATTTCCAGCTCGGGACCAACTCGCAAGGTTGCGCCGGCCTCTTTAGCCTTGTGGATACTTTTCTTGATTCGCTGAAGGTTCCCTTCAAAGTCGAGCGCCCACTGGTTCAGCGCGCATGTGGCCAAAGTAATGAGCGGTGCCATTTTGAAACACTGCAGACATGCGATACCGCAGAAGAGTGACACATCGGAGAAAGAAAAGTGTCCCGCACGGCACCCCGCGGAGCTGTCACGTGTGCGGAGTCATCAGAGCAGAGCAACACAAAGCAGGCCTATCAAGCGGACATGAAGGGATCCATTGAATCTAATGAATCCAATTGGAGCCGATCAGATTTAATATGACTAGATCTACTCTGTCCCGCTCATTTGCCACCTCCGCATCTGGAATGCCCCTGTTCAAGTGGACCTCCAGGAATGCGGTCACGTGATGCAGTTTGATGGCTTGCAAACGGAGACGCTGCTTATTATAACGTGATACTAGTAGAATGCTAGTTTAAAGACTGTTGGTGTATCTTCAACAACTTAAAAGTTGAGCTATGCCCTAACTGGAAAGTCATTCCAAGCTGGTACCGCGTAGATGGTGGGGTACCTTTACTATGCTCATGCCCTCCTACATATACCTACGTCAGCAGACGGACAGCTCTACTGCTTATTAGGTACTACTAATAGTTAGTAGTAGTGTTGAGATGAGCACTAGTATCTAGTAGACGTAATGATATGATATGATACGATTGTCCCTTCAATCTGAATATACCGAGCCTCTCAAATACACTGTATAAATATTGGACAAGCTGCCCAGAAGATTGACTCTCTACTGCAGAATGTATACCTTGTTGTCACCACGTGACTCTAACTGCCGTGCAGGGTGATCAGCCACACGCCAACATACAAATATAACATGATTCAAGCACATGCCATCGCAATACCTTCCCCCCGAACAGACTTGCCGGGAACTTGAAGCGCTCCTACCTCTGAACTAAAACCAACCCTGCAGGGCGATCTTCCGTTGCCCTACGCTGCCCTGAGTGTACCCGGTACCCTGTATACCGTACCCTAAGCCGGGCCGGATGAACAAGAGTCAAGACAAGATTTGGTCCGGGTAAGCTTTCTAAATCCAGGACAAGAATCCGATGATTGGCCGCCTTGCATGCCACGTCGAACACGCTCTTGCTTCACCTTGGCCTTCCAGGGGTTCCTGGTTTACCGCTATTCTGCCACCATTCGGGAGATAAGGGGAATCACCGTTGCGCAAGACAGGAAACCGGGTTCCGCGATTGGACTGGAGCCGCCGAGGACAACCTCAGGGAGGGTCGCAAATGCGCGATATCCACTAGGACGGATCGCAGTACTCCGGGGATGGTGATATCTGGTTCGATGCGGCCGAGGCCGAGGCTGCAGACTAAAAGTTTCACCGGCGGTTAAAGTTTGGCTTTGGCGATCATCAGTGATGATATAGAATGATATATAGGAGATGTAAATATAGGAGATGTCCCGTAGTAAATGTAGATATAGGTAGAGGAATAGATTTAAATGTACATTGGTAGATAGATATAGGAGTAAATCTAGATCTCATGGATACAGTGTCCAAGATACAAACACAATGCGTGAAGAGAATGAGGTCAGAGTGGGCCGCGTCCCGACATTTCCCGAGATTGGAATGGCTGCGACCTTAGCTGCCGCCAATGCGCTCTATTTTTGAGAACAATAGAATACAGTCAATACAAAGAGGATACTAATACTACATACTAAGAAACTAAAACTAAAACTGAAACCGAAACTGAAAACTCTGCGAAGGTCTGAACTCATAGAAAAACTCTTGCTGTGGCAGTGGCGTGGCAGGGCAATCGCAGTGGCGGCCAATCAGCGGGCAGGGAACACTCAGCGCGCCGAGTTAGCGGGCCGAAGACGGGCGACGGGGACGGCGACGGCGACGAGCACGGAGTTCTGTGCCATTCTGTATTCCGGCAGTAAGGAGTGTACACTTCCTGACCTTAGGTACTAACTTACATAGTGTACTACTTACACAATTAATTCAATGCAAATATTTATTCCCCTCCATCCCCCGACGTCATCCCACACTTCACCCGAGATCCACCCACATGCTTCCGTTCCATCCTGTGCGTTACCGTCCATCCTCACGGGTTGCATGTACCAGTGGGCCGTGATCCACCCGCGGTTTCGGGTAACCCGAGGGGGGGTGAGCCCGAGATTCTAGATCAATGTAGCAGGATTCTCACAGCTACTGCATATATAATATCAAGGATACGATAAGTGCAGGGTTTATACATGTATGTAAGAGTTCGAGTGTCGGAGTGCGTGGATGGCAGAACCAGGCGGTCAGGGCGGCTCAATCTGGGTCATGACATCATGGCTTCCCCACTAGGAAAGAGAGGGGCGAGCTAACTATATTGGGAATGGAGCTAACCGGACCGGGAACGGTGATGACCACCTCTGCAGAGACTACGGGAAAGTAGTCCGAGTTCAGAATTGAATATTTTCAATTGAGAAGAGAGTAGAACAAAGGAGAGCAGTCGGGGTATACTTCTCATTGTATTTCAGGTTGTTACGAGATGTCTAGGTGTTGTGGTTTAGGTATGAGTTTTAAGTGTTTAAAATTTTAAATTCAAGACCAACGCAAACAGGAGATACCATGATCCGGAAGACTTCACTTCGAACTGAGTCAATGACGCAGCTGGCACGTATCTGAACCGTCTCCATCCTCCCTTTCTGGTCTAGCAATCCCGAATGCCGCCACGCTGGTTGGGTATATATCTGAAGGAATGGGCACCATTATGGGTCTCGCATCCACTTCTTTGCGCCAGAACCGGGACTTCTACTTGAGGGAACCGATCTGCGACGTTTTTACGTTTTTATTAAATAAAAGAGCCCTCATTGCCCCTCCATCTCATCTGCTTTCTTTTTATTCTTATCCCTCTTCTTCTGGTTGATTGTGACTTTGCCCGTGCCAAGGTCGTCTGGACAATCTCCTATTCATCGCAATCACCAATTCCTTCCACCACCACCGACAACAACACAATGCCTCGCTTCTCCGACGATGACCTTGGCGGCGACTCTGCCAGCCCCCGCGGTCCTCCTCCTGCCCCCAGCGACGGTGCTGCTCGCGAGGATGCTCAGCCTGGTGTTGCCATCCCCGGCGACGCCCACTCCCACACCATCGAGATCCCTGCCACTCGCAGCTCCATCAGTGACGTCCACATGCAGCGCCTGAGCCTGTCTCCCTCCATGCGGGACCGTCGGGGTTCGCGCAACTCCTTCGGCGTCTCGCTGCCCATCCCCCGGTCTCCGCGCAGGTCGCGGTTGTCCGTTGCTCACCCGCCCGGTGCTGCTGCCCGGGACATCCTCGCCTCCCAGGTGCAAGATACGCACAAGGACAAGGTCAACAAGGTCAAGAACATGTGCTTTGCGTTCGACATTGACGGTGTGCTGGCACACGGCAACAACGCTATCGCAGAGGCCAAGACTGTTCTGAAGATCCTTAACGGAGACAACGAGCTCGGTAAGTTCCCAAGAAGGAAGAAAAAAAAATTAAAAATTAAAAATTAAATAAACATAAACTAACTCATCTCAGGCATCCAATTCCCCTACATCCTTCTCACCAACGGTGGTGGCAAGACCGAGGAGGATCGCTGCGCGCAGCTGTCCGAGGTCCTGGGCTTCCCCATCTCCACTGACCAGTTCATCCAGTCGCACACTCCCATGCAGGCTCTTGCGGAGTACTACGAGAATGTCCTGGTCTGCGGTGGTGAGGGCTTCAACATCCGTGGTGTTGCCGAGAACTACGGCTTCAAGAACGTGGTTCACCCCAAGGATATCCTGGCCTGGGACCCTACCATTTCTCCCTGCCGCAAGTTCACCGAGGAGGAGATGAAGCAGGCCAAGCCGCGCGACTTTGCCAACTTCAAGTTTGACGCCATCATGTGTTTCGCCGAGTCGCACGACCAGTCCACCGAGTACCAGGTTATTCTTGACCTGCTGCTGTCCGCGAACGGACGTCTTCTCACTCGCGCTAAGGATCCCGCCGCTCGGGATGCCGTTGCTGGTCACATTCCGATCTATTTCTCCCAGGGTGATCTGCTCTGCCCGACCGAGCACAAGGGCCCGCCCCGTCTGCACCTGGGTGCTTTCCGCGTTGCCCTTGAGGCCCAGTACAAGGCCCTCACTGGTCGTGACCTCGAGCGTATCGTTTACGGTAAGCCCGAGCGCGCTACCTACATCGTCGCCGATGAGGTCATCAAGGCCTGGATGGAGCAGATCCACGGCGAGAAGAAGCTGCCGGAGAACATCTACATGATCGGTGACAACCCTCAGTCCGACATCATCGGTGGTAACTTGTACGGATGGAACACTTGCCTTGTTCGCACTGGTGTCTTCCAGGGCGGCAAGAATGACATCCACAACCCTGCCAACTTTGGTGTGTTCGATCACGTCCTCGATGCTGTCAAGGCGGCCATTCGCAAGGAACTTGGTAATGACTTCAAGTTCGAGTGGAACCCGCCTAACCCCACGGCGTCTGCTTCGTCGGCCATCATGGAGTAGATCAGGTGTGGTGGTTTTTTGAAAACAAAAAAGATGATTCCCCATTGTTCATTTTCAGATTGGTTTCTTTGCTTTCTTTTCTGCCAATCTTTTCTCTGGATCTGTTTTTTCCGTCTTACCTTTTTTTTTTTTTTTTTTTTCTCTTGACATCTTCTGTTCGGTCATTTGCATCACGACCAGTTAATGTTGGTATATCGCAGCTATGGAACTGCACCAATAGTCTGGCTCAGGCTGGAAGAATTCACGAATAGTACGAACATAGACCATTCTATTCTACTTCAACCTACTTCCGTCTTAGCCTACTTCAGCATCGCGAACTTTTAGATCATAGACTCATGCACAACTCGCGCCCCACCGGCCAGGTGAAGCCAGCCACATCATCTCATGGACCCTCGTTAGCTAGTAGTAATGGCTAATGGCAAATGACCAGGATCCATGGTTTTAAAAGGATACGGATACCCGTAGTCTTGTCGGATAGGACTGGATCCGATACTCCCATTCCAAGCTGCATGCTCCTTAAACCGAACGTATGATCACCAAGAGAATACCACACTCTGATATTACGAAGCGGGGTGGGATACGATTATAATTTATGAGATAACACGAAGTTCATAAATGAACTGCCTAATCACCAGTCAAGATTACAACGAAATTTTTGAAATTGGTGAAACGTGTATACGTCACAAATGCGGCGACCGACCGGATGCTCTGAAAGGTAAGTCTGAGGATTGTTAGCAATTTGTCGATTCTTGATGAATCCGTGGCGGGGTTAGGCATGGATCGTTAATAAGTACTTTTTATGGCCGGGGTTCTTTATCTCCCCACTTTACAAGGAAGACCTATCACAGGACTGGGAATACCAAGCCTAATACATTGGGTTGCAGTATTACTACCACTGGCCGCTCGAATAAATGACCAAGAAGCCAAGAAACCAATTAATATCCATGTCAAGACGCAAGAGCGGCACGCATACAGCCTCTTGAAGAGGGGGTGTTACGAATGTCATCTTATTTATCTGCGAACTCTCTCCCCTTCAAAAAAGTTGACCTTCACCCAGCACTACAAAATCAAGATGCTAGTTCTGTTTTGGATTGGCCTATTTGCTTCCGTCCTGGGGGTTTATGCCTTTACGGCCCTTAGCGACCGCAAAAAGCGCCTGTCTCTCCCACCAGGTCCTCCACGATGGCCCATCATTGGTAACTTGAGAGATTTACCCAAACCAGATCAGCCTGCTTGGCTTTATTGGCTGAGATATAAGGACATATACGGTAGGAAAGTCTTGGTTCACATGGTTCCTTACTAATGACAAGTATACATGGCAAGGACCCATCAGTTCAATCAGCGTGCTAGGTCAAAATATCATCATTCTTCATGATGTTAGACTAGCCTTGGAGTTGCTAGAAAAGCGATCCGCTATTCATTCTTCGCGACCGGAACAGAAGTTTGCTGATATGTAAGACTACACTTTGATCATTGAAAGAACTTGAAAGGAGACTTATAATGTTTCAGGTCAGGTTGGGAATATGTTCTTGGATCTGTGAGAAACACAGAGCATGTTCGAAAGACTCGAAAACATCTTTACCAAGAGATCGGGTCCAACAACTCTGTTGCCTCGTTCAATGAGGTTCAGATAGCCGAAGTCAGTCGTTTCCTACTGAGAGTTATGAGGGAGCCAGAAAAGCTCCAACAGCATATACGAAAGTAAGTTGGCGATACAACCAGGGCAGATATATCCCATACCTTAAATTAACCCATACTAGGGAGGCGGGCGCAATCGTGCTCAAAATCTGTTACGGATACACCATCGAGCCCCATAAGCGAGACCCTCTCGTCGATCTAGCAGATAAAGCAATGGAAGACTTTTCTTTTGCAATGCTACCAGCAACATGGGCAGTGGACTTCATCCCCTTCTGTGAGTTAATGAACCACCCGGAATTAACTAAGGTAATGCTTTCTGACATTTTCTCAGTAAAGTACTTGCCGTCCTGGTTCCCTGGCGCTGGATTTATTAACATTGCCAAGAAGTATGAAACAAGGTCATCGGCATTTAGCGATGTACCATACGAGTTTGTCAAAGAGCAGATGAAGACCGGTCGCTTTGTACCGTCATTCCTATCAAACCTTCTCGAGCGAAACCACGAGCGTCCCGGATCTGTCGAGGAAACGGTTATTAAATGGTCGGCTGCGTCTTTATATGCAGGCGGGGCGGATACGGTAAGCACGGAGTGGCTAAGAACCGAACATATAACTAACAAGATACTAGACAGTGGTGTCGATTTCAACGTTTTTCCTTGCCATGGCTCTATTCCCTGAGGTGCAGCGCAAGGCACAACAGGAGCTTGACGAAGCGCTTAGAGGTCATCGACTGCCACAATGCGAAGATCGTGAAAATCTTCCTTACGTTAATGCTTTAGTAAAGGAGGTCCTTCGATGGCACCCTGTCGCTCCCATGAGCTTGCCACATGTTTCAACCCAAGATGATGTTTGTGAGGGGTATCTAATTCCAAAAGGCTCTTCGGTCCTCACAAATCTTTGGTAAGTTAACAATCTCACTTGGACCACTGAGATGGTTTTTGACAGGTCGGGTCACAACCCAGGGCCTTTACGCACGACGAAAACGTATATCATGACCCTATGAACTTCAAGCCCGAGCGTTTTCTGGCAAGCGACGAACACTTCCCCGAGCGAGATCCTCATATGATTGTGTTTGGATTCGGTCGTCGAGTTTGCCCCGGCCGCAACATAGCCGACTCGAACGTTTTCCTAACCGTTGCGCAAACTTTATCAGTCTTCAATATTTCAAAGCCTGTGGTTGATGGAAAGGTCCAGGATATTCCCCTGAAGTTTATGCCAGGTACTATCAGCCATCCTGCTCCGTTTGACGTCACCATAGAGCCACGAAGTAAAAGGCACCGTGAGCTAATCGAGTCTCTGGAGAAGATTTATCCATGGGAAAAGAGTCACGCAGAACATCTGCAGGGTGTACCCGACTTGAAAAGCTAACAGCACGGACAAACCTCTGATGAACCCCCATGATAGTGTTATGCTTTTTATTTAACGTCATCTTGTTTCATACTCTACTACTACGCAGCAAAATTGTGCCAAGAAACCTCCTAAAAGCTCCCCTATGATACTTTTTCCAAACCCGTATATTAAATTCGATCAGAAGAGAAATCCCCTCGAAGATGGCCCAAATTGCTCTATGCCCGTCAAGCAAATATTCTGGTGTTGGCACCGGTATCTCGTATGGCGTGATGACTGCTCGAATTGAATGGCGAGGCCGGGGCTAGAACCTGAGAAAAAGCCGGCCATCCTCATGGCTCTACGTTCTTGTCAAAACCCCAGAGAACTCAAGGCGAGAGTTGTATGGTTTTGCTCCTGTCCACTACTATTATATGCTGTTTCGCCTTTTTCGATAATAGTACCAAAGACAAGGAATTCTCGCTGGAATGTCTCAGCCTCTCTGTATTGCCGTGGAGTCTTGTGAGTGCACAAGTCGAGATGGTAAAATTGTTCTCCCCGACCCCAAGCACAGCCCTCGATGCGGCCGTAGACTCAATTTCGAGACACATCATATTTCCGGGGACTGAATAAAGACATACGCTGTATCCTTATGTTAAAAACTATCATATCCCAAAGCGCCGAGAATCTACCGCTGCAAGGCCGTGTTGACATGACAGTCTTACTCGTGGCGTGGGCGCGGCAAGGGCGGAACTATGAAATTGAAGGTTTCGGCGGCCGATCGGTTCATAATCCTGCTGCGACATTCTGTCATAATATGGCCCAAGATCCTTTTTCAGATAAAATTCTATGTTCAAATCAAGTCTCTCAGCTTGAGTAGCTTGAGATTGTATCGCGGCGGCGGCCGAAGAGAAGTAAGCTGGAAGAAGCCCGAAGCCTTGGCTCTTTTCCCGCCATATGCCCAAAATGAGGGGAGATTTTCAGAATTTCCGTGCTTTTCAATGTCTACCGAGGCTAAATATGAGGAATCGATGTGTCGATGCTCGGAGATTATTGCTCACTTGGCTATAGAGAGGGTTTGCGACCACCTCGGATCAGGACAGGCCGAGGTTAATTGAATTCCAGCAAAGTCTTATAGCTACGACGCAAGACGAAGATATTTCGAGAGGAGATGAGAAAGAGATAGCGAGACACGACAAGACGGTTTAAAAAAGACTTCAGAAGCCCCGACGCGCAGGCTAGGTGAGAATATAATGCCATGATCAGGCCACTCCTTGTGCTCCTTACGCTATTCGGGATCTTCATATCGTTGATTTTACGGAAACAGGACTCGGAGATGTCTCAGAGATAAGTGCCAAGTACTTGGCGGTAAAGGATTATTGGATGTGGCCACGAAAATGCACCTGAGGGCTTTAGCTTGGTGGAGTGTTAGCTTTTGCTACAGGATTTCTGATGGCCCAACGACAGGGTCAAAATGCGGGCTGAGCTTGGCCCACTCTCTACTTTGATCGGCCTGACTGATGCATATTACAATCATGATTTCTCTCCTAATGACTCCATTTATCGCCAGCAATCCTTGGTGCGGGATACCTATCTAAATCGATAAAGGAATGAACTAGGTAATCGTGTAAAATGAGTCGACAGCAGCTAAAGTCATGACGCTAGAACTTTTGGGGGGCTTGTGCAACGTCTTCAGCTCTCGAGCAATGGTAGCTAGCCCCGCTTGCTTCGCTTACAGACAGACGAATGAAAGGGGTTGGCTAAGCAGTGTCGGAATTCACCCCGGACCTCACTACCACTTTGGGGGTCCTGCCAAACCCCACTCTTCGGCTACTACCGACTCCGGGCTGTCCCTAGGGCTTTTATCAATCATATCTGATCTTTTCAAGTGTTTCATTTTTGACATTATAATATTTATTCCGAGGCAATAGCGGACTTTCACCCACAACCTTCCGTTCGGACTACGGCATATCGAACACCTAGCCAGGGACAGGACCGCAAGAGCAACAAACAGACCGCGGAATCGTTGAGTAGACCTTCTCGCACAAGATGGCTACCGATGCCTTCCCCAAGGATCAGGATTTCCGCGATCCAGAAAGACAGCGAATATTAGAGGGAGATCCTCGTTTCAACCGGCTCGGATGGAAACGCCTAACGGTGCTTTCTATCGTAGAAGCGATAGCTCTTGGAAGCTTGGGCCTCCCATCTGCGTTTGCGTCCCTTGGCATGGTCGCAGGGCTGATCCTGACAGTTGGAATTGGCTTCGTCGCAATGTATGCAGGATATAACATTGGCCAGGTCAAGCTGAAATACCCACAGGTCGCTCACTACGCCGACGTTGGACAGTTGTTGTTTGGCAGATGGGGATCCAAGATATTTATTGGAAGCTTCGTGACACTACTGGTCTTCGTTATTGGGTCACACTGTTTGACTGGTGCAATCGCGTTCCAAAATATTACCCAGAGCGAAGTGTGCGCCTTGGTGTTCAGTATCTCATCCGCAGCGATTTTGCTGATTCTCGCCATTCCACCTTTCTTTGCCGAAATTGCGATACTAGGATACATTGATTTTGCTTCCATTATCATAGCAATTGGAGTTACTATGATCGCGACTGGGATCCGGTATTCAGATAGCTCTGCTATCTCCGACCCAAATATCATTCCATGGTCGGCATGGCCCAAGGCTGGTATCACTTTTTCAGGTGCCATCGTTGCAACAAACAATATTGTGTTTGCTTATTCCTTTGCTGGTTGTCTGCCATCATTTATGGAAGAGATGCATACGCCAGAAGACTACATCAAGACCTTGTGGTGGATGGGAGGCATCCAGATCGTGGTTTATAGCCTGACAGGGGCAATAATCTATGCTTTTGTCGGCCAGGGAGTACAATCGCCGGCTTTACTATCAGCAGGTCCCGTCATATCGAGAGTGGTCTTTGGAATTGCACTTCCGGTCATCTTTATCTCTGGATCGATCAATACTACAGTGGTCTGCCGATACATCCATGGGAAAGTATACCGAGACTCGATGCTTCGCTACATCAACACTAGAAGGGGCTGGGCTACATGGCTTGGTCTGGTCTTGATTATCACGATTCTAGCCTGGGTAATTGCCGAGGCAATCCCAATCTTCTCTGAGCTTCTGTCCATCATTTCTGCACTTTTTGTGTCCGGTCTGTCTTTCTATCTTCCACCAGTCATGTGGTATCTTCTCTTAAAAGAAGGTTCATGGTACGAAAAAGGCAATCTGAGGGCTGCCGTGTGCAACACTGTGGTATTTCTTGTCGGAATAGCTATTTTTGGATGCGGCACCTATGCCAGCATCGCTGAGTTGGTAAGTTTGGAACTTCTTTTCACGATCTATGTGCTTATTTCCAAGTTTAGATCACAAAGTTTGAGTCGGGCTCCGTTGGGATGCCTTTTACATGCTCTTAAAAAAAGGAAGTGAATTTCTGACAGCAAAAATAAAATATCACGTGAATAAATAGATGGCCGGCCTTCCTGTGACTTCACATCCAAGGATTGCTTAATCTCGTGGAAACTTATCATGTTAACGTGGTCAGCCCTGCGATTGGGATGTTCCATAAAGGGGCTAGCCAGTGTCCTTGCTTTTATTGGCAGGAGCTGGAGAAAATGATGTCACAATGTATTTTTATGAATAATAAAGCTCTTTGGACCAGCAGAGGAGGCTGGCCACGACTACGCCCTGCATTCCAACCCTTGGAATCCCCGTCGCTAGCCGGCTTTAACACGCTAGATTGACGATCATCCCTTCCCATGATCCTACGCCCCACGATTAGCACGTCAAATCTCGTGTCTAAATTATTCTCCTTGCAAGAAAAACAGAGAGTCGATTCCATCTCCCCACTTGGGAAACCATTCATGCAGCGCTCCGAACCCACTATGCATTGTATCAAGATGATCAAATTCCCGGTCCAATGGCATGATCCGAACATCCGCCCTAATACAGGGATCTCAACTCAAATATCCGATCCTTGGATATCGGTTGTACCTCCCAAGATCAACACGAGCCAATAGGCCACGCGTGTCAATTCCTAAATTCCGTCCGTCACTTGACGGATGCTTAGGCTTTCTATCCCTTCCTCCATTGGAAATCATCCGGGGCATTGCACAATGTGACCTCAGTTATGCATTGGCAACCCTTTAGCTCATAAGTCAAGCTCATACTTTTTTACGATGATTTTGCCCTAAGATCTCTACTGAAATCTGAAGGCACCACCGACCCAATGGACAACCCAAAACCTTTCCCTCCAAGTTCCAATGCACATGAGGAGCAGGAAATCGCACTATGCCAAGAAAATGAAACCAAGAAATTTTCCGACGACAAAGAGCTACCCCCGATGGACGGTGGTTTTCATGCGTGGATGTTCTTAGCGGCTTCAACAATGATAGAAGCCCTTACATGGGGTTCGTCGGGATCACCTCCGCTATTGTTGACACACTTGAGGCTAAGGAGGGTGGGGGCTGACAGAAAGTAGGATTTGCTTTTGCTTTTGGGGTCTTTCAAAGCTATTATCGTGATAATGAACTATTTGAAGATTCAAATATGGTGGCGGCTATTGGCACGTGTGCGACGGTAAGAGCCTAACCTTGCCTTTTAGGGGGGTTTACCAGTCATTTCACTGATATCTCAATAGGGAGCAGCGTACCTTTGTTGCCCCTGTGCAATTATTGGCATGATATTTCTTCCCCGTCTAGCTCGATGGTTCTCGACAATCGGACTGAGCATAATGTGCTTCTCGCTAGCGATGGGGTCCTTTTCATCGAATATTACACAACTAGTCCTCTCACAAGGCATCGGATTTGGCATCGGTGGCTGCATCGCTTATAGCCCATCAATTTTGTTCATGTCCGAATGGTTCGATAAGCGGAGAGGGCTTGCATTCGGCATTGTTTGGGCAGGATCGGGCCTGTCCGGAATTCTATTCCCTATTGTTCTAGAAAATCTCTTGAGGCAATTTGGATTTCGGACAACATTGAGGATTTTATCGGGGGTGCTATTCGTTCTACCACTTCCGTTTCTATACTTTCACAGACCACGACTTCCAATTCAAAAAGGAGTAGCTCATCGTCGGTTGCATACTCGATTTCTATTCAACCGAGTATTCGTCATCTACCAAGTGGTCAACATCTTTGAGGCGCTCGGCTTTTTCTTGCCCGGGATTTATCTCCCAACATTTGCACGAGATATTGGACTTTCAGACTTTCTTGCTTCTCTTACTGTGACAGCTTTAAATTTGGCATCAATATTCGGCAGCATTTCCATGGGATTTTTATCAGATCGCTGCAGTGCATTGACCTGCGTTTCCATTTCCACTATTGGGACTGTTGCTTCGGTCTTTCTACTCTGGGGATTCGCTACCAAAGTCCCTGTTCTGCTAGTATTTTGTGTTGCGTACGGGATCTTTGCAGGCAGCTTTTCCGCGATCTGGTCTGCCATGATTCGTGAAGTCCAAAAAGTGGATTCAACTGCAGATGCCACCATCGTGTTCTCAGCGATTGCATTTGGTCGCGGAATCGGCAATGTTGTCAGCGGACCATTCAGCGAAATGCTACTGAAGGTCGATACCTGGCAAGGACACGCGCGGGGAGCCTACGGTAGCGGATTTGGCGTGGTCATTGTATGCACCGGACTCACGTCTTTTGTGGGGGCTCTATGTTGGATTGCCCGTGCATTCAAATGTATATGAACTTAATTTCTCGCAAATGTTTGAACATTTCATGAGCTGGACTCGTCTCAATCCTATTCTCCTATACTTACCTCGGAAATCCCTTTGGAAATCCTAATTGGAATCACAAGAATACCAACGGATCTAGTCGAGTCACTTCTTTTTTTTTTTCTTTTTTAAATCCCTCTCAATTCAATTCTAGCAAGTATTAATAGCACGACGCTATCGTGGACGATCGCGTCCCACTTTTGCACTGTCAATGCCCCACCGACAGCTTTCGTAGATCGAGCTTCATCAAGTCCAAAGATGGCAGCTCCGAGTGTCCTACACCCGCCAGCATTGACCGCCTGGGAGTCCACCAAGGCCGTAGGACACAAACTGCAATTGGATTCACCTTCTTATGTCATCTGCTATGATCGTTGCCCCTTTTCTCGCTTGCAAAAGACCGGTCAACCCCACTGGCTGCCTATGACGTCAATACCCCTCCGTTTGCATTGTCCATCCGGTTTTGATTTCTTCGCTCGTCGAGTTCTGGCGTGTTTCTCATTTAAAAAAGATCCTACTCCTCGCAAATCGTTGTCTTTCTCAATTAACAATAAATCGATAGAGTCACCAACATGAGCGGCTTCAAGTTCCCCGTTGACCTGAGTCAATTCAAGAAGAACCTTGCGCTGGATCCCAGCAATCCGACTCTCACTGCGGATCAGAAGAAGGATCTTCTGAACAACATCAATGTGTTCAGAGATGCAATTATCGCCTTCACTGCGACCGGTGCTGCTCGCGGCGTATCCGGCCACACGGGTGGTCCTTTCGACACGACTCCCGAAGTGTGCATTCTGCTCGCGTTCATCCAGAACAACAAGAACAGCTTCGTCGACACCCTCTTCGATGAAGCCGGCCACCGAGTGGCCACACAGTATCTGCTTTCTGCACTCGAAGGCCACCTGACACCCGAACACCTCCTAAACTACCGCGATGCCGAGTCGAAACTCCCCGGCCATCCTGAGCTCGGCCTCACGCCGGGAGTCAAATTCAGCTCCGGTCGCCTGGGACACATGTGGGGAATGGTGAACGGTGTGGCAATGGCCAACCAAGATAAAAACGTCATCCTTCTGGGCTCCGATGGATCCCAGCAGGAAGGAAATGACGCCGAGGCGGCACGTATTGCTGTTTCTCGCAACTTGAACGTGAAGGTCTTCGTCGACAACAACGATGTTACGATTGCTGGCCACCCTTCCCAATACTTGAAGGGATATGATATTGCCAACACGCTGAAGGGCCACGGACTTCACGTTGTCCGTGCCAAGGGAGAAGATGTGGATTCGCTATACAAGAGCATGTGCGAAGTGATCAACTACAATGGCCCCGCCGCTGTCGTCGTGGATCGAACCATGGCTGCCGGAATTGAAGGAATCGAGGGCGAGACCCATGCTCACGATGTCATCTCCGTCGATATCGCCCGCAAGTATCTCACCAAGCGTGGATACAGCAAGGAGGCACTTGCCTTCTACGACGAGATCAAGGGCCGATCAAACCCACACACTTACATAGGCTCGAGCAAGGACAAGGGTTCCAACCGAAACATCTTCGGTGAAGCTGTAAATGGCATCCTTGATGGCTTGAGCAAGGAGGAGGCTGCTCGTCGCGTGATGGTTATCGACTCTGATCTGGCTGGCTCCACCGGCCTGAAGGCCATCGGCTCCAAGCACCCCGAGTCGTTCGTTGCTTCGGGAGTTATGGAGCGCGGTAACTTCTCCGCTGCTGCCGGCTTCGGTTTCGGTAGCAATGGGGAGCGCCAGGGTGTCTTCTCGACCTTCTCTGCTTTCCTGGAGATGTGCATTTCGGAAATTACCATGGCACGTCTCAACCACTGCACTGTTCTGTCTCATTTCTCACACAGTGGTGTTGACGAGATGGCCGATAACACTTGCCACTTCGGTCTCAACCATTTCTTCGCCGACAATGGTCTGATTGAATCTGATGCTTGCTCTCTGTACTTCCCTGCCGATGGCGAACAGATGAAGGCTGTGGTGAACAAGGTCTTCTGGGACCGAGGCATGCGTTTCATCTTCTCCACCCGCTCCAAGGTCCCTTATATCCTCAAGGACGGCGTGGATGAGAAACTCTATGGAGATGGTTACGAGTTTGTTCCGGGCAAGGAAGAAGTTATTCGCAGCGGCACGGCCGGTTATGTCATCTCATATGGTGACATGCTATACCGTTCGCTCGATGCCGTCGAGAATCTTCGCAAAGAAGGTCTGAACGTCGGTTTGATCAACAAACCCACCCTTAATGTTACTGATACGGAGACTATGAAGAGATATGGCGAGTCTCCATTCGTCGTCGTTGTAGAGTCCATTTCTCAGAAGACTGGTCTTGGCTCTCGTCTTGGAACAACACTCTTGCAACATGGCTACACTCCCAAGTTCAAGGCGATGGGTGCCGTCAAGGATGGCTGTGGTGGATTGTTCGAGCAGATCAACTTCCAGGGTCTGTCTCCTGAGAATATCATTAAAGAGATCAAGGCAGTTGCCGCTGGAAAATAAGCGTTCATTAGATAATATCGAATTTCTCAGTTTATCATGTCAATTTAAAGTCATTGAATATCATTCAAGTTAACTATCGTCTCCGCTCGAAAGGTCCTGCTTTCCTTCCACAACCATGTATATGCACATCTCTGTCATCCTTACATCCAAGCCAGAGGTAATCAATCCTGATCCTCAGGGTGGAAAACCAAAGCTCGAACCTCGATACTTTCACGATCAGCCTCCTGCTCCGTCTCAGGATTCACAAATGCGGAATGCGGAACACGCCGAGCCCTCCCATCGATCTTGGAATCAAAGCACTTGATCAAAGTGACCAAGTCCGGCGTCTGCCCGTAGCGGAAGTACCATTTAATTTCAGGGTCCGGCTTCACCGAATACGTCTCTCCTCTGCGATCCGGATAGATCAATCCAATAGGCACCAGGGCATGCTCTGGCACAGTGTGCGCATCGGCCACGGCGAGTGGATCTTTGAGAATGGTCCGGATAGGACGCCAGACATTTATAATTTGATATCTTCCTTTAAGTAACTCGGCAGCTTCGTCGGGGAGGTGATGCGAAACTCGATTCTTCGACGCGGAGTAGGACTGATCGATGTGGACACGCTGGACGGGTCCACGAAGCTGATTTGTGCCAGATGCGCGGCGGATTGTATGGTCGAATATGAAGACTCGGGAGCCACCGGTGCTGTGTTTGTTAGTTATGAATTGGCATGCTTATCACCTTGGTTTATAGGATAAAAGTGACCATGTCTTTGGCTAGCAGGGGGAACATGGTAGGGGTAAGAGGTTGTACACTTACGCGTCCTTGAGTAACTGCTCAGTTTCCGGGTAATATTCTCGCTTGATCGTTTCATCGTCAAGGAAGTCTTTCTCCTTGCTTTCATGGTAGTAAAACTGGAATCCTTGGCCGTCAAGTGTATAATCCAGCTCTCGACCACTAACGTCATGAACAGTGACCGGGAGCGATACAGGTTCCCTGGCATAGGATTCCGGCTTACCCACGTAGGCTGGGGCGGGAGGAGAGCCGTCTTCGTTCTCTTTATAGAAGTTCAAAGTAGTCTGCACATGGTGCGGTTTATCTGAGACTGGAACTGTTGGCTTCTGTGCCAGACCAGGACCGTGGCCTGCTGAGACTTGAACTGCTGCCGAAGCCATGACTATGTGGTGATTGTTAAAATGTTGTTATTTGTAGCGAAGAGCAAGATTGATATCTACCTAAGAAGAGGATGGGATTGTCATGGCTCTTTTATATTAATCTGTTTTGCGGGGGTGCTTGAGTTCCATTTGTCAGAGCAGCACGCAATATTCGTCTCACATGAAGAAATGCTGATAAATGCACCACCAGTCATTCACGGGATGGCAAATGACAAGTACAGCATGTGGTGTGCTGAGAAGAGTCGGGTGGATTAATAATTGATATTTAGTGACTCGGCTGTCGGTGCGACATTGATGATACCTTCTCCAATGAGACAGACATAAGGTTGAAACAATGCGAATCGGGATTCAGAACAACGAATACCGTGCATGGTTCATAATTTCATTCGAACATTAGGAGTTCTGGAGGAAGAAATGGATCATAAGCTTATATTTTCCAACTGCAGATCATCTACCATTTAGTCCTAAAGACTGAACGATAATGACGATTGACACGACTCGGCTTCTGCATGGAATTATGAAGAGCAGCTCTAAGCCAAATCTTTAAACTGAAGTAATCAAATTTGTAAACTATGAACTCATGAAGAAAACCGGTGGGTGTATGTCTCATTAACGTACAACAGGATCTCGAAGGAAAACGTCTGGAGGTGTCCTGCAGTCAAGGGTCATAGCATTGTCATATTGCCCGCTTGCATTGCACACACACAAAAAGTCGCAAAGGGAAGACGCAAAAAACACAAAGGAAAGAAATGACGCATCGTACACCAACACCAGTAGCAAAAGACCAGGAAGAAAAAGAGACAGAAAAGAAATGGGGTCTCCAATGTGGGGAGAAGGGAAAAACGGTATGGAAAGGACATCCACAAGGGAATAGTAGAAAGAAGCTATTGTGACAACTCGACATCATGGACAGAAGAAGGGAATGGTAAGCTTTTGTTCAGTGTGGTCGTGCCATGAGGATATCAGAACATGAGAGATTGGGTCTTGTGGCGACGGGCGTCAGTGCCGATATCTGGCTGAGATTGGGTGTGCTTGTGTCGTGGTCGAGGGGATTGGGGCGCCGGCGCCGCCGATCCCGCTGATGCTGGGGGAGCCATCGCGACACTTTGTCGTTTTCCAACAGGTGATGCTGGAGCAACTGGGATACCACTAGGAGGGAAGCGATCCGCCGTCATGCGTCGAGATTTCATGCTTCGCTCGCGTCTGAGGATGAGGTCGGCCCAAGGTTTGATTGCGCCACTTCCAGAGGTCGATCCCTTGCCCACAGCCTCCGACATGACTCTGAGCCAGCCGTCCTTATCGGTGGCACTGTCCGCATAGAAATCGATGACTTCGCCATTCCCAAAGCGAATTCGGAAGCCTTCTTCCACGAACATATAGCCATCCTCTTCCTCGGCGAAGGCAGACTTGCGGCGACCACCACCCCTAGTGCTGGTTTCTTTTTGAACCAAAGAAGACCGATCGTCAATCAGCTTGGCTGCTTTTGCTAGGTTGATTGTGGCCCGAGGTTGACGGGTAGTTTCATGGTAGGCAGTCAGCTTCGAGCCTTGGAGCTTGAAGAAACGACGTCGCCAGAACTGGGAAGGGTTAGCAAGAAGTCATTCAGTTGGACAGTCGAGAAGCACTTACCGGACAGTCACCACCCTGCTGGGAAAGGAATCCCTCGAAGCTACGCGCCGCAACACTCTCGGCATCTCGCATCTCGCGAATACAGGCGTTCATGCTCTTCGGCATATCTTCATCCTTGCCGCCCTTGGGCTTCGGGACGAAAAGAAGCTGCAGTTCCAGCTTGCCAATCTTGTAAGGTGGCCGACGCTGGGCGGTCATGCCGGTTGCGCTCTTCTTGCTCTTCACACTGCTGGGTTGTTCGTCCACAGCCCACTCGTTGAAGCAAGCAATGTCAACCGTGTGAGGACGGCCGAAAGCCATTTTCTCATGATCACTCAGTGCTACATAGGCACGACCGAAGCTTCCGTCGCGAGCGACAAGATTGCGCAGGCGATCGTAGACCGGAGCGTTGACATCATTGGCCTTTTGTTGCTGGGACTGCATTTGCTGCTTCAAGTCAAGTTCCTTGCGGCGGCGAGGAGAGGCGAATACTCGACTGAGAGCCGAGGTTTTTTGGCGGTTGGGGGAACTGGAGGACTCTTGAGGGTAAAGCTTGTTCTCGTCAACCTTCATTTGAAGCGTTAACTGGAACTCAAGATCATTCTGAACGATGAGCTCGAATTCCTGCCCAATTGGTGCGGTTTTTCCGAGTTCAAGCCAAGAGGTGGTCACACAGTGGAGACCATTGTCTAAGGTCAGGGCGAAATATGATCGCTCTCCTATGTAACGTTAGTATGAAGACGTAACAGAAGTGGTTTGCTATGGCATACCTCTAGGCATGGGTAGATCCAAATACTTGAGTCCAACGACCTTGACAAACAAACGGCCACGCTCTTCGCCCTCTTCAAGTGCTTCGTTCATTACGGGCTCATTCTCCTCAATGGTCGCAGGGGGTTCCTGCACATTACTTGATTGACCAGGCAAGGGAGGGATAGATCCTGGGACGGGCTTCTTCTTAGGAATTGCGCCAGTCATCTTGATGCTCGGTCGCCGTGTTGAGCCATTCCAAGGCACCGTGGTCCATGTCTGCTGACTAGCCTTGCGGGGGGAAGAACCTGCAGATCGAGTACCTCGGGGGTCGTTGTTAGTCTGCTCCGCAGTAATAGAGGGCTCATCTTCATTGCGGTTGCTGGCAATGACGACCTTCGTGTTTTGGCGCATGAGGTAGCCTCTCTGTGGACGGGGTCTGTTAGCATGCGCTGCGAAGATGATAAAGCTTGAAAGACCTGGGGAAGAGGGGGCCAGTAGGGGTTCGTCCTTGTGGGCTGGCTTTGGGCGAGAATCAAGTTGAGAAATAGCAAGGGCACACGCAACCTTTTGGGTTTCAATAACACGGTCAAATTCCTTGGTGAGACCGGAGCCGAGGCTCTCCTCCTGAATGCTGAATGGGATGTCGAGCTGCATCAGGCTAGATTGGCGTTGGTTGAAATTGTTCGGGAGACTGAGTTGCGGTGGGAGATCTGTTGCTTTGTCGGTCTCCTCAGGATCGGACTTTTCAGGCTCCTGGGGGGTCTGCTTGGGCAAGTCTGGAACGGGAGGAGCGTGTTGGCCGCTGATTTTGCGACGAGTTGCAGCCATAACTTCTACGTCTGCGGGGGTCAACGAAGGACGGGTTTTCAAGCCTTGGCCAGAAGCCTTGATCGTTGCAATCGGCTCAGGAACGGATTCATCGGAGGAGCTGAATGCTTCGTCTTCTTCTTCTTGCTCATCCTGCCTGTCTTCATCATCATCTTCTTCATCTTGAACCGGATGACGGATTACAGAGTCAGGTGTAGATGGTTCAGAAAGCTCTTCTTCCTTAATTTCAGGAGTGACGGGACGGTTCAAAGATTGACGAATGGAAGCCATATCCAAGGCCTGCGATTCCCTTTGAGCAGGAGCATCAGCCATCTTTTCCACGCGAGGTTCAAGGGGAGCCTGAGCCTCTTCTCCTCCCGTCGGGGTTGTTTGGCCAGAACCTCTGCTACCAGTATCATCCGCAGCAGCTTCAGCAGCGGAGCGCAGCGAGTAGTTGCTGTCCTCATCATACTTGGCCCGTTGATCTCGCGATGACAGGCTATTGTCAGAGGCATTTTGATAGTAATCGGGAATGGCATAAAGATCATCATCATTGCCTTCTTCCTTGATGATTACACTGGAAGTGTCGTCGTCATCATAATCGGTTTCCAGAGATGGAATGGGGACATCGGGATCATAACTGGCGGAATGACGAGGGCTGTCCGCAATGTGAGAATCTTCATCATTAAACATATCATCGTCGTAGCTCTCAGTCTTGCGGATATCGCGCAAGATCGAATCGCGAGAGATACGCGGAGGGGAGAAGACATCATCCTTGGAAGGCACTTCCGTGGTCTTTTCCTTGGAATCAGTGTTTGGTGCAGCTTTGGAGGATGAATCCACGTTGTCTTCTTCCCGGTTCTTATCCTCTCCATTATTTTTATCATTCAGCATCATGAGACGCAGGCGTTCCTCCAAAGACATGCCGCCATTGATATCAGACTTGGTATACGAAGCTGCAGCCGGCGCGGAAGGCAATACACGTTGGCCACCGCTTCCCAATTCAAAGGCGGCGGCGAGCTTCTCAGGGGAAGAAGGTCGAGAACCAGACAATCTGTTCACGGAGGGCAGTGGTGGCAACGGGCGCCGCTCGCCATTTGAATCAAGTGACTCGACTCGGGAGTGTTGGCTACCTTCCTCATCTCGAGAGCGTGGGCGGTTGTCGGCGTTCTGGTCTTCCATCTGCTCAACAAAGGAATCCTCCTCTCCGTTGGCGCTGCCGGGGCTCATAAAGCGCCAGTCCTCTGGCAGAACCACTGGGGTCTTCTCGATGTCTTCAAGCGACGCATCGAAGCTGTCGTCACGATCCATGAAGGAGTCGTGCTCGAAGCTGCTGATATCATCGTCATCCTCGGAGTCGTAGCTGGGTTCGCGTGAGTCAGACGTGACAGAGGCAACATCGGGGGTGCGCATTTCGTATTCGTTAACTTGAGGTGGTGCGGCGTCAAATGTCACACTCTTGGCATGTCGATGACCAGCGCTATCGTATTCCGACCAAATGTCATTCTGAGGGTCAAAGCCTTTCCCAAACCGACTACCCTTTGATAGAGAAGACTTGCTGGGCGAGGGTTGATCTTTGCTCGGTGATTGAGGTCTAGGCAATTGGTCTGCTGGCTCATCATCGACGAACTGGGACTTGGCCAGGTTCATTTGGCTATCTCGGTTCGGCGACCGATCGATAGCCAGTGGTCGTTGAGGGACTGATACGTGCGCAGGGTCGTATTCCTGGCCGCTCTCGCGAAACATGCTATGGTTTGTGACGCGTGATACGCGCTTAAGATTCTCGAGGGACGCCCGTCTAGCGGGGAAATAACTAGCCTCCGGGTCGTATGGGGCGCGGTTTTCGGCGCCCTTCGAGGGCGATGGAGAGTCGCGACCTTTCCAGAAGAGACGCGGGGACGCATTGTGGTTCAAGGGTGAGACATCGTAGACAGATGAATCGCCAGCAGGCATCTGTCGACAAAGATCAGTTAGCTGTCGCATGCGCTTGCGACAGGGTCAAGTCGCATTACCTTGGTTGCTTGGTTCCAACTCGGCGAGTTGCGCCTCTGCGCCATGGGGCTCACTTCTGAGAGTGGCCGTTGGCCAAGTCCACCGCTCATTTTTGCGATGAACTGGACGTCGAGGTGGGTTTAGTGGTATGGTAAACAACAGAGAGCGGCGAGATCCAAAGTCTGCGACGTATCAGCCAGTCTTCATTGCCTCGCTGCCAATGACGATCAACCCAGACAGACACCGGCTCAAGAAAGAGATGGATGCTGAGTGCGCGGAGCGATAACAAGCCAACAACATACCTAACACTTTGCGACGAGATACCAGGAGTCGCGTGGGAAAACAGGCCAGGTACGAGAAAGTCAAAAGGTCGTGTCGATCGTCAGAGGAATGTGTTGTTCTGCAAGCACCAGTGACAGGTGCAGATGGCCCAAAGAATAAAGGGAAGGGAAGGGATAACGAAGGGATGTAAGAGTAGAAGAGTAAGAACAAGCAGAACAATAGAGGGGATCGTATCTCAACAAGGTCCAGCTGGGTCGAGTGGGTTGTTACCCCAAGCCTGCTGAGGCCTGTTGACGTCGCGGGAGTCGCCATGGCAACTGATAGTGCTGACTAAGGGCTGTATGTATTGGTGCCTTGGTGCCTTGGTGCCTTTCTCTCTGCCTTCATGCCTCAATCGTCAGGGATCGGACCTAGTCCCGATTAGGCCTGGACCCCATCCGGTTTTTTGGCGGTCTTCAATCTTCTGTCTTCGATCGTTCATCGCCAACTTTTACTCCTGGAGGTCTGTTCCAATTGATTCGACAGGATGCCTCTACCCATCCGGTCCTCAATATGCTTCCTATGCCAAACGAGGGCTACACTACCTCCTACATCCGCCCTGCTTCCGACATGGGAGGCTACGCGAACCATGGCCACCGCGCGTTCGCCGCGCAAACCCAGTCGCATGAGTCTTTCTCCCAATGTCGCCAGGACGTCACTCCAAAAGCCACGCTCAGGTCGTAATCGCGCCGGTCCCTTCAACGCAATGAACCAGACTGAGGCCCATATTCGCGACAAACCTCGGGCCCGGTCTCAGGCCGCCCTCAAGCGTTCAGGACAAGAGAGCAAGGACGAGAAGAAGGAAACACCGCTCTACAAGGCTTTGAAAATGCAGACCACCTTGTCTCCCGTGACCTACGGCCGACGTACCGCCATCAAATCCAAAATCTCCAACCTCACTAGCTTTGATCACTTCCCTCTCCTGCCCGCAGTTCGACACTCGATCTTCTCCCAGGGTCTACCTGGTCTGGCCGATGTCAGCCCGACTCCGATCCAACGAGTTGCAATTCCTCAACTCCTCGCTTCCAACTCCAAACAGCAAACAAAGCCGGTCAGCGCCGATGACCCTCAGTACGATCAATACCTTCTCGCCGCTGAAACAGGTTCTGGGAAGACATTGGCATACCTCCTCCCGGTCTTGGATGCCATCAAGCGTGAGGAAGCCCGAGACCTGGAGGAAAAGAAGGTCATTGAGGAGCAAAAGGCAAAGGAACGCGAGGAGAGGATGAAGAACAGAACATTTGAACTCGAGCCGGATGAAGCCCCTATGACCGATGCCGGGCGACCCAGAGCCATCATCCTCGTGCCCACATCCGAGTTAGTGACACAGGTTGGAGCCAAGGTCAAGTCCTTCTCGCACACTGTCAAATACCGTGCGGGAATGATTTCCTCCACTCTCACACCGCGTCGAATCAAGAGCACCCTCTTCCATCCCGATGGTATCGACGTTCTTGTCTCAACTCCCCATCTTCTTGCCTCCATTGCAAAGACCAACCCCTACATCCTCAGTCGCGTGAGCCATCTCGTTCTTGACGAGGCCGATTCGCTCATGGACCGATCCTTCATCCCCACTACCACCGAGGTTATCGAAAAAGTGGCCCCGTCGCTGAAGAAACTCATCTTCTGCTCCGCCACTATTCCCCGCAGCCTTGACAACCAGCTCCGCAAACGTTACCCGGATGTTAAGAGACTGACAACTCCCAATTTGCACGCCATCCCACGTCGTGTGCAACTCGGTGTCGTGGACATTGAGAAGGAGCCCTACCGTGGAAACCGGGCCCTTGCCTGCGCAGATGTCATTTGGTCCATCGGCAAGGCAGGCGAAGCTAGTGACGTTGAGGGAGGGTGGGGTCCTCTGACAGAATTCATGGGACCCAAAGTGAAGAAGATCATTGTCTTTGTCAACGAGCGAGAAGAGGCCGACGAGGTCGCCCAATTCCTCGCCTCCAAGGGCATCGACGCCGTCTCATTGTCACGCGATTCTAGCTCCCGCAAACAAGAGCAAATTCTCGCCGAATTCACCGAGTCCGAGCTGCCTCCTACCGCCGAAGAGGTCTCGTTGATGAAGAAGCAGGCCCGTGCCGGGAAGTCCATCCCCTTCGTTTCACCCGAGAAGCCGACCGAGGTTGAACGTCGTCTGCCTAACACCAAGGTTCTGGTCACCACCGATATTGCGTCCCGCGGTATCGATACCCTGGCCGTGAAGACCGTGGTGCTCTTCCATGTGCCGCACACGACTGTGGACTTTATTCATCGTCTGGGTCGTCTTGGCCGTATGGGCAAGCGTGGTCGCGGTGTTGTCCTGGTTGGTAAGAAGGATCGCAAGGATGTTGTTCGTGAGGTCCGTGACGGTATGTTCCGTGGACAAGCTTTGATTTAAATATATCATGCATTAATCTGTATAAAATTTGTACCATATGTGGCGTTTACGATGGGTTGGATATGTTGCATACACCTGGCAGAACAATACCCAACGATTGCAGAAAATAGTATTCAGGAGTGTACGATATGGAATATAGAACATCTTCATTTTACTTTATGTATTCAAGTTCATGATTTTAAATCGATGGAGTCCTCCGAATCCGCTTGATCCTCTGATGTGAGGTTCAAGTTCGAAAAATAAGGTTCAAGCTGTATTTGGTTCAACTTTGGATGTTCCAACGGTTGATATATATGTGAAGCCACCGAGGTACTACCTGCGTATGTTATAGTACTAGTAACCCATCTCAGTCTGCATGGACCCTCGTTTTCACAAATACAACACACTGGCACTGCAAATCAACAATAAAGTAAAAACATGACGAAATAAATTGTTATGTCTTAGATCCTAACTGCAGCTTCAAGTTCACGTACGCCGACTAAACTGCCAAGAAACCAGGCGGTGAGCCAGCGATCTACACGTTTTCGCGTAATCAACAACACACTTGGAACTTCACATATCCTTCGAACAATTACAGATTCCGCATATATGGGCTTAATTGACATTTGCATTGCTTATTAGGATACAAATTGCGGGACTAATCATTGCATGCCTCAATCGGATCATGCTCTCGAAATGTTTGAATACGGCACGGCCTTAAGGGATGACGACGCGTTGAGCCAGGTCGATCTTATACAAAGCCAACCTTGATACCTATGGAAACATGACAGTGGCTTTTTATAATGCCTCTAACTTGAGCATTGGTCTTCGGCTCGCTGTAAAAGAGGACAAGAACTGACTCTTGTAGGGAAATTAATCTGATGCTCAGACATCCCAACAGACCCTATATGATCATGAACAGCGATTCTATTTCTTTCATAGGTCCAGGCGGGAATACAAATATGCGTCTATTCTACGAGGAAAGGAAGCTGCAATCTGGAGTTGACTTGATCGAACCCGTCGCACTTGCGTCTTTCCACCTTCCACCTTCACTCTTCACTCTTCACTACCACCCAGGGTATTCACACTAAGGCATTTACTCCCCTCGACACCAAAATTCTGCTTGTTGATATTCACGCCAACGCGTTCCCTCAACTACCCACATCTATCATGGCCGATCTAAAGCCTCTGCAGGTCGCAGAGGAGTGCGCCAACTGCAAAAAGCCCGGAACGAAGGAACGTCCTCTCAAGCAATGCGCAAAGTGCAAGTCCACCCCCTACTGTACACGCGAGTGCCTGAAACTAGACTGGAAGGCACACAAGAAGCACTGCGCCAAACAAGCCCAGGACCGAGCAACTCGAATCGCAGAAGCAGAAGCTAGACTGGCATCCAACAGCGTCAGCATTGCCGCTGTAAGCATGGCTTCAGCCAGCGCAGATTCCACGGCTCATCTCGTTTCAGCCCATATTCCCATCCCACCACCTACGGCTCTGGAGCCCTTTGACCACTACGCCAATGAAGGACCGGCGCTTGCTCTGCATGTCCCGACTCCCTTTCTCAAGCTCAAAGAACGGAAATGGATTCATGATCGGCCCAAGGAGGACGTGTTTAAGTTGCTGATTGATGCTTATCGTCTGCGTCTAGATGATGATGTCAAGTTTCTCCATACTGTGCACAAGGACACCATCTACACGAACACCGCTAACGACGGGCTCGTGAGCCTCGATCGTTTCCTCCAACTGGCTGAGTCGGCGGATCTGATGCCGCCATGGTGGTCTGCGGGTGACATTACGGCCTGTCTCGCTCGTGGATGTCCTCTCACCTGGAGTAACACCTCTAGCAAAATTACACTGAAGGATGTCAATAAATACTACGGGGATCCGTTGATGGGGTTGCAGTTGCGTATCTTCGGGGAGCAGGTTGTTGAGAGGGAGCTCATCGGTGATCATTTGTTGAAGATGATGGAAGTGCAAGTGATATTGGAGCGGGCCTCCGACTTCATGAACTTTGTGCCGGGGCATAAGGATCAACCGGAGTAGATGTTTCGGAGATTCGATGCCCGAGCTGCATGAAATGGATTTAAATGTTTGATTCGCGGAACTGGATCTGAAAAATATCATACATGAATGCATCAACCTGGTCTTTATCGTTGAGCTGCACCCCATTAGTCGGTGCCATTTCTCTCCTTCACCAGCCTCTCTCTTGTTTCCATAAGCGCTCGACCCAATAAATTCAACCCCCATTTTTGTCGTTTGGCACCTGCATTCTTTGCCCCAAACCCAACCCCCCAGATACGATCCCTCGGGCTCGCCTCAACCAGTTCTCGATCCCCGGTGGCCAGCAATTTTTCCCGGAGCTCCTCATCTTGCGAGAATTTCAGATAGTTTCCTTCTACAACAATCGCCAACCGATTTTCCTTCCATACTTCATCCGAGAAATTCGGAATCTTCCGGCCGAGATTGCGGACTTCTCTTGGATGCAGGTTCCACCCGTGCTGGAGCTGTTGAGTAATCTCATTCTCCGGCCCGGCGAAGAGGAGTGCTTTCCGATGCATCATATATCTATGAAACATGGTGAGCAATGGGCCCGGATAGAAGGATGTGACGGCTGAATTACTGTTCTGCATTTGCAGAAGTATATTTCTTTCCGTTGTGTTCCCATTCAAAAGAGGATGGCCACCATTGGCCTAGGAACCCCGTCTCTCCTTCAGGCTTCCAAAAGTAAACAGGATTACTCGTATCTGGCGATGAAGCTGTCATGGCTGAGGCTGTTCGATTTTCAAGTGGTGATATCGTAGTGTGAATTCAGGATATCGCGCTCGGTGAGAGGTGAGATGGCTGTGTACGAAGGGAAAAGGAGAAAGTAAATCGAATATGGGGTCAAGGGCTACTTACTATATTGAATAAATCTGTGGCGTGAGTCATGACTAGCCAAACTGAAGATGGTTAATCATGACTCACGTAATAAACACGCCGAATCAGAGTCAACAGAAATTCAAGCATTCGATATAAGATCGGCTAAGTTACGAGCACTGCCCTGTCTAGTGCCCCAGCCACCCCCACATTTGGGGGCCAAAGAGGATGTTGCCTGGATCAACACGAGGGTGCCTTAAGGGTTTCCATGGTCCGACCCGCTTGGAGCATCCACTTCCACACTAGCCAGAAGCTAACGTGATAGATGGCGAACCAGCTGATACTACTGGCGTAGCAGAGTCCCATACGCAGCGAGAATTATAAGCTAAAATGCGTCAACCGTGGGGTGCCTGCATAAGGGGAGTGCTTGCATAAGGAATCCACAAAGTGGTCTGCAGGATCTTGGATGGCCAAGATTTGATCCTCTTAGTATGTATTCGTGGGTCTATATGGAGTGAAGATCTTCAGGTAATTATATCGAGAAGTCATTGGGTGAAATTGGACCCGACAATGTGCCTAAAATATCATTCGTGTCATCAGGCGATACTTCTAAGCGATGTACCTCGCTACTGACTTCTGATAAATCGGATCAATGAGGCTAGTTGAGATTTACACTGAGTTGCAGTAAAATTCCCACCTAGATTGAACGGAGGATTGAAAGAGTGATTTGAGAAAATAACATTACTATAACCGGCAATAACTCTAGTCTTATTCTTAATCTATCAGCTGCCCGATACCAGGCACCGAGAATCAGATTTCGTCATTAAATCAGAGTCGTGAATCTCGTTTCTGTTACCTAGAACCATAACGGAGTATGATTAAAGTATGCGAATGATCTCCCAGCCACGGGGAGAAGGAGAAATCCATCGGTCGGAGCCATCCGCGACACAAAAACACGGGCAATTTATTCCGTAGTTTCGCCTTGGCCGACGGGACCCCGACGGTATTGATAGCGCAGAGGAGCTTTGAAACACAGGAAATTCAAAGAAATGGAACCGAGATGCTCCTACTTGACCAGACCATCGTGGTGTTGGTAATGTTTGAGCACGTTGCATGATAACTATGTTCGAGTGGTTCTGCGAATAGGGTATACGTCGTATCAAAAACCACACGTGGAGCAAGTTCTAACTGATACTCGTCTACCATTCCCCATGTCAATCACTGCTGAACCCTTTTCCCTCCTCTTCACGCCGGTGGAATCCGATGTGTTGTGACGCCGATCGCGCCCGCCTCCGCCAATAAGACTGGAAGAGGCCGACGATGCTGGACGATACCAGCCCCTCATTTGCTCTTATCTTCGCATGGACGACCTCCTTGAAACAACCCTGATTTTGTGTGGTACCGACCGGCCGAATGACTTTCACGCATGCAGGTTTGTGTTACACCTGCCCCTGGAAGTTCATAAATTACGCATAAATTAAGGCTAGATCGACCTCGATATTCCAAGGGGCGGGGATCTATCAACACAATAAGACCACCACTCACCCCCGCAAAACGTCTTGTGAAAGACAATCCGCTTTCCTTTTTACCATTATAACCAAGGAAAGTGCCCTGTACAGTCTAGCCATGGCCCCGCTATCCAAAGTGGTCTTCATCACCCTTGGTGCAGTGAATGGAGCGAATGCGTGGGGTGTATTGGGTCACGCAACCGTTGCTTATGTTGCTCAAAACTACGTTTCTTCTGAGACTGCATCATGGTAAGCAAGAGATCAAAATTTAGCATTACGAACCGTCCTACTCCCTGAGAACAGCAGATTTCGATATCAAATGCTAATGTTTTTCAAGGGCACAAGGCGTTCTTGGCAATTCGTCCAGCTCGTATTTGGCCGGTATCGCTTCGTGGGCTGACCAATATCGCTTAACCAGCGCTGGAAAATGGTCAGCTTCCCTGCACTATATCGATGCGGAGGATGATCCTCCTTCAAGCTGCAATGTCGACTACGAGCGCGACTGTGGTAGCTCGGGCTGCTCCATTTCTGCGATTGCCAATTACACTCAGCGTGTAGTCGACTCTCGACTTTCATCTGACAATGTCGCGGAAGCTCTCCGATTTCTTGTTCATTTTCTTGGTGATATAACCCAGCCACTACATGATGAAGCCTACGAAGTCGGCGGGAACAACATTAACGTCACTTTCAATGGATACGACGATAATCTTCATTCGGACTGGGATACATACATGCCCGAGCAATTGGTGGGCGGTGATTCGCTCTCGGATGCACAGTCGTGGGCAAAGTCTCTAATCAAGGAGATTGACTCGGGAAACTATACGTCCCAAGCTGCGAGCTGGATTAAAGGAGATGATATTAGTGACCCAATCGCCGCAGCAACCAGATGGGCCTCAGATGGCAATGCTCTGGTCTGCACTGTTGTCATGCCAAACGGAGCTGCAGCTTTGCAGACTGGTGATCTATACCCCACCTATTACAATTCTGTTATCGACACTATCGAGTTGCAAATCGCCAAGGGCGGCTATCGATTGGCAAATTGGCTCAATTTGATATACAGCTCTAAAATTGCCAAGCGCGATATTGAAGCTTTCGCAAAGCATAAGCGAAGCGCGATTTCACAGCCGGATCTTTCTGGGAGAAGCTTTTTGCCAGAGTCTCGTCCATTGAGTCGCGCTAAGCTCGCTAGAGCGGCAATGGACGGATCCTGCTGTAGCTCGGGCAGACATGAACATTAAGTGTTGATTCGCATGTGCCAATCTATGTTCCTTTTTATTTAAATCTCCGCCTTGCTGTGTATCAGGCTTAGCCTGTCGACGGTGGCAAATCACTCGAAGCTGGAGATCGAGGCGTTCTGTGGGCTCAATTTCGACTGCACTGATATTTTCCAGGTTGTGGAGATGCGGTAAATCAAGAAAACTACATAAATAATTTGCAAACAACCACATGAAACATACCAATCTCTATATATTACTATACCGGATCGGGACTTGTCGTTGAACCTCATGGCGAGGACATGTTTGACCAATGTAGGAGGAGAGAAAGGCTGCGGAATGTGGGCATCATCCTGGGCTTTTCACCAAGGCCCTCAATCCATGGCGTATGCATTTTATGGTCAAGCTCATGATTTTTACCTCCCACTAGTACTCCAGACGTTCCAGGCATTAACGGCACTATCCGGCCCACTGTGGATTCTTTCAAATACCCCACCAGGCGTCAAGCCTCTATATATTGCTCAAATATTAAACCGAGACCAATCTACTAGAAAACCCTTTTATTTGATTGCAAGAAAAATTTGCCGTCACGGAGCGATTAAAAGAAGAAAATTTTGGTGAAACTCTGACATCAAAAGATTCATCGCCAGCACGGACGTATGATCTGTTCTTAGAATAGATCCACGCTTTCGGGTTCTTCGGACCCGGATTCTTACCACGGCTTAATAGTCTCCACATAGAATCCCATGATCCCGCACCATAAACGTGAACCATAAATGGGCGATTGACCATGGTTGCTATCACTCGGGGCCGAATCATGAGATGACAACCTTCGAAAATCACGAGAGTATCACCCCGATAAGGTGATATGATGTCACGACAAACTTTCGCAATCATATAAAAGGATGGTAGGCTGGAGCTACGGGATTTTCACAGTTCGCCTTTAGTCGAATCTCGAGAAGTCCACAGAACCGTTTGCCTGTCATGTCGAATATATTTCGCAGGGCCTCGGATGTTTTCAAGCATCACCAGCGCCATGACTCTACCGAGTCCACCGAGTCAGTCAAGTCTCCAACGGAAAAGTCTCCCACAGAAGAGGCACCTGATATAAAGCCTGGGTCAAGTACCCGCAGCTCCCAAAGCGATCCTACACCTGGTATGAAACCATCGTGCCTTGACACTTTAATAAAAACATCTCGTACTAACTGAACCACTCTGTTAGGCAATGACACCCCCCACAAGCAGAAATGGCATTGGGGCTTCGGCCACCACCAGGATCCAAATGCCCCGCCAAAGCGCCGACTAAGTCAGGAAGAAAAGGATCAGGCCAATTTTGCCGCTGCAAGGAAGTATTCCAGCGCTCGACGAAGGAGCCACGGAGCCGGCATTGGGTTTGAGGGTGGATGGCAATAACGGCAACTCCTTGACGAGGCTCCGGGATTGATCTACACAGTTATAAATTTTTGTCTCAATACTGGACAGTCGTCCGATATTTCTTACCTGTTGGGCACCCCAGTAGCTACCCTCCTGGATACTCTATAGTACCTGACCATTCTAAGTATTGTTTAGAATTGAATAATCTTCTCTAAATCACAATTCCCACACAGCCCGAATCGAAATGCACCCTAATTTCCTTTTTTTTTTTTTTGTGGTGCGGCTCTTGTTGCATCCCAGGATGCCAATGGCAGACCACATTTAGAATAGTATTGATACAAGTCAAAGATAAAACTTTGGCTTTTATTAGAAATTACAACACAATGGATTAAAGCAAAAGATTTGTGGATCTGCGACGTTTCATATCCTTTGTTCTACACATCAATGGCTATTCGTTTGATGCAATCAGTCCATTGTTATGAATCCCTCGAATAAACGAGTGGGTGATTTTTATCCCCTTTGTTCTTTCATTCGTGGATTGAATTGTTGGGATCCATTGTTGAACAAAGTGGAGTTAATATTCGAGGTATTCTTTGTGCTATCGTCTATATAACGGTCTCGAGTTCACCATAGCATTATCATCAGAACATCCTATTACCATCAGAGTATTCCAGCATCATCCCAGCATCCCAGCATCCCAGCACCATCAGAGCACCACCATTATCAGACCATTGTCTTTAGCTGCTCAAATTTGATTATCCATTTTCACTCATCCTTCTCCAGATATTACATTACTTTCAATATCACTCTCGACAGCACATTATGTCTCGAGTTACCACTGCCGATTTTGTCCAGACACACCGCGATGCCACAGCAGCTTTGCATAGATGGAAGACGGCATGCTTGGCTGGAAGCCCTCCTGCTGCTGCATGGGTTGCCCAAAAACTAGGTGAGTGGGCAAGAACCTTCGACCTTTATGCCCGGAGTTTGGCAGAACGAGCACGGGGCTTAGACCAACGCTGTGTGACGTTGGCCTCGTGGCATCAATGCAATGATGTTAGAAGAGCGATGCATGTTGCAGTCACTACTTTATCACAGACAGGTTTGAATGTCAATATTGTTGACGAACTTATTTTCCAGGTTGGGAGACTCTCGCCGTAAATGATCTAGTACGGTGAGATTTTCATATGGTTGGACTTTGAGGTATAGTTTGAAGTTACATATCGCTATAGGTTTGGAGTCGAATATTTTCACCATTTGGAATAAATTTTTCTTGAAGCTGATCTTTTCCCCCGTAAAATAAAGCATACTTAAAGTAGATAAATTTTAGATTTGCACCTTTGCTTTCTAATAGTCTTTTTTAGATCAAGCACCTCCATAATAAGCTGAATAAATTAGGAGGACAGACACAAAAGAACGTTGCATTCAGCTTTCTCGAATACTTTCATAAAAATCATTATTTGCCGACCTAGGATATTATTGTACTAACCTTCATCAATTTTCTAGATTTCTTATCGCACAGTCCTAGAACATTCTCACATCATCCTTCATCATGTTTAGACCGTCTAATCTTCTCGCACGAGAGCACATTTAGTCGTCGATTTAAAGGCCAAGGACAAAGGCACTTATATTTTAAGGTTTTGATTATTCCTACTCGGAGTTTATATTGAGAAAATCCGGAACTGAAGTACTAAGACAGGTTGATGTTGAGTTTGTACGATTAGCGTTCCCGTTCTCATTGTTCAGCGCAAGAAAGGTGGAAGCACCAAATTAAGCAGCCCAAGCGAAGATGACTTTTGGTGCTGCTCCTGTTTGTCATCCCTAGCACGCGAAGTATGAAGGAGTGAGAAAGTGGAACCGGTGACAGCTATTGAAACGGGGTGTATGGAGCAATGGTATGCGGTATTCTTAGCTTTGACGGTAATTGGGCCCCAATTTCATTAATCAATGCCCCGGAAACACAGTAGGGTCATGAATTATTGGAATTAGGCTCCCTCCATATTAGCCACCTGTCTACTATCAAACGGGAATCAGCTTCCCTAATCCCCTCCAAAAATCGCATCTCTTCTTCAGCTGGCCTAGACGTATATTTTCAAAGCCACTATCGCCAACAACGAACTCCTCTCCGGTCCTCTGCAACACCGGCACGCCCGGCTGAGAAAAATCGGTCAATTTATGCGCATTCGGATCACCAGTTTGGAAGAAACTGGCAAAGGCACCCGCATAACCCTCATAGACGACAGGATTACTTGTTTGTACTGCATTGATCCGGTTCCACTATCATAACATTAGCCAATTTCCCCTCCTGTACCAGTAAGGATTCACAAACATAGATAGTATCACTCCCATGTGTAGCCGGAGAAATCTTATACTCCCCCAAATAGCCCTTTTTCGCCGCACCAGAGGCAACCCAGTAGGCCGGGCAAGCAAGGACCACATCACGATAGATCAATCCAGCCCGCACGTATGAGCTATTATACTCATCAATCGTTTCAGTATTTCCCACAGATGGATAGTAGACATCTTCCACAGCTTGAATCTGTCTCTTCGATAACCGAGGCAAGAAGCCAACTAGCCAGTCATGGAAACTCTCAACGGAAGAATTAAACCCATTCACTGCATCAACAGACTTCAAGCCCGATGGAACAAAATTCTCCCCTTCATGGCTATTATACATCCCCCAAACAAATTCCGTCTTTAACGAATCCTCACGAACAGCTTCCGTAAGGCTATCGACCAAGAACTGACCATCAATAACAGGAGCCCACGTATACGAACTCGTAGTCCACGTATGACTCGCCGCAATAACAAGACTCGCATCTCGAATAACCTGCATATCAACAGCCTTCAAACAAGAAACCGTCTCACCACCTCTTCCGGCACAACCCGTCAAATTAACAAATTGGTCAAAAACTGCTTCCGCCTCGGGCGAATCATACTCATACGTCTTCGGCCAAAACGGCGAACTCGCCAAAGCCTTAGAGAAAAGTTTCGGCTGACCATGTCGTCCATTCGCAAGGACTTGACCAACCACTGAGCCTGCACCCGCAGACTGGCCCCAGATAGTAACATTATTCGAATCGCCACCAAAAAAATGAATATGGCTCCGAACCCATTTAAGCACGAATTGCTGGTCCAATAAACCAGGATTTAAATCCGAGGTCGAGGACTGACCGATCGCTTTACCGGGGAGAAATCCAAAGGCATTAACGCGGTAATTCGGATAAAGCACGATATAATCGTTCAACATGCTTGAATTTAGAACCGGGAATGAAGATGGTGGCATCGTGAACGATGCACTACCCTGGATGAAGGCGCCGCCGTAGAAAACGACTAGAACGGGTCTCTTTGTCTTCCGGGCTATATCTTGATCCCAGGGTCTGGAAAATAGGCCCAGATATAGACAGTCTTCGGAGCCGTTTACTGTGCGCTGGGGACACATGTCGAAGTCTTGGTCTGTGTTGTAATGTCCGTTGGTTATTTGGGCTGGAGGTTGTGGTGCTCGGAAGCGATTCTCGCCTGTTGGTGGGGATGCGAAGGGGATTTTGCGGAAGTAGCTTAGGTTGTAGGTGCTGTCGTATTTTCCTTGGAAACTTCCATAGCTGAGGTGGACGAGGGGATTGTCGTATGCTGCTACCGTGCCAGTGAAAGCCAGTGCAGAGGATAGTATGAGGGAAAGAAGTCTCATCTTGGGGATGGTGTATATAATTTGCAGGCTGTAACCCTTGAGGCGATTTGAACAAACTGTTCTTTGTTTCTCAGAGCACTCCGAGTCTATATACCTTATTCTGGTGAAGGTGTATGCTCCATGGAGACGAGGTCTAGTCAGGAAAAAAGCCCAAATAAGCCAATCCCTAGTGGTTTCTTTGCTAGAATTCTGCACCATCGTCACGAGAATGCAACATACTAGTAGCCGAGGACTTTGCAAGTAGTCGCGAGGCTGCCATTGGTGCAGTTATTGTTGGCGCGAACCCGGGGAATGCGGGGGAAGTAGACTTCGGGGTTGATCAGCCCGAGGTGAGAGATGAGTCTACAGTCGCTGGAGACGCTGCCGATATTCAAAGATGCTCAACCAAATCAAATATGGATAAGTGTCCATTCAGTAGAAATATGTTCGTTTTCATGTCAAATGGGCATACAAGAAGCACCAAACTCCAATGTAAAGTAAATCCAAAAACCCCCAATGCATCGTAGAGACCAAACGCCATGTGTAATGAGATACCCAAATACATAGTACAGATGACGACCGTCAATTCCAGAACTCCAGCGTGGTGTTGAAACCCATTCTCTCGTAGATACATTAACTCCATATCTTTTCACATGGTCATGCGAAGTTCCCGGGTCCGGTGTCGACTAGCCCGAGTGCTGCGACGAGACCCAGGTCCAGCTCCGTCGTTGGTTTCCGTTTCCGTGCGTGCATCCGATAGCTCGGGGGTGGGCGTGATACCAAAGCTAACACCCCTGCCTCTGCGAGAGGTAGTTGCCTCCGAGTTAGAGAGGAAGCGGTGAATGGTGCGGTGGTCCATCACGCGCTCTTCACCATCGGGGCCCTTGTCGGTCTGCGGCCACTGGTACCCGTAGAGCTTGGAGTGTCGCTCACAGCGGGGACATTCGCGGCGAGTCTGGTAGGAATTTGATTGAACAAACCATGAATCGCATGTTTGGCACTCGACCCAGCGGTCGTACCTTTGGCCTAGTAGACGTGCCGTCCTGGTGTAGTCGCCGGGGGTTCGGGCGAGGGGCATTTCGGTCTCGACGGAGGCGATGACCTTCCACTTCTTACGTTGGTAGCGCCTCCTTCCGGTGACGGTTTCCGAGGCATCATCTATTTTGAAGATGTCAATTAAGTCCAAGAATTCCAATTCACTACCTCGCTGCCGGGAAAATAGTGTTCCACTGACCTGTGATGGAGGTATCAAGATGATCCGGTTCCTCGATATCCGGTACGAGCCTGACATCGGCCTTGTCTGATTCAATAGGCCCTTCCCCTTCGATCTTGGGGACATCGTCCACCGATGTGGGCTGACTGGAGGTCGACGACCGATGGGACTCGGCCGTGACAGAGCTCGGGGATGCACAATCGGTAGACGCGGGAGGTTGGGGGTCAGTTGTTTCGCTGGGGTTGACTGGGGCGGTAGGTTGCTTAACCGTGCCCGCGAGGCTGGGGTTCTTCAATTCCGACAACTCAGGGTCGCCCATGGATGAGAGAAAGGCATCGGTTGACGGGGCCTCCGGGGTGGGTTCCGTTACCTCGGAGATGATGACCTCCTGTCGCAGACTGGAGACTGGCCGTTCGCCCGTGGCGGCAGGACGGATTTGGGAAATGTCGGTTTCAGGGCCGGGGGTAAGAGGGACATCGGTTTCGGGGGTGGCGGTGGATTCCACGGGCAGTTCTGAGAGCGAGATCTCCTCTCGCAGCTTAGAGGTTTGGCGCTGGAATTTGGCACGCTTGCGCGGGGTCGAACAGACTGAAGGCAGATCGTCCGAATCCACATCGGAGTTTCGCCTGCGCTTTTTGCTCGCCAAGTCATTTTCCAGGGCAGCAGTTTCATCCACAGATACGGGTGTTGATTCCTTGCTGGTCACGTCTGAGTCGGCATTGGGCGACCAGCCGTTACGGACCATCTGCTCACAGCTTGAACATAGGCACTCGCAGTTGTCGATGCCAAAGTAGTCTTCGCCATAGGACACGGTGATCTCTTCTCCCTCTTGAATATCACGCGTCGTCATGATAGCCATCCCCTCTGTACCTCGAGTCACTAGGCGACCATTGGCATCACAGTCATGGTTGGCAAAGCGGGCCGGTCCCAGGAAAAACGAAGCGGTTTTGCGACGGCTGGACATGACGACACTGAAATCCTTCCGAGTCAATCCCAGATCCGTCTCTTCCTCCGGAGTCATGGAGACGAGGGTGCCGCTCAGATACTTGATCTCCTGGCCGGCCTTGATGAACTTGCGGGCACAAAGGGCAGCCTCGGGCTGGGTGATGATGTAGCGATTGGTTGTGGTAACTTCAAAGGGCGAGTCCGGGTGGTACATCTGGATATATTTGCGTAAATGTCGGCGGAACCACTCTTTCTCTCGAGGACTGGGGAGATTGGACAGGTATTTCCTTAATCCCGGCAGTTCCAGTAGTTTGCGCTCCGCTCCGGGGATGTCCTTGGAGACAACCACATCGTTGAGGAGAATACTGCCCACCTCGTCGTCATGAATGCCACGCGCGGAGGTGTACTTGTTGCGGTTCTTGCGAATGGTCGTCCAGAAGTAAGCCTGTGGAGAATGGGGGTCAGTCTGGGTCAATTTGGGGGTTCAATCGCGCGGGCCAGGGGCGTACATGATCGACGAGCGCATCCGTCGCGACGTCGTCGTAACTGGCCAGTTTCGCAAAAGTCAGGCGCTCCCGGCGCTCAGGCAAGGAGGGACTGGATCGTGCCCTTTTTGGCGGCATTGTGGGTGTTACAAGAGGCGAGACAGCCAGAAATGAGAGAGAAATGCGGACATGAACGGACAGGGAGTGCTCGGGATGGAGTCGAACACGCGGCGAAGTCGAGGTCAAAGTCGAGGTCGAATAAGGGGATAAAAGGGAGGAAGAGAAGGAAGAAGGGAAGAAGGGAGAGGATCAAAGAAGAGCAAGGCCGGCCAACATGGTGAATGGGAATGACGACCGACCGCAATGGCAGAGGGAAGAGAGGGAAGAGGGCAGAGAAGGCTATGCGCCGCGCGAGTTGGGGCTGCCCTCGCCGCTTTTACTCCTTCCTCCGCGGGAACTCTTCCCTCTTCCCTCTTCTCTCTTCACCACTTCCACTTCGACCTTCGTCTCTTCTTCCTAAAGGAAGACCTTTAGAGGCTGCCTATATCGAATCCGTCGTCCTGTCTGCTATTTGAAGTTGATGTTCAGTAACTCCACACGCCCACGCCCACGTCCACGCGCAAGATGATATCATTATCAGCCTGGGAGGTTGATGCAGGCATGCCAGCCCAAAGGCCTTAATCTGATTGTTCAATCCGTGTCATCAATTCACTTAGGTTCAATGCATCAGCTTGGACCGCGTCCGATCGATTGGTGCACCAATTCCCCAGGGACGTACAAGCTGCAGCCGGAGACACTACAAGCATTCGAAAACGCATTGGATGTGATCCGATCTAGCATGATCAACCCTCCCAACATGGTCTTGTCAACCTAGCAGAATCAACTCCAAGCCCTTTCGGACCACTTTGGTCTATCCCCGTTGAACATTTGTGGCTATCTCCCTTGGGATGGGGTTGGATGCTGCTTCAGCAGAGGTAAATCCATCTCGTTACTTGCCCCTTGCACTGTCACCCACAGGCCACACAAGCTCACTGCACGGCGTTACCTGCCCTGTATGGATGGATATGAGTGGATGAATGCAGCCTCCGAGTGTGCAACGGCATACCGTAGTGCATATGTTTGAATTCGGGCTGGCAGGGGTCAGGTGATATGTATGCGTCTGGGGATTCTATCAAAATAAATACCCAAGGTATTATCGTAGGTTGTGGTTATATCAATTGATACTTGGTTGAGTCATGAAATGTGAATGGTGGTGCTGCACTAGTAGTAGCAAGGTGGTGGAGATGGATCATCTACTGTTTCAAGTTGTATTTGGTGTGTCTGGTACTATATATCTGCGCAGTAAGTGGTAGACACTGGCACTTCATCTAACACACTTGAACCAGACGAGGGCAAAAGATTAAATAAGAATGACAAAGAACAATTGTCCATCAAAAAGCATTTAGCATTGGCACTTCAATTAGATGATCGCGATATCGGCATACTTTGAACCATGGGCGATGCCAATCCATTTTTCTTCAACACCTATCCACCATTTCCCTCGAGGGAAAACATACCTGGAATAACTAAAAAATAGGTTTGTATTAAAGCAACAGTAATGTAATTACTAAATCAAATCAATCAAAACTGCTGTATCTACTTTGATAATACATCATACATTGCACTGCAGCTAGACCGCGCCTCGGGCCGGAAAAACCAGTCCCGACCGAACATGGAAGTTGTGGCAGACTCGCCCTTCTCAACTCCCCAAAGCACAAACATGATTCAACTAAAGGTACGCCCCCCGCCCCCGCACCCTTCCAAAGTCCCCCGAACTAACCAACGGCAGACATTACTGAACTGCATCGACAACTCCGGCGCCTCAGTCGTCGAGTGCGCCAACGTCCTGAAAAAGAAGCGCGCCGCGACAATCGGTCAGTCCCGATCCGAACCCCAACAACGTCGACAATCGCAAGCAAGTTGCGATAAACTCGTTCGGAATGAAACATGGATTCAATGCTGACACGTGCTGGCTATAGGTGACAGGATAGTCGTCGTCGTTCAGAAGCAAAGGGCTGCCGGATCCGAGGGCACCGGCACCACTCTCGCGAACAAGGTCCGCCGCGGAGATATCCGACACGCTGTGGTCGTGCGCGTGAAGAAAGAACTACAGCGCGAGGACGGAACTGTCGTTCGATTCGGCGACAATGCCTGTGTGCTGGTGAACAAGTCTGGAGATCCGATCGGAACCAGAATGAACGGTGCGTGCTTGATCCTCCTCCCTCTCCCTATGACCTCGTGCGCGAAGCAGAAGCAGAAGAAGAAGCGGAGACAGAGACAGGGGCAATAGCAATGGAAATAATGCTGATACCCCTCCAGGAGTCGTGGCACAGGAACTGCGCGGCAAGAAGTGGTCCAAGATCTTGTCGCTGGCCCCGGTGCACGTGTAACACCATCATCTACTGTGACACCTGTTTATTTGGGAAAAGCGTGTGTAGTTTAAAGCAGCATTTGACATTTCAATGTATCATATCATATCAATATCAATATCAACAAGTCGAGACTAAATCAATACTCTCCCACGCCCCAGATCTGTATTTTGTATGGCCGCTAGACTCCATAGAGATGCAAAAATCAAATTCGAAAGAAGAAATTCACAGGCAAAGAAAGGGTATCCGGAAATCGCGCCGCATCGTAAAGGCATATCACATGAAGACGTTACCGCATGCGCAGCATACGTAGTAGAGTTTCTTGTCGAATCAGTAAGCGTCTTGGCGAGAGACCTCAACCTCAGACAGGGTGACATACCATTCCCGTTTCAGCGGAACGTTGCTGAGATTGGAAGAAGACCGCCTCGTTCTCGCCGCAGCTCGGACAGAGCTTGTTTGCTCGGGGGAGCTAAGTCGCGATGAAAGAGAAAGTCAGCCACAGGTTACTCCAGGTTGAGGGACGGTGGGAGTGTTGTGATAATCTGCGGGGGCCGGCTAGGTACGTCGCAGACGGAGCAAACGATCTGATCACCACAAAGAAGGCAAAAGCCAGACAAGACGCCAGGGAGACAAACCGTGGGGTCAGAACCGACGTCTGTTGTGACACCTGCAGTATCGCCGACCTGGCTGTGCAGCTTGTTCTGGTAGACGCAGTATGAGGTGGCTTCCTCGCCGACATGGCAGGTGCGGCAAGTGAACATGAGTTTGTTGGAGGCGCGGTCCTCCTTGGGGTAGAGCAAGTTAGAACTAGAAGGAGATTAGCTGGTGAACGTAGTGGTTAAAGAATGCGACGCGATGCGACAAAGGACCTACCACTCGCGGCAGAAACGGAAATGAATCTGATCGGCCGGCTTGGTGTCGGCGGAGGGGGAAGGGCTGGCGGACATGGCGAAGAGAGTAAACTTGTCGGATCAGGTAGATTTGAAGTGAAGTCAAGGTCGAAGTGGAACTGGAAGTGGAAGACAAAGAGTGTGGGAGCAGATCGGGTGGGAAAGACAAAGACGTGCAGAGGCAGAAGGGACGACGTGAAGCCAAACCCAGCGGCGAAAGTCGATCGTGTTTGCACGGTTTGCACGGTTTGCATCCCCCCGCAATTCGGTCCCGCGTTGCTGAAAGCTTCCAGAGGGACTTGAACTTGACTTCCTCTTTGCCTGCATTCTCTCTGAACTCAACTCATTCACAATGGTATTGAATTTACTCGGACTCTTCCCCTCCACTACGTACATCCACAGGCATATTTCCCGCTGACTCGCACCACACAGGCAGACTCAGGACTTCCCTCCGGCTGGGAGGTGCGTCATTCCAACTCCAAGAACCTACCTTACTACTTCAACCCCGAGACCAAAGAATCCCGCTGGGAACCTCCGGCCGATACCGATACCGAGATGCTGAAGACTTTCATGGCTATTCACCATACCCCGGCGGCTCGCCCCGATGCTGCTGGCCAAGGTGAAGGCAAGATCCGCTGTAGCCACTTGTTGGTGAAGCACAGTGGTAGTCGTCGCCCCAGTAGCTGGCGCGAGGCGGAGATCTCCCGCTCAAAGGAGGAGGCGATCAAGATCCTGGAGGGATATCAGGAGCGCATCCAGGCTGGCGAGAGCCTAGGAGACATTGCAGTCTCCGAGTCGGACTGCAGTAGTGCTCGGAAGAAGGGCGATCTGTATGTTTCGTCCCGATTGAAGCTAATTACAATACTAATTGGGTTTCTAGTGGGTTCTTCGGCCACGGGGAAATGCAGAAAGAGTTTGAGGATGCTGCCTTTGCCTTGCAGCCGGGCCAGGTTAGCGGGATTGTTGACACAGCATCTGGAGTTCACCTTATTCAACGGTAAGCATTGAGAAGCTGATCGAAGTCGTTCTGGCGAGCACCCTGCTGATTTTTTGCAATAGTGTTCAGTGATTCTCCCACTATTTACTAGGTTGGCTCTTTGGCCTTTGGTACGATGGACTTGGTCTTTCTGATGATTTCTTTTGTCTTGTGTCGGCAATGCCCCATATTTTGGTAGGAATCTGGAACAACCCAAAACGAGCACCTCTTGCAACTTTATTCTGGAGCTGCACACTTTGATGTCGTTTTAGAGCGGATGTGAGAAAAGAAGAGAAGAGAAAACAAAAAAGAAATAGCCTCGTTCCGCGGTCTGTCTCAGGATAAGTTCAGCCGCATTGTCAATGAAACCTGATGATTCAAGCAAACAAAATAAAAAATTACCCCAGTCGTCCAGGATACATAGTAGAGCAGTTCATTGCCGCCTGTTGGGAAGAGAAGAGGAACCTTCCTGTCTCGGCGTCTGCCCTTTTCTCCTTTATTCCTTCACTTGTTTACTTGTTGACTTCTACTTCTTCCCTCTTTTACACAGCAATTCTTCTTCCTTCTCTCTTCTCAGAAAATCACCCTCATTTACTCTCAACTCCATCTTAATCCTTCCATTCAACCCAGTTTCACACCACGCCGCTATCATGGTCGACGCAGTACGATGTCGCTACGAGATGAAGTGTCTCGCCCTGGCAGGCAAGGCTTCCATCACCGACTACGCTTACAACCCTACAAGCTTCGACCTCCCGAGCTACCTCCAAGTCCCTCTCGAACTGAGCGTCGCGCAAAAAAGCCTCCATGAACGCGCCCACAGAGCCATTCGCGGCATGAAGGAACTCATGAGCTATCGCGACTACCGTTTCAACTTCCTCTGCCCGTTGTCGCCGAAAACCGACTTCAAAATCCACTGCGAATCAATCAAGCGACTCCTCGAATGGAAAAAGGACATTTACCCCCGAGAATCTCCACTCCTCCGCGACGCAACTCTTGCTCCTAGCCCCAAGCTTCCGAAAGAAGTAATGCGACTTCATCTCGATTCTAAGAATTATGGCAGCTTTGTTGACTCTTATGTCACATATCTCGAGAGGTATATCCAAGGCGTTTGGGCTGACTATTTTACTTGGAAAGATGTGACCGAGAATATCGCCGCGAGAGTTCTCAATTACTTCAATTATCGCGAATGGAGGCACTGGTGGGATGGAGAGTTTCGCTTCGAGATGTTTAAGTGGGAGGCTTGCTTGAAGCTTCTTCCCATGCCTCCCTGGGAAGACGTCGTTGATGAGCTTTACTTGATGATTCTAGACCGCGTGGATGATGCTGATGAGCTTGCCAACTCTCTATCTCGCATTGCTATGATGCGCATTAATGGCAATGTTGGCAGATTCGGGAAAGTCGCCGTCTCTACTTCGGCAAAGGAGGTGCAGTATCCTCCTGAGAGCGAGGAGATTCAGGTGTACCTCGATCCCGACTCTATTGACCTTTCCATTGACCTTTCCCTTGTGGGAGAAGGCGAGGGTGACGAAATCACTGTGTGTTTGGATACGAGCACCATGAATATTACCCTCGACTGACTAGGTTAATTTGGACTGGAATCGGTCATGGTTGAGATTAGCAATGATTTATGGATACCCATTTATCGATGGGATCTACGGGGATACAAAGATGAGACAAATTGCTCAGCCAGAACTGAACACTTTCATCTACATTGGATCTACTTTTCTTACTTTGTTCATTCTGAATCTAGCCGCCTGTTTCACAGAGTACTTTGATGTACATAGTAATGTCACGTGGGGCATGAACCCTAGTTCGATGTCTTAACTATACGCAATGCCTTTCCATTGTATCTGTCTTTTTGTTAAAATGATACAATGACTCTTTGACCGTATCCGTATGATTTGTGTTCTTGTTCCGTGTCAACTGCGTTGTATCCGAAGAACAACTTGAATATCTCTGTGTTCATGACAAAGAACCCCCGAGACAAGCCACTATATAGATAGGCCCAGCATATCTTCTAAATATAGACCCAACGGCTCCACTAATACCGAACTACATATTACACAGGTTATTATCCCAGAATCCACAATGTGTCTAACCTGGACCCGGAATTACACCCTATGCGGCTGCATCCGCGAAATAACCACCACAAACTGCCCACCATCGCAGCAGAGTAACTGCGAAGGCGGGAAAATAACATTCCTCCAAACTGACTCGGTAACATGCAAAACATGCTGGAGAAGAGGTGACAAGCGATCGCTGATCCAGGAAGATGATACACACGAGCCCTATCTAAACGACGACGGCTTTGAGGCTGATACCGAGTATTCAACCTCCGATTCTTCGCACCATAGTACCGCTGGAAGCAGCGATGAATCGGGAGATGAAATCCGGTACAGCTCAGACGCGGTAGAATATAAACTAACATCAACAGATGAACTTGAACCTGAACCTAAAGACACCGATTCCGATTCGAACAATGATCTATTCTACGACACAGTTGAGTATCTTTCCTCAGACGGGCAAGCAATTAGTGAAGAAACCAGATGTCCACTTCAAGTTCAAGTTCCTCCACCTCAGGCTTCGACTCGGACTCGGACGCCTGACTATGACGCGGATAGTGAGCCGGAAGAGTATTTCGATGAAGAATCCGCTTCCCCGCGACCTGATTCTCGGCCTTCGACCCCATTTCTTGACCTGAGGCATCCTGAGTGGTTGGATATTGTGGGTGGGGTTGATGCATCGAGAGTATGTCGTCCTGTTGAGAGGATTTATCCGCATTACCGAGCGGATCCTGGGTCGTCAAGGGAGCAATACCTGACAGATGGTGGGGGTTTTCTTTTTCATAATTATTCTCCTTCTAAACTGGGGTAGTGCTGATTCTTTGCTTGTTTAGTGGTCCTGGCAGAGTATATGCTGTATGGGGTGGAGAATGATGTACTAGTAGACTCGAGGCTGAGTTAAGCGCTTTCAAGTTAAATGGCGAATCTATAGTTACTTCCAAAGGTTCTTCAAGTTTAGGTTGGAAGTCATCCATATTTACCTGGACCGAAAACAGGTTCCCATGAATTCATCAGGTGCTACGTCTGGAGAATACAGAAAGACTGAATCAATAATCTGTCTCATGCATCATACTATCCGACTAGTTGTAACATCATAAATGCAGATGTACTGATAATCCGTGATACAAAGAAAGTAACCGACCACAACAATGCTACTGTTCACCATCCCAGCTTTACATGCTTGTATTAAGACGTTCCAAACGAGAAGTTATGGCATCAATAACGGCCGACCTAGTATTTAATTAGTAAAAGCTTCCACCAGCATTCGGAAAGATAGGCTTACTCTCGTTCCACCATCCTCATCGCATCTGCAACCTTCGCCCTCTGCAGACGCTGTGGTACCCTAGGCTGAGAGCCGCCAGGGGATGACGGACTGCCAGGCTCGGTGGGAGAGGGTACCTTAGCCATGATAGACTTAGTCTCGCTGACGAGATCAGCAGCCAACTGTTTGACCTAAGAAATATATTAGTCAATAAGTCCAACCCCAAAAAGGGAAGATTATGTCTTACCGTCTCCAAACGCTGCGCCAGCGCCTGATCCTGTTGGTCGGCCTTCGGCTCCTGCTCGCTAAACGACTCCGATAAGATGTTGACTTCGCTGACCCATGACTCTTCCCTCTCGCTCAAGGGCCGACCGCCGGAATTGAGCAGCTTCTTGCGCAATACATCATATCTTTGGGCAAGATCAGCTTGACGATCCCTAGCGGCATCCAATCTCTTGTCCAGAGCTTCTCCGTTTCGAGAACCCTCCTTCCGACGGCCATCCTCTCCAATCTCGGTCGTCGTACCCTTAATACGCTCCGCGACTTCAGACAGCTGTTTCAGTTGGTCCTTCATCTCGCCCTGTAGCCGCTCACAGCGACGGAAAAGGTCCGAAGCCGCTCGCTCAAGTGCATTGGTGTGAGCCGAGAGTGAGCGATGGGCGCTGGTGACGAGATCCAATGTTGCTGGAGACAGGCGCACTTGTTCTTTGAGTGTGTGCCTCTGACGATGCGGGACGTGTTTGTCAACGAAAGAGTCTAGCGGAGACTGAGCGTAGAGAATCGCGGGGACTTGGTAAGGCGCGCGACGGGGAGGTAGAGCCGGGGATCTAGGTATAGGGGAATTTTGATGGAAGCTGAAATCCATTGACGCAGAGAGGGCATCTGCCGGTACGTCCATCGCGGCTGCGTAGGGGTTTGAAGGAAGATAGGTCAGGAGGAGATAGCCGAGGTCATAGTCGTAGAAAACCACGGAGGTAGCGAGATGTTGGTTCTTGGTTGTGAGATCCGCCTCTGAAACTCGGAGGATTTGTTCTCTCTTAGCGACATCCGCGTCGAAGAGGACTTGCATTCTGAATCCAGAGCCAGATACATCCTCTGCCTGCAATTCTGCTTCGAGGCTTTGAACAAATGCAGACATGGAGAAAAACGCCACACTACTAGCATTTGTTACAAAGAAGGAGTAACGGGAGTGGACGTCCCGAGTAAACGTAGGCCAAGTATCCGCCGCATCACCGCTGTCCTTGATGGTATCCAGCGATTCGAGGAGTACTAGATCAGCAGGCTCTGAGAGAGGGGTGCGGAACGCATTCTTGCGGGCCTTGGGCAACCACTGGCCTTCCACGCCATCCAGCTCCAGACAAATATGAACACGGCCATTCCCGCTGGTCAAACAAATGACTGTTGCGGAAAGCTGATCCCGTTCGCTTACTTCTGCTGCCAGCTCCTCGTCTTCGCCCATCATCAAATCTTCGGCATTGAGCCTGGCAGCAATCACCAGGATATCACAGAGATCCAAGTCATCTAGTTCGTCACCCGTCTCGAAGCGGAAAGGCCCTTGCAGCCGTGGGATTGCGCTAGGGTTTCCCGGGCGAGTGAAAACATCCGCACCCTGAATTGTATCCGATTCAGAAGGGGGGTCCAAAGGCTCCTGGTCGTCAATCTCCCGTAGCCATTCATACTGCTGTCGACAAGCGGTAAGCTCCTCCTCCAGGTCCTCTGGTACCTCCTCAAGCGCAGCCAGTTTGGGAATTATAGCCGAGGATAGTGAGGGAATCGTCGCGGAGGGAGCCTGCCACTTGGACGGCAGCAGGGGACACAATGCATAAAGGTCTCCGGGCTTCATTGCTACCCAGAGAGTCATGGGTGCCCAAGCATCCTCCCTTTCGTTTCCATTGCCCGCGAAACAAGACGATGCAACTTCCATATCATATATGTCCGCTGAAAAACCTTTGTTCTTGCCAAAGCCGGTGGGTGCAAAGTCCTGGTCCGACGAGGTTCCATCGACCAGCTTCTGCAGATCGACCGCGAGCGTTGGCTGATCGAAAGACCAGTGATTGTTTCGGTCCAACTCCCATACCCGCACCGCTGCATCGGCGGTGACAGTCACGATACACCCTCCGAGGTTGGTGTGCAGTCCCAGCGGGTGCCATAGGGCGGAAACCACCGGTGCTTCTGGAATAACATGAGTCGTAGGACCGAGTTGATAGGTCTTTAAGCGGATGGGGGCGGTATCTTTAGACGACAGGTGCGAAGAGTCGGGCAGAACAGCAATGTGGACTGTATGCTCGGTCACGATCGCGAGAAAGGCGCCATTCGGCGATGGGAGGATTTGGTGGATGAGACCGTAGACGGGCACTGCGAGAACCTGCGTGTTATCAGCCAGGTCGTCTTTGTAGAAATACCATCTATCACACGACTTACCCTATAGGATGGAACCTCGTCGTTTGCCGGTTCCTTCGCCTGTCCAGTAGAGGTCTTCTTCTGCCTCGCTTGCTGCTGCCATTGATCCTTCACCCGCGCCAGGTTCGACCACCGAATTTCATTGTCGATCACGACAAAGACTTCATTTCCCCTCTTGGCGATCGTTCTGGTCGCACCACTAGTTGTCGCCGGCTTCGAGGCGATCTGAGTGTCTTGCGCCGGGCTTGCGACTGAACTGCTGGTAAAGAGGCTGGCACCGGGCGAGGGCCGGCAGAGCCAGGCTGGCGCGTAGCTGTTGACCTTGGGCATAGAGAGATCTGGCAGAAAGTGAGAGTGTCTAGTGTATTGGAGGTGTCAAGGGGGAAAGGTTCAGATCATCCCCAAACAGCAGGTTGTTGATGCGGCGTGGAATTCTTGCGCGCCAAGATTCTTTGGGGCTTTTGGGAAGCTCCGAGCTTCTCCTCCGCCTTTCACCTTTCACCTTCAACACCCAACCTTCAACACCCAACACCTTCTACCTTCCACCTTCCGCCATCCACCACCCTCTCTTCTTCCACTATGAGCTTATTGGAAGTCAACACTGTCGACCGGCTTGATCGGCCCAGTGCGTATTATGTGGGCAAGGTGCGTCTCTCATCCAGTCGACTACAAGCCTCGGCGCTGACTGGGAATGCATTATAGAACAAGAGGCGCAGATATGATGACCGGGAGGAGCGAGATCCTGAACCCGTGAACAAGCTTCAAGGCGCAACTACCCTCTACGTGGGCAATCTGTATGATGTTCCTCTGACCGAGCATTGGATGACGCAGCCAACTGACTGACCAACCGCAGGTCCTTTTATACCACCGAGGAACAGATCCATGAGCTTTTCGCCAAGTGAGTACCGCTCTGGTCGTCCGCTCGTCCTCTCCTTCTAACCCCACTGCTTAGATGCGGCGAAATCAAGCGATTGGTGATGGGTCTCGATCGTTTTAACAAGACACCCTGCGGATTCTGCTTCGTCGAATACTATACCCACCAGGATGCCCTAGATTGCTTGAAATATATCGGTGGCACAAAGCTGGATGAGCGAATCATCCGGGCGGATCTGGACCCTGGTTTTGAGGAGGGACGGCAGTATGGGTACGTGGTCTTCATCTTGACAAAGGTGCTGCGAGAGCTTGCTAATACCCTTGGACAGACGTGGTAAATCGGGCGGCCAAGTCCGCGACGAATACCGTGAGGAATATGACCCTGGTCGCGGTGGATATGGTCGCGCATACGATGAACAGCGCCAACGAGAAGAGGATGAGTACGGCGCAGGGAGGTAGTTTTTGAACAGGTTTTGAACACAGGTCGCAACCTGCATGGTCTCGGAAAATGGCGTTATTCCCCCGGCATGATATCAATTAGAACAAACAGGATTCTTTCTATTCACCCGATACCCTATTTACAAATCTTTTCCGTGTCGTCTATGATGATTATGATGATGCTCTATTGCCCCAATTTTTTTCTTCGGTTCACTGCGGCTTGCACCTGGCGCAGCCACCACGCATGGATTCTCGCGTCTCCGGTCAGCTCGGGGTGGAAGCTAGTCCCGAACACATTGCCTTGCTGCACCGCCACGATGTCGCCAAGTTCCTCTTCAGCGTTGATATCCCGGCTCTGGGTGGCGATCTGCGAAGCCGGCCTGGACAAGGTGGCCAGCACCTCGACATGATCCGCCGTGGCGGCCACTGCCGCTGCGCCTTGGGCCTGACGTGAAGGGGCAACTACTGTCTCCTCCAGCTTGGTTTCCTCGGTTTGGATTCCCTTTTGGTGTGGCAAAATGCGCTCGACGATGGGCGCACGAATGAAGACCGTTGGGAACGGTGCAGCACCTGCGCCCAGGAACGGCAGTTCCAGTGGCGCCTGGAAGCTCTCTGTCTGTCGGCCAAAGTGATTGCGATTCACGCGGACATCCAGACCACCAATTAGCTCCTGGCCACCCTTCTTCGTCTTATTCGCCGACTCGGCCAGCAAGATCAAGCCCGCGCAGGTGCCCCAAACTGGCTTGCGATGCACTCTAGATTTGCCACATCAGCGCTTGTCCAGCAATTCAATTGTTCGTGGAATGGAGCGGGGACTTACTTGACAAAGTCTCTCAATGGCTCCAGCAGGTTAGATCTGGCGGCCACCAAGGACATGGTGGTGCTCTCTCCCCCAGGCAAGACCAGTCCATCACACCTGGCGAGTTCCTGTGGCGTGCGGACCTCGATGAACTCCCAGCCGGACAAAGAATCCTGCTCGGCGGCCGTTTTCAGCAACTGGACATGCTCGAAGAATGCGCCCTGCAGGGCAAGAACTCCCACTGTAACGGACATGACTGTAGATGCTAAGAATGACGAGTCAAAGTGGCGTGGATCTCATCCCAAATGACTCTTTCGGAGCACGTGATACTTATCTTTCCGCGGGGAATATTTATCTCCACGTGACCACCACACCTTCCCTAATCGGGCAGCGAATCTGCAGCAAACCGCAACTTTTGCGTCTTTTCTGTCCCACGCCGGCCTCTTTCGTTCTTGAAGACTCTCTTTTACATTGCTCTTACTTGTTCTGCTCCCTTCAGATATCTAGGCTACTTCCCTCTCATACCAGCGTTCTGCGGGGAACTCTCCATGTCCTGTCCATGTCCAAGACTCCCCCGACCAACATATATATATCCCCCACCTATGCTGCCAAGATGGCAACGAATCAGATCAGCAAAGAAGACGTTCTTCGAAACGAGCCAAACACAGAGAATGTCGATCCAGTACTACATGGATTTCCATCTTTAGTGCGCTGGTATATCGATATTCGGGAATGGGAGGCCAATGGCCTCGATCTCCCTCTACTGCACACATTGCGGCCCGCCGAGCAGGAAGCCGTGAAGCGATATCATTTCGCCGCAGATCGACGCATGTCATTGTCATCCAATCTGCTGAAGTACCTATACGTGCATCATACCTGTGGCGTTCCATGGAAGGACATCATGATCAGCAGAACCGCGATGCCGGAAAATCGTCCATACTACCAGTTCCATTCGCCCCGGGTTGAGTTCAACGTCAGCCACCAAGCATCTCTGACCATCCTGGCGGGGACGATTGCGCCCTCACAAGAGCTACTCCAACAAATATCTCCTGCGAATATTCCACCCAAATTCCCCCAGATAGGCATCGACATAACATGCATCAATGAGCGCCGGAACAAAACCCCAGCTACAATGCGCGAGCTGGAAGAATTCGTCTGCGTATTCAGCGAAGTCTTCTCCCCCACCGAATTATCCACGATGAAGAACCCGAAATTAGTCCTCGATCAAGCCCGACGCCTCGGCTATGCTAAAAGCTTCATCCCCGAACGGAAAAGCGAGACCGGTACCGAATTCCACACCACACAAGCCATCATCCAATTTGGTCTCCGGCTTTTCTACTCATACTGGGCTCTAAAAGAAGCCTATCTAAAAATGACCGGCGAAGCCCTCCTCGCGCCATGGGTGAAAACCCTCGAATTCAAAAACGTCTTCCCCCCAGACCCGGTCCCAGTGCCAAAATCGTACGGTCTCTCCTCGAAGAAAGATTACATACCATCATCTCCGCAGAACTGGGGCCCAACGTATCCACATGTTGTCGTCACGCGGAATGGGGATTTGCTCGAGAACGTGCGCTTGGAGCTTCAGGCGTTTGAATCAGACTACATCGTCGCGACTGCGGCGCTCGGTCCGCAAATTGGGCCAATACCCTCCACATCCCAGAATGAGGGTTTGCACCACCTACCCGGCTTTATCACCCTTTCTCTTCCGGATGGAAAGACGGAGCAGAAACGCATTGCGATTTCCTCGAAGAAGGTTGTTGGCGATATGGATCCCTGGAATGTTCCTGCCGCTATAACAGATCCCTGGCTTCCAATGCAGGAAGTTGATATCGAGCTGGATGTGCGGGCCTGTGCAGAAGGTCGTTGCGTGCATCCGATGGACAACAATGTTCTTTCAAGCGTTCAGGTTGAGGGTGCTGAGTAGCTTCTTTACTACGACCTTGGGCTTTCAATTTATTAGCATAGCCAAGCTTCGCCGCGGTGTTCTCTTGGCTGAATGGAAGCGTTCTCATGATAATGATATATGCATTTAGGAGTATTTGGAAGAGAGCGAGGAAGAATATATCTCATTTCAAAGGAACCTTTCTTTTCTATTTGATTTAGGCTAACCGACAATAATAATAAAAGCAAAAGAGAAGAGAAGGGACAGAACAAGCAGAGCAGAGAGCAGAATAGAAAAACAAGCAGGTCATGCCATCTTTCACGCTAAGGATATATACATCTGGAGAAGAGGAAGCAGTCCGAGGCAAATCAACTTCGCGACGAAACAATCAAGAAACAAAAAAGGCCCGAAAAGAAAAACCCGCCAAGAGCAGAGATTCATTCACTTCTTTGAATGGAATCAAACCAACAAGCGATAAGCTGCATTCATGTGACAGCGACGGTGCACGCAATGGACGCGTGACTCAGCCTTCTAACTGTAGTTCTGAAGACAGGAGGGTATGATATGTACTAAGCAGGAAGGGTGTATATACAGTAGAGAAGATTCAACTGTTTACCTGGTGTGCGAAGATCGGAAAGAGAGCTATCGTGCTCCGCTGGAATGTCTCGAAGGGAAGGGGAGGGATTGGCTATATTTCACCGGGACTGGGGAGGAGAGAGGGGATGGGTAAAGAGAAGATCTCAGATCTCCATAGCAGTTGAGACGCCGTTTGCGCGTGAGCTCTCAACCTTGGAGCCCTCCGCCTGGGCCATACCAAGAAGAGTCTTGAGCATGGATTCGCGGGTGGAAGTGGTGAGGCTATCCACGTCGGCGGAGGTGAGCTCCTTAGTCTCGATAGGAGGGAGAACTATAGAAAAAAGTTAGCTAATCCATATCCAGATCCTCCAGACAGAACTTAGACCATTCCACAGCGGAAAAAAACTCACCCTTGACTTTGATATTACCGGGGTTAAACCGCATAGCGCGGGGCGACATAACATGAGAATAATTCTCCGTAACAACAGGCACGATAGGAACACCTGCTTTAACAGCCAAATGAAAAGCGCCCTTCTTAAAGGGTAAAAGAGTGGGCTCATCAGAATAACTGCGTGTGCCTTCAACAAAAATAAAGACACTTTGACGATGAACGCGCATTTCATCAACAGCGCCCTCAAAAGCCTTCATAGCCGTCTCTCGATTGCCGCGATCAATAAAGACCGTTCTGGAAAGAGCCATAAACCATCCCAAGAACGGGATATTACGCAGAGACTTCTTAGCCGTCACGCTGCAGTAAGGCGGGAAGACAGCGCCGAGCATAAGGACATCGAGTTCAGTCTGGTGATTCCCGATGAACACTGCCGGGCGGGTTGTGAGATGTTCTTGACCCTCGACGATATCGAATGTCACGCCGGTTGTTAGGCGCATCACCCACTTGAAGCTGCGGGCTGTGGCATATTGCGAGATACGGCCGTAGCCGACGAGGCGGAGGATGATTGACGCTATGACGCCGTAGGTTGCGCAGAGGAGGAGGGAGCCATAGGCTGCTAAACAGCGGGCGACGAAGGCTGCTCGTGGTACCTTTTGACCGAGGGCGAAGAGGGAGAGTGTTACCACCACGAACGAGCTGATGCCCGAGAGAATGTAGGAACTGATCGACATGGCGGAGATCAAATGAATCTGTTGGGAAGCGGATGAGGTGTTAGATTTGCGCTTGGGAGAAGGTGTAGTAAGTGGTTTTGGGTATGCATAGTGGGGTGCTCTCTCACATGGATCACTTAGGACCGCGGCCAGCGGGGAATGAGGAAGAAGTGAAGTCAATCAGGGAGATCGTGGGGACTGCGGAGGTGAAGACGGCTTTTTTTGCCCACGCCGACTCACCGCCAGCTGACCGATGACCGCATCCCGCATGAGTATAGTTACAGTAGATACATACAGTAGAGACAATTACGAGTATAAAGGGATAATTTGACTACTCCAGTTCGTAATGATTATGCTATGCGGATCATCTCCTCACTAATGTACAAAACACCATGCCAGATGCCAGATATCTAGACCTGGAAACCAAAAAACTCCCAGTGATGCTGTGCAGGAAAAAAAAAAAAGAAGCCCCGAGAACGCCGAGCTCGTAAGACGGGATCCCCAAGCAAACGCAAAGAAGAAGCAGACCCGGTGCGTCACAGGTCTATGCCATATCTTCGTCTTCCATGTCGTCGTCATCCAACGCTTCCATCGCATCCTTGATGTACTGCGCAGCCTGTACCAAGTTAGATTAGATCAGACCAGATCAGACTGAGAGAGAGGTGAGGTGGGGGCAGGGTTTAGCAAAGAACATACCTTCGGGTCCAAGTTCAAGGCCGTCGTAAAGTGCTTTATAGCATTGGCCTTGTCATGGAGCATTTTGTACAGCTTACCCAGTAGGTAGTGTACGTTGGCCTCGTCGGGGGCCATATCCTTCAGAGCCTTCAAGTCGATTAAGGCAAACTTATATTCGTGAAGCTTCATGAGTACTCGCGCCTTGCGGAACCGCGCCAATACCGAGTGTGGAGCGAGAGAGCAAGCACGCTCGTAGTGAACCAAGGCGCTCCTTGGGTCGCTCATTTTCTCCAAGACCAGACCAATGCAGCAGATGAGCACCGCATTTGTCGGGTTAATAGTCGCTGCGTTGCGGAAGTGTTGTTCGGCATATTCCAGCTTGCCCATTTTGTCGTATACGGTTCCTAGTCCGTACCAGGCATTGTAATGTCGGTTGTCGGCATTGATACCATGGCGGTAAGCATCCAGCGCGTTGTCGTACTCCTCATTGGACACGTACTCGTGGCCCTGAAGGGTAAACGCATAGGCAAATTCGGGGTCCAACATGGTGGCACGCTTGAAGCATTTGACAGCTTGTTCGTGGTCTCGTTGAAGAGAGAATGAGTTGCCAATGGCACACCATGCTTGAGGGGATAGTCGGTCGGCTTCCAAGAGCTGGTGAGAGAGGTACGCGAGTTCAACATCACTCTTCAGGTGCCACAGCACGGTCGAGTATATTTCCATATCCTGAAGTCGTGTCGGCGCCAACGCTTGAACGCGAGAAAAATACTTGGCAGCCTCGGCATACATGGCCTGCTCGAAGTATGCGCGGCCAAGCTGAGCAAGGACCCAGGGAGTCTCGCGCTGGCCTTGCGAGAGAGCATTGAAATGTGAGACGGCATCAGGGCATTTATAACGACTCAAGGTAAAGTAGCCCGCTGCAAGTTTGGTGAAGAGACCCAAAAGCCAGTTTAGGGCCTCCAGCTCCTTGGTTTTCTCAGCGGCCTTGGGTAGCGGAGGAGCTCCAGAGTTGACTGGGACGGATGCGGCACGCGGCTCCTTGCTATCATGGTCTGATGATTCCATGGGCTTTCGGTTGCCACTAACAACACGGCCAACAGTCGCTGTGCGGGGTTTAGTGCTCATTCCTCTGATTTTCTTCACCTCGCGGCCATCTCGACCGGCCAGGGTGGCACTGGAAAGCTTGCTGGTAGTCGGTTTAATTTGGTTGAAGAGCCTGACGCTGCGACGCTGCGGAGCACCCGGCTCGACCGGCTGATGGGATATAGGATGGGCCACTTGGCCAGATACGGTACGTTTGCGATCTCCGAAGCGCGGTGCAGGTGGAGGTTCGCGGTCTGCTGGGCCCATCGGTGGCTCCTCCGGTTCTGTACGTGGCTTGGGTCTTGGTCGAATGCCCGTGGGACGCATCTTCGGGGGCGGATGCCCGGGGTGATCTGAACTCATCGTCTGAATTGTCCGGTTTTTCCTTGCGGGGGCCAACGGAGGCTCCCATGCGGTATCCGGATCAGTGACACCATTTGCAATGCGGAATTCCTCCGATCCAGACGCACTGCTCTGGTTCCCTGGGGTTTCCATGCCTTCGTGAATCACTCGAGGCGGCACTGATGCGACACTGACCGAGCTCCCATTTAGCTTCTCCCAGAGAGCAGAGCTTCCATAAGTGGTATCCGATTCGACACGGGCGGCAGGAACCATGAAAGGATCCGACGCTGCATTTCCTGTTGTTTGCGCGGGAAATGAGCCCGTGGCGGGAGACAAAAGATCTGAAATATCCCCCTCGCCAGGGGCGGAATTGATGATGGCGAGTAGTTCGGGACTAAGTTGGAAAATGTTTGAGACTCGGATATTAACGCCTGTCAGATGTCAGCGTAAGCATATGGTTGAAATACCAGTTCGGAGCAAGACGCACCTGTAGCACACAGTCCCAGAAAGGCATCCCACATGAATGGGTTCAATTTTAAAGAGTCGACGTAGCAATCCACCGCCTTATTTAAATCCTTATGCGCCTGCCACAATTTTCCCAGGAGACAGTATACTGCCGCAGCATCCGGGAGATGTTGCCGTTGTGTTTCGTTATGCTTGTCTGTATGTCGGTTAGTACCTCGTACCCAAAAGCCCTACGCGGAGGTAGAGGGAACCTACTCCAGTGGTTCTTAGACACCCAGAGAGCTTTACAGCGCTCCAGCGCCGTCGCGCCGTCCAAAAACTTCCCTAGATCCAAGCAAGCCTGCGCATAGACATAAGCACAGCCAGCATGTATGCCTCGTGAGCCGGAGGCCTGGCTGAGTTCGAAAGCCGCCTTCACCTCCCCATTGTGCAGGTGGCAGAGAGAAACTAGGTATTGCGATTCGAAGGATCGTGGCTCATAGGCGTGGAGCCGTTCAGCGAGGAAGAGAGCGTTGCGGACGAGGTTATTGTCGAGGTGATAGTAGATAATGTGTCGCAGCTGCGAGGCGACATGGCCCGTGGCGAGGGCCATGCTGAGGTGATGTGGTTGCAGTTGCGGATGCGTGTGGAGAATGAATAATGAAGGCGCAATATCGCCACGCAGAGGGATTTAAGGGATTAGTTGAGAGGCAGCGCAGGTGAGGCGATTGAGAGCGCGCAGAATATCTTGGGAGATTCTTTGAAAAAGGTCAAATCAAAGACCGGGGCGCCTTGGAGAGGCCGTGCGAGACGCGGGGACACAACGCGAGATCGACAAAGGCAAAGGAAAACAGTCCATCAAGTCTTGCAAGACATGGAATCTAGTCGATTGGGAGGTCGCCGACAGGTGAGATCAGGGTGTCCGGGGAAAGCTCAAAGCTTTGCTTCGAAGTCGACTGGATCGGACGCCAATGGACAGGAATGTAAACGCCGGAAAAGGTAAGGTAAGAGTGGGAGTTAGAGTTGGCAGGGACGGAGCCAGGCGGGATGGGGGAGCCGATGGCTTCACTGCAGGGTCATCGTGCAGAGGAAGGTAGGTGTAGGAGGTGGAGGTGCAGTTGACAGTTGACAGTGGCAGATGAGTTGGCAGGTGAAGTAGACCTGGCAGCGTCTTATTTTGGTTTGGTTGCATCGCCAGGCGCGGCCGGGGATTCTGCCGGGCGGAGGGCGGAGAGGTTGTGGTGGGCAACAATCAGCTGCTTTAGCTTCCTGCATTCACACTTCGACTGCATTCATTGCATTCCCTCACAATGGCTCAGGTGAGCTTGGTTCCAGCTCCCTCCAGATGGAGCATCCACTAACACCATCCAGAAAGCCGCCAAGAGCCTTGCAGCACGCAACTCGGCCATCCTCACACGAACACATCTCATCTCAGTGGCCCTACACACTATCTACCTAGTCCTACACTTCCTCTTCCAACGACCGCGCTCCTTAAAACCATACTTTCTTCTATCCGTGCCGACACTCGTCATTGAGTATTATCTGGACCGGGTAGGCCGGCCACGGTACGAGGATGGCAATCTGCGCTCAGCGGGCGAGGATCTCAATGCCACCGGCCTAACAGAGTACATGTGGGACGTCCTATATTGGACGCAAGGGTGCATGGTTGCTGTCTGTCTATTCAATGATCGGGCCTGGTGGTTGTGGGTTGTTGTACCACTGTATTCGGTCTACTTGGCCTATACTACTGTTATGGGGGTGAAGAAGGGCTTTGCTGGTATGGGGGGTGGTGGGGACGGTGCGGACTATGATGCGCCTTTGAGTAAGACTCAGGCGAAGAAGGAGAAGAGGGGGGATCGGGTGAAGCAGCGGGGAACTCGTTGAGTGATTCAATGGTGGTCCAATGGCTGTGTCTGACTATTCATCGATTGCTTCAAGTATGTTGAATCAAAGCATTGCATTATGTACTCGGTTTACAACGCTGTGATAAAACAGACCCCGGAATAAACAGCAGAGCCAGACATATGAAAATAACCGAATTAAGAAATGCGAAAAAATGAAAAGAAAAAGAAAACTAAACATCAATGTGCATCGGGTAGGTCATGAACATATTGCCGTCGTGACAAACTATATGGGGAATAAAACGTCATTGGCCCCGGTTTTGGTAAAACCCCAGCACGGGAGCGATGTGTTGGAACGGGGAATGGTGGGATGATGGTAAGACAGGGAGGAACGAAAGGGGGGAATGAGGAAGCAAAAAATCAATCCGAATGAACTCGTCCAACTGTATCGTATGCGCGCGGTGAGATAAAATCATGTGCGAATGTGATTCAATCACAGCTCGTCCTTCGACGAGGCCGCAGCCTTGATGCTGGTGGTGGTATCCCCGACGTGGGATGCGACGGTCTCAGCCGCCTCGGAAGCTGCGCTGCTCGCGCTGGAGGCAATGCCGGCCACTTGGGACTGAGCATTCTCGACTGCAGCTGCGAGGCGACTACCGGCACTCTCCACGGTGCCGGGCTCCTCGCCGTAGATGGCAGCGCTGGCCTGGGACTGAATGTTGTCGATGGCATCCTTGGCAACGTCGATATAGCTAGACTCCTTTCCGTAGACAGCTTCACTGACATGCTCAGATGCAGCGGAGTATGCGTTGGCTGCAACCTTGACGGCATCAACCAGCTGTTCATTAGCCTGATCCATCACGTCCTCCACGGTAGGGATATCCGTGACGATGGCCTGGGCGGCAGATGACGCGGATCCATAGACCTCACCCGCGTAGCTGGACGCAGAGGACACAGCAGCGGCCGGGTAGGGGGTTTCATAGGCAACGCGGAGCTTGCTCAAGACACTCTCAGTGAAGGAAGGCTGCTTTCCAACAAGCAGCTCGGAAACGACGTCCTTGACAGCCTCGAATCGAGGGAGACTTCCTTGCACCGCTTGCTGCAGGTAGGGCTCCGGCGTACCATAAACCTGATCACTGGCCTTGGATACAAGAGCTTCCCAGTTCTTGGATGCCTGGCTGGAGAGAGCCTCTATAGCCCCTGGGGTCGTTCCATAAAGGGCGGAGCTAGCGGAAGCAGATGCAATAGACAGGGAGGCAGAAGCCGCGGAAAGAGCCGCATTGTATCGAGACGAAGCATCGTCAATAATGCCTTGGGCCTTGCCGTCATCAGCTGAAGAGATCACAGAGCTGGCAGAAGCGACGACCGCCTCGAGGCTGGCCGAGGCCAGAGAGGAAGCCTGAGAATATTGTGATCCAGCTTCATTGATGAGATCCTGGAAGCCTCTGGGAGCTGGGGTGGGAGTTGGAGTACCATAGACCGCATCAGATGCCGTGGAGACGAAAGCCGTGTAGTGATCATGAGCCAGGCCGATAGCTTCGTAGTAGCGACGTTGAGCGTCCAGAACAAAAGGCTGAACACCACTGGAGCTTGTCGCGGGCACTGTTTGGCGGACACTGGCTAGCTGCTCTGAAGCGAGACTGAGACCTTCGCTCAGTCGCGAGGACGCAACGGATGAGATGTGAGCAAGGGGTCCTGATGCCGTAGGGGTGGTTTGAACACCACCCAATCTCGCCTCAAATTCCCGGGTAGCATATTCCACCGCCCCAGAGTAGGCGGATTCGATGGAAGAAAGAACCTGTTCATGAGCAGGAGCGCTGGATTGAGACATATGTCCCATTACCTGGGACTTGGCAATCTCGTAGAGAACCTTTGCCTGGGAGGTCGAGTCGGCCAAAGCAGAGCTCGCTCCTTCGTAGGCATCACCAGCCGTGCTAGCCAGGTTGTGCAGGATATCCTGGTCTTCCTGATCGATAATAGGCTCTTGCGGAGAATTGGCATCCGCGGCAGCAACGCCGAAAGCAGGCTTAGGGGAGGCTTGGAGCTTCTCATAAGCATCGTCGGCGGTAGTTTCGTCATTATCTGCCTCGGTGACTGGCTCGTCGGATGTCGAAGCAGGCTCGGAGTCAGCGGCCACTTCAGAGTCATCATTCTCGATGGGAGCATCCTCCTCTGAAGAAAGAGGAGCTTCGTCTCTCTCTGGAACATTGTCGACAGTCTCATCACCGTCGATATCTGCACTCTCATCAGCTTCCTCAACCTCCTCCTGCGGCTTGGGCCGGGGTGGAGGGGCCTCGGTTCTGGTCTCGAAGTTGTCCCCCACCTCCCGAGCGGCAATCTTCCAATGACCGACGTCCTTCAGTCTGATCAGTTCTATCGCAGTATCCTCGGCAACATTCATGCCACTATCCAGGATTTCAGAGGCCACAGCCTTGGCGTTGGAGACGGATTGGTGGTTCATGCCAACGTTTCGGATCTCATTGCGCCAGTCATCAAGCTGGGCCTTGAGAGCATGATATCTCGCCCAATCCTTGTACGTGACGTTATCCATCCATGCCCAGCGCATACCAATCTCTTGAAGTCCGAGATCACGAATGCTGTCTAGGACATCGAGAGTGGAATTGACTGCAGCGGAGACCCTGCGCGTAAGCTCGTCCTCGAAAGACCTAGACCACTCCCGGAGCGTGTGTGCACGATCCCTAACCGTGATAGCAGAGGTTCGAATATCGCTGACTAGTTGGTCACGGGCAGTCTGTTCCTCCTCGGGGGCATCTTCCTCGGGCAATGAGCCCGCGAGCTCATTGATTCGGTGTTGGATGGAGGAAACCTGCTCGCCCGCGACAGATTGAAGCGCGGTGGAGAGACTTTGACCGTAGCTGTTCGCACTGCTAGAGATGAGAGCTGCCACGATCTCCTCGATGCGTTCTTCCAAGTCCTCGATGCCCCTGTCCGCAGCGAGAGCAAACTTTTCTTGCCATCTTTCGAGGTCAGAGTCAACCCGCTTCCGAGCCTCCTTGGCGAGCTCCTCGGGAGAAAGAGTGGGCACCGCAGTTGGGGTTTCCTTGGTCGTAGTAGTGGTACTAGTCATGCTGTTAGAGGGGCGAAGTGATTGCTGGGAGCTGGCAACAGTCGAAGAGACGGGTTGCTCGGACGAAGAGCTGTCCACATCTTCAATGACAGACCGCAGTCGTTTGCCCTCTCGGTAGCTGGCCAGCCGTTGGCCAATCTTGACCAGTTGAGGCTCAACTTGCTCGGAGTACAGACCAGTGACATGGGGCCAGAGAGAGCTGTTCGCGAAATAAACCACAGAAGACCAAGTATAGCGCGCACCGGGGAGGACGTGGGTGGCCAAAACATCCTGGCTGGCAGAGTAAGTCTTGCCGATGAAGGGCTGAGACCGAGTATAGAAAGGGACCAAGTGATCCCAATAGACGGTGAACGCAGCACCGCTGGCCTTTTGATAGTAGGGCGACACTACGGCCACACCTTGCTGCACATACGGATCCACCTCAGTCAGGTAAAGCTGATGCACTTTACCCTGAGCAGTATCCAGGCGTGGTGTCACTTGGGCCTTCCACTGCGCCGCGCCATATGCTTGAGCTTGTTGCCATGCAGGGGCCCCGTACTTTTCGTAACCGGCCGTGGCAACCTTCGACGCAGGCACGTAAACCTTCTGGTTAAAAACCTCCACGTAGGGCCGAGCCTGATCCACATAAGGAGCCGCGTAGGTGTCGTAATATGGTGTGACATAGGGATCCACGTGCGACCGAGCAACGAGATAAGGTTTACAGACTCGCGGTGATGAGTCGGTCAGATCGGAGAGACGCGACGGGCATCGCAGAAAAGGGGTGATTAAGGTATACCAAATACATAAGCTAGAGAAGCCGGGAAAAAAAAATAATCAGCGGGGGAGTTGGCGAGGAAAAGACGGGCAAAGGGAGCACCTACCGCACGATCAATCCTATCGTCCACCGGAAGGAGCTTTTCCTTCGTGTCGAGGGCCGAGGTGTTGTTCTCCCCTCCTGCTTGATCACTGTCTCTGCAGCATGGCCATTCTCTTGGACGACCATCCTGGCTGTCGTCGGCCGGTCGAGACGACGCACGTGAAAAGTTGCGAGGATGAAGACTGCGGAGTTGCAGACTGCGAGACAGGCCGGTCGAATAAGTAGAGGAACTGGAATAGACGTAGGATGACGGGTTATTGCTTCATCGGGGCGCGAATCGACGGTCGACAGTCCCTGAGAAGCGAATGGAAAACTGGGAAGAGAGAGAGCTCGACGGGAATGCTCGCGTCGGCTTGGCGCTAGTCGAGATTCACCGCGGTCCGATCGCAGGCGTGATTTCGAGGCGATGGGAGCTAAAACGCATCAAACTCGGCAATAAATAGGGCACGGGAGGTTCCTCGGGAAGTCAGGGACAAAACCTCGGAAGTTAGAAGGGAAGATGGAGATGGTTGAGCTGGGGCGACCTGGAGACCAATGAGGTCATCGGCGTCGTACAGGCTGGTATTTGTATTACTATATTACCAACAGTTCACGAAGATTAGACCTGCGAAACTATCGTAATACATATACCGCTGACTGATCCTCACCCACGCTGGAAGCGCCTCGCCGAACAAAGAAAGTCGCCAGCAGCAAACAGCAAACAGCAACCAGCAACCAGCAGCAGTCACCAAGCAGGTACGTCTATTGTGAAGGCAGCAGAGATGCACAACAGAGGCACAGCTGGAGACAGACTCGACTGGTTCTGACTCATTTATTTAGTGATTTCTCGAGTCCATCGACTCCCTCACCACCTACCTCGTCTCAAACCCCATCTGTTCGGCCCACGCTCACCTGTGCATGGTATCGAGGATATGATGCTCATTTGATACTGGTCGTGTTGACCCTCCTCCACCTGATTCGGCACAACTGCACGCCATGGATTTCCCCGACCCTTCTCATCTCCCCTCGGGCGATTCGCCTTTCCCTGATCTGATGAACGACTCGGTCTTCGACGAGAGGGAGAGGGGCCACGAAGACATGGACACCTGTCGGATCTGCCATGGCGAAGCGACCCTCGAAGAGCCGCTGTTCTACCCTTGCAAATGCAGTGGTAGCATCAAGTTCGTCCACCAGAGCTGCTTGGTAGAGTGGCTGGCCCATTCGCAAAAGAAGCATTGCGAGCTTTGCAAAACACACTTCCACTTTACCAAACTGTACGATCCGAATATGCCCCATAGTCTTCCGATGCCGGTATTTTTGAAACAAGCTGTGATGCAATGCTTTCACACTTTCGTGACATGGATGCGTTTTATCCTCGTGGCCTTTGTATGGTTAGGCTGGTTACCGTGGTCGATGCGGGCAATATGGCGAGCATTGTTCTGGCTGGCTGATGGCCACTGGTCGGCCAGTGGAGCTGCTGCTCACCAGGGTGTGGCACACGATGCGAAAGAAGGTGCCGCGCAGTTAGTCGCCAATGGCAGCGCTGCAGCTGCAGCTGCGACGGCGACTGCGCTGAACTCGGCGACTTCCGTGGTTTCCAGCGCAATCCAGTCGGCCACAGATGCTGCTCCTTCTACCCAAGCATCAACTCTGGGCTTCGCCTCTGGAGACCCGCTCATGCTTACGCTCATCAAGAAAGTGATTCCTAGTCTCTTTATCCCCGCATTTACTGGAATCAGTGGCCAAAATGGCTCCAGCTCTAACAATACTGTTGCTTCGCCAAAGACGCGACACCCTTCGTGGCTTTCGGACGTGAAATGCCTGAACACGTTGACCCCCTATCCGACGATCAATAACATGATCATCGATACCCTAGAAGGCCAGCTCATCACTCTTCTCGTTGTCATTGCATTCATTCTTCTTTTCCTTATCCGAGAATGGGTAGTACAACAACAGCCACCGGCCAACCTTATGGAAGCGGAGCGTGCCGCGGCTCTGCAGCTGATGGCCAACCACCGACCCCCTGGGGCCGAAGAACAACTACAGCCCCCACAACAGGACTTCGCTCCGGATCGCCCGCATGCTGAGTTGGGTGGTGTCCATCAAGGACCTGTTCAGGGAATCAACAACGACATCCCGCCTCGATCTGGAAACAACTCACCTGCGCCATCATTAACAGACTCTGACGATGGACGTCCCGTGATTGAACGGCCCATTGGACCTCACAATCGTTTTGCATTTGAGAATCGATTTGGAGATGATTTCATGGATGTTCCCGCCGATGGAAATGCTGGCCGGCAGGTCAACCCTGCTGACGACTCGCGTAGGAGGATAGCTTTGCACCAAAATGCATTTGAACAGTGGAATGGTGACCGAAATGACTTGCCTCGGGTTCTTCGGGAGCAAGGTCTTGAAGCCGAAGCGGGCTGGTCTAGGGAGATCTTCCAGGGATTACCCATCAATGCCGACGCTTCACGCACAGAGGAGCATTTGAATCATGCCAATGATGCCAATGTCGAAGAGCCTTTGCACGCACAGGAACCTCTACCCGCGCCTAATAATCCTCCTGCTGAACAGCCCCCCAATGATGAGGACCCAGCCAGCGATACCCACGCAAATGAACAAGCTGCAGCAATAGATGGCCAGCTGGAGCAGCAACCCCCAGCAGGAATTACCGAGAGATTGGCCCATTATTTCTGGGGCGATGTTCCGCTTGATGAGACTGATCTCGCGGATGCGGCACCGCAAGACGACGAGCACATCGTCCAGGACCCCGCTCTTGAAGATCCTTTCGTGCCTGTTGCGAACAACAGGTTGGAAGACCAAGTGGATGATGGCCCACCCCCCTTTGCGGAATTCGCAGACAATGCCCCAGGTGATGAAGTTGATCCCATCGATGGTGATGATTTCGAGGGAATCATGGACCTCATCGGCATGCAAGGGCCCATATTTGGACTCTTGCAAAATGGGGTTTTCTGTGCACTTCTCATAGCTTTTACGGTCGCGATTGGAATCTGGCTTCCCTACCTCTGGGGTAAAATCGCCCTTGTATTGCTTGCCAATCCATTAGAGCTCATTGTCGGTGTCCCGATGACTGCCGTTTCGGTCATCGCAGACATCGCTTTGGACACACTCATCGGGGTTCTTGGCTACCTGATGTATTGGTTCAGCTTCATTTTCAAGGTGCTGTTAAGCCCCTTCGGTGCCTTTGTGCCGCTTGGAGAATGGATCCCGCGAGGGAAATCTGTCACCAGTGCCTCTCTGACCCTGATTGATGCTAGTACCTATCGTCTCAACAAGGTGATGAAAGCCTTCCTTGTTTTCCACGAGTCTGACATCCCCATGTTCTCGGTACTTTCCCACCAGGCCCTGAGGTTACACCAGGCTCGACTGAGCACCTTAATTTATTCTGTCTATGGCGTGGTGAAATTCATTCTGCACGATTTACCCCTACGCCTCGTCACTCTGGGCATCCCAGGTGCTTTGTCATTTGACTTTGAATTCACTCAGTTGAAGCAAGTCACAATCCAGTTGCAAGAACATGTCGGCAACTTATCCAAGTCAATATTTTTCTCCAGCGCCGGAGAGAAACTGAGGAACGCCAGCGCTGTCAACGCGGCATCAGCGGAGTTGTCTGTCGATTATGATCTTGCGATATGGGACACCAAGGACCGTGTCATTGCCATATCCATGGGCTACTTACTGGCTACTGCCATGGGCTTCCTTTATCTCCGCATTACTGGTCTGCTGTCCGGGGCAAATCGAGGGCAGCGAATCGAAGGAATCGTTGGCGAAGTCCTACTACAGGCAGGGGGTGTCATGAAAGTCATTCTTATCATTGGAATTGAGATGATCGTCTTTCCCTTGTACTGTGGTACCCTACTCGATGTCGCCCTACTTCCTCTATTCTCCAATGCGACAATTACCTCGCGAATCGCATTTACCATCGCCTACCCGCTTACATCCCTTTTCGTTCACTGGTTTGTTGGCACATGCTATATGTTCCACTTCGCACTCTTTGTGTCCATGTGCCGGAAGATCCTCCGGAGTGGCGTTCTCTGTAAGTGTGCTGCCGTTGATATCCTTCCTGGTGCAGTTCCTAACATATGTCTAGACTTCATTCGCGACCCCGATGACCCAACCTTCCACCCAATTCGTGATGTTCTCGAGCGCAGCATAGCGACCCAGCTCCGTAAAATTGGGTTCAGTGCCCTTGTTTACGGCGCCCTGGTCATAGTATGCCTCGGTGGGGTAGTCTGGGGCCTGTACTTCGCATTCGATGGCATTCTTCCAATCCATTGGTCTGCCAGTGCCCCCATGCTGGAGTTCCCAGTGGATCTGCTTTTCTACAATTTCGTCATGCCACTAGCGATTCAGTCTGTCAAGCCTTCAGATGGGTTGCACGAACTGTACGATTGGTGGTTCCACAAGTGTGCACGCTTCCTGCGTCTCAGCAACTTTTTTTTCCTAGATCGTCGCCCAGAGGAGCAGGGCCGGCATATCCGGCGCAGTTGGTGGGGTGCTTTACTCGGAAGCAAGGGCGACTGGAAACACCCCGTCATCGGTCAGGAGCAACAGGCTGCCGCAGAGGCGGAGGGTCATGAGGCTTATTTCCTGCGAGACGGCCGATATGTCCGAGCTCCCGCTTCCGACCAGGTTCGGATCCCCAAAGGCGTCCAAGTTTTCTTCGACGTGACCGAGAACAACGAGCCTCTTGACGGCAAAGAGGACGTTCAATTTGAACTGCATGGCAAGTACAACAGGAATTGGACCAAGGTTTACATCCCTCCCTCTTTCCGAACTCGCATCGCAGCGTTCATCCTTCTTATCTGGCTGTTTGCTGCCACCACCGGTATAGGCATCACCATTATCCCTCTGGTTATTGGTCGCCGAATTATCTCTATTTGCCTAGGAAGTCCCGTTCCGGTGAACGACATCTATGCTTTCTCGTGTGGGTTGTGCGTGGTCGGCAGTCTTGCTTACACCGTTCACTACTGCCACAAGGGCATTCAAGCGCTACGGGAGAATGCTGGGACGTATTTGCAATCTCCCCGGCAATTGATTGAACCTTGTGTCGACCTGACGCTGCACGCCGCCCGTCTTGCGTATTTCGCCACTGTGGTGGTGGTCGTGCTCCCGACCTTCTTTGCCCTCCTTACCGAGCTATACATTCTGATCCCTGCCCACACCTTGCTCGGAAATGGAGAATCACACGTTGTGCATGTGATTCAGGACTGGACGTTAGGGGTTCTTTACGTCCAAATGGCGATCAAACTACTCTGGAACCGCCCACGTCCACGACCCCGGGCCACGGAGGTGGTAAATCATATTTTGCGCAACGGGTGGCTGCGACCGGAGATCAATATGGTCAACAGAGGTCTCGTTCAACCATTGTCGCTATTTACCGCGGCAGCAGTGGTTGTACCGCTGGTGCTGGGAGGAATTGTTCGATGGACCCTCTTCTACGCACACGTCGAGGCGCAGTCACACATCTATCGGTACGCGTACCCCGCGACTCTGCTCGTCGTGGTTGCCGCGTGGAGTACCCGCATGATTCTGCGGCGGGTAGCCAAATGGCGAGTCAGAGTACGCGATCAAGTGTACTTGATTGGCGAGCGGCTGCACAACTTAGGCTAGTGACGAAGAGATATGGGAGAGTTGCATAGGTTTTGATGGGTGGTTTGTGGATGAGATATCCAAACCCATTGCAATAGTAGTATACAACGAGGAATGATGAATGAGGCCCCGGCGTGGGTATATCTGTACATTTAGAATGCATTAGAGCTATCGTATGACTGTTATCCTATACTACTATACTGTACTGTACCCTAGGCACCCCCACTATGACTGCCTATACCCCAACTATACTGCCTGCTGACTGATCCGCTAAATATAGTAAGAAACGCGGCTGCCTGACTTCCCTTCGTGGTCTCCCACGTGACCTAATAATGGCGGTCGCTGATTGGTTAGGCAACAGGATTCCCGAACCAGCAGGCACGACCGACCGCACCTGCTACTTTGGCTACCAGGCACCCATTGAAGATCGTCTTCGTCCTGTTTGATGCTTCCCATGGCCTCTTCATCTTCGCCTTCACCTTCACCTTCACTCCGACACTCCCAGCGATGGCCTTCTGAAAACCCTTAACGAAATTCTCCCTCTGACCCATCTGATCTGGGAACTTCCTTCCGATTTCCTTATCGAATCGCTATCGCCTCCACGATGTCCGTCTTGCGCCACGGAGGGGGAGGAGGCGGCTTCCTCCAGCGGCGCCTCACAAAATTGTATACCGACACAAAGACCTCCTGCGAAAGTGTCACCACCGCCTCAAAAGCCCTCGATGACCCCGAATTGGTCGCCTTACACCAGAGCTTCCAGAAACAGCGGGACCGTTTGCTCTCGTGGGGCCTGGATTGGAGTGACGCCAGCGCCGCTCAACCGAACGATATTGACGAGTCCCTCACTGCCGCTGGCTTCAGCGATGTTGTCGAGAGTGTGATGTCCTCCATTCAGGACCTCTTGAATGAAGCCGAACGTGTTCAGCATATCGACCCGCCCATCCTCCCTTCAAAGGAACGAAAGGTAGACTTGCCGTCCAAGGATACCCTCGGCAGCCGGCCGCTCAAAGCACAATGGACCGACGATGATATCAGTCGATCAAAGACTATTCTCAGCGATCTGACAGCCTGCATTGATACTCTCTACGACCTGTCCCGCTCGCGACGAACAATGGCTTCCAGCATGTCTTCGAGCAAGCATAGCGCCAGTGCTAGCGCACGACGACCACGGCCCAACCCCGTCTCTCCGTACGACGCTTCTTATGGCTCGTTCTCCGAATCCAAGGACAAGGTACAGAGCCCGAAGTCTATGTACGACCACTTCACCAATTCGCCCTCAACCCCACAACGCGATTATAACAATCCCTTTGTTCCTTCCAATCGTCTCATCATTGAGCGATCGGCCCTACAATTATACGGCACTGCCCACGATAATAGTCCACCTCCTTACGAACCAATCGCAGCATCATCGAATTCCCGGGCTGTTGGCCGGCTCAAGACCTCCGCATGTCCATACCTTCTCGGCAATGTGAAAGACTCGCATGTCTCAGTGTTGGTCGAGTTCATGCCCATTATGGTCAATTCGCCGCTGCAATCGAATACTTCTCGATTGGAAAAGCTCCAGAACTCGCTCGACCAATTGCTGCAGAATGCAAGGATCGCCCACCTCGGCCTTCTGCGCTTCATTGGCTACGCTCTTGATGAACCTAATGCCCGCTACGCTTTCCTATACCAGATGCCCGTCGACTATTTCCCCTTTTTACGAAACCCCAGTGACCTTTTGAAAGAGTTGAAGCCTGTGCCTCTTGTGGCCATGCTGCCTTCCGCAGAGAATTACCGCGAGAAGCGCATGCCAAACCTGGAAACTCGGTTCCGCCTAGCTTACGATCTCTTGATGTCCGCTCTGCACCTCAGAAGCCAGAATATCGTTCATGGCAACATCAACAGCAGTAACGTCATCTTCTTCCCCGGACGGACCGACGCAAATAACGATGAGGGTGGACTTGCCCCCGACATGCGCCGTCCTTATTTGACTTCTCCCGTTCGCTTCTCCAGTGATGGCCCTAACCCGGAGCCGCTAGCCAATGCCATGTATCGACACCCGGAAGACAAGAGGTCCGTGGAGGACGATGCCGCCTGGGCTTATGACCTGTACTCTCTTGGTCTTGTCTTGCTGGAAATTGGCTTGTGGGCACCCGTCAAACAGCTGTGGAAGATGAAGTATGACCGTTCATGGTTCAAGCATCGCGTTGAGGAGCTTTACGTCAAGAAGCTTGGTGCAAAGTGTGGAAATGCGTATCTCCAGGCTGTGCAACTATGTTTGGATGCACCGAACTTCCATCTCTCGACGCAACCCATGACCGACCTCGGTTTGCGTGTCCCCCAGATCTACCATTACCCGGTTCTTGATTTGTCCGATCCTGACGGCACCTTCTCTTTCTCGATGAACTTCCTTTACACTATCTGCAAGATCCTGTGGTCATGCTGTCGAATCGACATTTTCGAAGCGCCCAAGGCAGAGGAATTAGACGATTTGCTCCCTCTCGCGCTTGTTCCGATCCCCGAGCCTATCGCTGTGCCTACGCAGAGCAACCCTTTCTTGTCTACTCGCGAGCCAGCTAACCGTGACAAGAAGCTGCCCACCATTCCCGCGGGTGAGTGGGGCGCGGTGATAGAGGACAACAAGCCGGCAAAGAAGCGCACGGTGAAGAGACTCCCACACCTTGAAATACCCGACGAACATCTGCAAGAGTGGAACTTCCAGATGATGCCGCGACTCAGCCGACTCCTGCAGAAGATTCTGAAGGAATCCAGTGAATCCTGCGGTGCTACTCTCATGATGACCGGAGAGTCTCCCGAAACTGCACGCACTACTATCTGCGTGACCTGCGGCAGCGTCAAGAAAGTTCGACAGGCCTTGAAAAAACATTTCCCACTTGGCCGAGATGACTGGGATCTCATTGTCCTCCGCGGAGATATCGAGAGATCAAAAGTCCCCCGTAAGAAGAAGCGCAAGCCCGCCAAAACCCGCCCCAATGGATCGAATGAAATTCCTTTTCGCCAGCGCGAGTTGAACCCGTGCTACCAGCAACGTCCTCTATGTGGTGCTTCAATTGGTGCTTTTCAAAATGAAGAGCACTTTCCTCCCGTCTCTTATGGTGGTGCTGTTCTGGTTGACGGCCATCCGTATGGATTGACAGTTCACCATATGCTCGAAGCACCAAGCGATGATGAAGGTCTTGGAGACGATGAGCCAGATGCACCGTCTCGCTCTGCTGGCAATTGGCCTCAGACCTCTTCTACTCCCGCCACTCATCCGGATTTTTCATACACCTACAGTGATGATACTCCTTCCTTTGAGTTTGAGATATCGGATGGGGAAGATGATGATGCATCCCTATCCTTAGGCGGTGACGGCGGCGACGATGAGTACTGGTTATCGGATGACGATTCGTCTGATGATGATTCAATCGATGGCGGCTTTGATGACGATGACGATGCCGCGTCGATTGGCGACACTGCTGGGATTGAACCCGGCGAAGAACCCCGTCTTTTGGTGACCCAACCCGCCATCGACGATGTACACGATGATTTTTTTCCTTCCCCCGAAGACCGCGACGATGAACACCTCGCCTCGCATTCTTTGGGATATGTGCATGCCTCATCAGGAGTGCGGCGCTGGACGCGGAAAGGCATCAAGCATGAGATCGACTGGGCTCTCATCAAAGTAGATGAGGCCAGGATGGATCCTCGCAATATCATTGTGGAAACCTCTTCGGCTCTTCCCCTCCGCCCCGGCATGCCTCAGCCTCCCCCGATCTTGCTCAGTCAAGTAACCCGGATGGAGGAACTGGGTGGCCTACCGGTGCACTGCTGTGGCCGGACAAGCGGGCTTCAAACCGGTCAGATATCCAAAGCAATGACGCTGGTCAAGTTGCATGGCAGACACTCCTTTTCGACGAGCTTTTGTGTCAACGGGAACTTTGGAGGTAAGCGCGACGCCACTGCAGATTCATGATTATGTCTATACGATCCTTAATTAGATACCCTTTTTCTGTTTTGTTATGCCCTTTCCTGTCTCACTCCCCGTTAAGCTGGTAAACCATAACCACGCCGCGCCGGATCTTAAACCCTTCCCGACTCCCAATCAGACATATGTATGAAGTAAAGCATCACGAGCTAACCTCATTTGTCCAAAACAGCCCCTGGCGACTCCGGTGCATGGGTTTTCGACCGATCAACCGGCCGCGTCTGCGGCCACGTTCTCGCCTGGTCCGCTAAAACTAACACCACCTACATCTCGCCGATGGAAGTGACCCTCGACGATATCGCACGCACACTCGGCGCCTCCCTCGTCTCCCTCCCGGGTCCCCCTTCTCAACCGATTGGCTACGCAGGCCCGAGCTCTCCTCAGAACCCTCACACACTTCATACCCCATACCGATACCAGGCACCGCCACAGTTACCCGGTGACTTCAATCGTCTCACTGTCGGTGGTTCCCCCATCCCTCCCATGCCTCCGCCTCATCCTTTCACCCATCCCCATCCACACCACCCCGGATTCGGCCGTCCACCACATCCTCCCCCTCCGCCACCACCTCCTCGACCGGGATCGCACGAAGCGCAGGTTTTCCGCGCAGTGTCGCCAATCCCGCCGTCGTTGTTGAGTGGGCCTCGAAATGTTGAGCGCCAGCTTGCTTAATTTTCGGGAATTCTTTTCGGGAATTCTTTTCGGGATTACTGGTATACTTCCCCCTTTTTTTCCCCTCTGTTTTTGAGTGATCTATTGGATTTACAATACCCATGGTGGAGCCTTTTTGAATTTTATACCTTTCATACCTCAATCTATATCATGAATTATTTTGTCGTGAATTTAGCCTCGAGTAGATAGTGTAGTCGGCTGCAACTCTCGTCTATGCCCAGGTGGTGCGTTGGCAGTGTATGGCCTTGTCGACTTGGAGCATGGTGTCCAGTCCCATGAAGTGATAAAGTCAAAACGGCTCGAGATTGGCTGATTTGATTCTGATCCTGTCAGCCTGCTTGCTGACGCCGAGTCAGCCTTGGGGCAGAAAGTATGCATCTTCATCGCGACCTGAAAACACCACCACATCGATTGGCAATACAGCACGGAAGAGAGTATTCCTTGCAAAAAGGTTGCATTTACCTTGCAACATCAGAGGGGCCTCCGGGGATCCATCAATTATCATTGCCTTGGATCTCCCGTTGACCGCTATGTCCGCTATGTCGAACCCCACCATGCAGCAACATCGACGAGCAGGCAAGCCTAAGTCGAGGAAGGGCTGTATCACCTGCAAGTAGGTAATCCCTCATTTTTCGCGTGGGAGATATGTCCAAAAATTCTAGAACCCCCCTGATATGCCCCGTTGATCCAGTCAATTCTGACCCCCGCAGGATCCGCCATGTTAAATGCGGAGAAGAAAAGCCCGAATGTAAACAGTGCACTCGTTCCGGCCGCAAATGCGATGGATACTCCGATGCATCACAGAGAGAACTACATGCCGGGATCAGCAGAGCCTCTCCCCCTCAAATACCGTGGAACGCTGGCTCGGACAACCGTCTCGTGCTGATCCCCGGCACTCGTCAGGAGCGCCAGTATGTACATTTCTTCTGCGCTGAAGCCACCAGTGCACTGTCAGGATTCTTCCATTCCGATTTCTGGAACCGTGTTCTCCCTCAAATGAGTCACCAGAACGCGACCATTCGACATGCAGCTGCGGCCGTGGGTGCTGCCTACGAGCAATATACGTTTCGCGCGTCGGAGGAGAATGTAACCGAGGGTTTTGCTCTTCAACAATACAACAAGGCCATCCACCACTTCCGGAACCAAGTGCTTAGTCCTCAGGGCTCGAATTATGACGCAATTCTCATCACCTGTGCACTCTTCTCCTGTCTCGAGATGTTGCGCGACAACCATCACGAGGCTATGGACCATGTTCAGGGCGGCGTTCAGATCCTCCTTTCCAGACTGCGAAGTACTGCTTCTCGCCCGTTAACTTCAATGACGGCACAAGGCAAATTCGACCGTGATCTCTTTCAATTCTTCTACAGGATGGATCTACAAACTGCCCTCTCTGGACGTCAAATGCAATTCTCAGAAATGCCCAAGGAAGATCCAACTGCACCATCTCCTCTCTTGGAGGATAAGCTCAATTTCGAGAATATTTCTGATGCCCGCGATTCTTTAACAAGCCTCAAGCTGCGTGCATATTCCTGGGTCCATGAAGTCGGGTTCATATTGACCGCACCATCTGGACCTCTGACCCCTGAACAAGAGGGAAAGCACCAACGCTTATCGGAGGATTTCCACCGATGGCACGCAGCCTTCGAAGTGTTCATGAAAAAGCCATCCAATAATACAGGCATTCTTGATCCGCGTGCGCCACTTACCCTCTTCATCGAATACCACGTCTCATATTTCTGGATGAAGAAATGCACCGCAAAGTACGAAACGGAATACGACGAGCACATGCAAGACTACAAAAAAGTCGTGGAATGCGCAGAGGAAATCATATCTCTCAGTAAGAAGCTCGACACGGGACCCATGCAGCGTCGCTTCGTCATGGAAGCTCCCGTCACGCCCTCCCTCTACTGGACAGCGTATAAGTGTCGGGATCCAGTTCTTCGACGTCGAGCTATCCAGGCGATCCTAAACTTACCGAGTTGTCAGGGGGTTTGGGAAAACCGGCGCTATGCAGCGAGTGTGAGCAGAATTATGGAAATTGAAGAAGGTCCCGTTTGGCATTTGCCTGTTGAGGAGAGGTTTGTGAAAAATGAATGGAGGGTTGTAGAGCCGTTGCAGTGTGCTGCAAATTTCGGGACTTTTGATGCGGTTGAGTTGCTTTTGTTGATTAAACCGTATGGACCTGATGGACAGATTGTTGAGAGGATGGAGTATGTGGAGTGGTGGAAGGATTCAGGAAAAGTTTAGTATTGAGATATTGTAAGATGTTTTTCCTAGAGGTTATTTGGTAAATAGATGTACACGAATATTCGATAGAGACATGGAAAAATAACTTGACCGAGTGTAAAAATTGGATCGAGTTGTGTTTCGTTCCAGGTAAAGAGGCGATATCAAGGGTTGGAGAGAATCCATCCCATCAACTAGAAGAGGGCAACGAAAATGCCATTAGGAATCCTCCTAAATTGCCATGCAGTTTAGATCGAACCTTGATCTATTCTCGACACCCCTTGAGCTAAACACAAATAGACCCTTTGCGCAGAACTTCCAAGGTGAAAGGTCAATACCAGGCCCCAGCATCAAATTACGAAGTAGCCAATAAGAGAAACACAACAGCACAAGCGTCAGCTCCACTTCCACTCCACGCAAAATAAAAACCAAGCAAACGAGGCTGAGCTCTGCACTAAAAAAATCGACAAAATAAGATTGTGCAAGCTACAAATTACGAACCAACCAACCAGCGTGTGCCCGTCCACATGTCCTGGATTTCGCCTAAATCACTGCCCAAGGGCTGCGCGCTCGCGGGTCTGGTGGCTCCGCAATAACCACAGCTTTACACTTCTCATCTACGAGTCAGCCAGTCATATTACTGGCCTTCCGTTACTAAACATCGTTTCAGCCTTATTTATCTCCTTTTTGCATATTAGCGTTCCGAGACGGCTATTTAAGGTCTTCGCGCTGAGAGGATAAACCGTATCTTGCATTTTGGCTTCGCCTTCATGTGTCGGGTATAACGCCGGTGTTGTGTTGTGCTGTGGGGGCCGTTGGGATTGAGGGTTGGTACGTATATAATCGGTCAATGGACCGTACGAGAGATTATTCATTAGCTTCCAGTTTCTTGTAACTACGACTTACATTTCAAGGTTCTGCCTCCTTCCATCTACTCAGCTTTTCCTTTCGTTGCGGGCATTGATAAAGATTGGCCGATTCCATACTACATCCTATTCGCATCCGCCAGCATCGCTCAACATGTCTTCCTCCGACGCCCAAGAAAAAATTTACGAAGAGCTTTCCGTCGGGTGTCATTCCTACCGCGATGGTTTCCCTACTTCATATGGTTATATCCCGTCGCGGGGAGCGGGTATTGCATTCTGTTTACTGTTTGGAGTATCCATGCTTGCCCACATTGTTCAATTCTCCTGGAAGCGAATGTGGTGGTGTAGCGTATTTGCCATTGGATGTCTTGGTATGACAATGCTTTTATCTATGATCTACTGATCATCCAAGCTAACCATCTGGTAGTGGAAATTATTGGTTGGGCCGGTCGAACCTGGAGCGCCGATTGCCCATATAACGGAACCGCATTCATGATCCAAATTTCTACCTTGATTATAGGTAAGATTTATTCTTTAATAAGTTCCAATCAATATAATGCTGATACCATCCAAACCAATAGCCCCTGTCTTCTTCACAGCAGGTATCTACGTTCTACTCGGCCGCTTCATCCAAATCTTCGGCCGTGAAACCTCCTTCCTCACACCCAAACGCTACCTCTGGATCTTCTGCACCTGCGACGTAATTTCCCTCATTATCCAAGCAGCTGGTGGCGGCATGGCATCTTCCGCATCTGGCGGGCAGGGCGACACTGCGCCAGGAACCAACACCATGGTTGCGGGTATCGTGTTCCAACTCATCTCGATTAGCATATTCGTTTACTGCGCCTTTGATTTCTTGCGCCGTGCAACTCGCATGGGTCTACTGAAGCTTGGGAATGTGGACTCTTTCACTTATATGATTGGTGCGATGGTTCTTTCCGTCGTGGTTATCTACATTCGCTCGATTTATCGTGTTATTGAGCTTGCTCAGGGTTGGGATGGTTATCTTATTACCCACGAGTCGTATTTTATTGGTTTGGATGGTATCATGATGATTATTGCTGTTGGGGTTTTCAATATTTTCCACCCCGGTTGGTTCTTGCCTTCTGATGATGCTTTTTCGTTGCCGAACTTCCAATCTCATGAGATGGAGGGACAGAAGTTGAACTCAGGCGAGAGCACAGAGTATGGCGGCTATGGGAACCAGTGAGTTAGTATAATTGGCCGCCTTTCATTCATGTCTTTGTGAAAGGTGTAATTGGGTTTGCATTTTAATCTTATTTACGAGTTCCCTTTTTTTTCAAGCATCTTCCGCGTGTCTTATGTTACTAGAATTGTTTTTTAAAAAAAGTATGACCCTTATCGTTTCCCTAATATATTATTCTACCACTCAAAGTAAACTTTCAATGTTTGCTGAAATTTGAATGCATTGGTATCATCGCTAATGTTTTATACAAAGTACCATCTAAACTAGAAATCTTCGCGCCAATATATTAAATCGCGTGTCATACCACCTCACACTTTCTGTATCTAGACCGTCCAAATGAGACGAGGCAACCTGGCTCCATCCACAGTATGCCATTTGATTCTGGTGCAGTCGGCCATTATTTGATACCACTTTCTTCGCAAAATCCTTGGCTTCGGACTCGGAAAGCTGTTCATGCATATAGTTAATATGCCTCTTGGTCCAGGTCGGCCAAAAGAAGGCCACTGGGGAGAGTGCACAGATCTCCTCGGGATACTTCTGGGAGAGTTCTTTTGGTAAAAAGCTTGAATGGTAGTTCTCTTCTTCGGCAGAGAAGTTACCATAGCCAGCACGCCAGCGTTTGATGAAAGCTGAGCCCCGGCGGCTGACAATGACGGCATTCGAGAGTGCGTTTCGATCAGCACCTTGGTGCCCCATAACCACATCTGTTTCGCTATTGAGGAGGCTGTCGAATGGGTGGAGAGCGAGCACATCCTTGTTTAGATATATCCCTCCCTCTTTTTCTATTGCATCTAGATGGAGTAAATCCGCGATCTGCTGTATCTCCCAATTCTCTTCCACCTCCTTTTGATATTCCTTCTGCAAGTCGTGTTGCACGAGGTAGAGGTGGTCGCGTAGCTGGAGAAACCACTCGTTCGTTTCATTCAACGATGTATAATGTAAATTGATGCGCTCCGGTCTAATCGAGACGATGGCAGATCGAATGGTCAAGTATGTCATGAAGTCTAATTCAGGATTCTCTAGCCACGCGATATGCACGATCTTAGGGATGGGATTTGGTGCCGGAGTCACGCTATCGAGGCATTGCTTTTCGTCAAATGTATCTTTAAAATCAAAAATCTCGTTCATTCCGTCCTCGGGGGAATTGAAATATTGATCGACATGGCGGATGTCTCGGAAGTGAGGAATCGACAGGTATAGAAGAACGACGATGAACGCGACCACGGCGACTTTGGCAAGCACTTGTATCCGTATGAGAGCCGACCACTGTGCGAGTCGAGACATTTTCAGCGCGAGAATCGCCGGCACGCGGCGGAAACCAGCTGGCCTTTAAATGCGCCCACTGCTTAGCCTTGGCTACGAATGAAGGACCAGCTGTGGCGCTGATCTCCCGAATAGCGCTGGCGACTGGTCGACTGGGGCTGTTGGAGCAGTCGGAATTGCTCATGGCCACACGTGTGGGGCCAAGCCAGGGGCCGGCTGTTATCATGGCTCTGGGCAAGGCTGCAGGGGAGTTAGGCCTGCCCCAGAAATGGAGTGCATTACGATACCGAACGAAAACGAGCGAGTCGCAGCGTTCCTTGAGGCAGCCAAGCATTGGCACGTTTGTGGACATTTGGAAGGCAGCCAAATTTTGCATCTTAAAGCAAGTCGCAGCTGGGAATTCGTAGTTCAGTAGATAAGGAACGAAGACTTTCAAGTGCTGTCCTTGCTGTCAATGTGATGTGTGAAGTTGCGACTATGCAAGGGCGGACGATGAAGTATACAACGGGAAGGGCTGAAATGGCTGTTTCTGGTCAAATGTGGCGCCGTGTGGCTCTGGCGTGCAGCGGCTGACATCGATATTGACACCGGAACATTTTGATTTGGCGTTTTGTTTGGCCAGAGTTCTTAACATAAAAACTTCTGGCTTCTCTGCCCTCCGACTCATTGAGTCTTCCTTTACCCCTATTATTATCGGCTGCTATTTTCCGCCCCCACGATGTTTCCTGCACGAATCATGAGCGAGTATTTCTGAATTGGAGTTTCACACAAAATAGTTGCCTGGAAAAAAACAGAAACTAATCACTGACTTTATTGGTTCAGCAATCCTGGGCGATTCGCGATATTCCTGACGAACATTCGACTCCACACCATGCCACAATTGAAGAGGAGTGCGTCCGGATTAGCACAAGCTAGGAAGAAATGTGCTACAAGAAATACTAGGAATTCCTAGGCATCCGCATTCTGAATTAGACTCATTTTGGCAAGACTGAATCAATTCTGACACAAATTGACTTTCTGTGACGAACTATCCACCCGCCCACGACAGGACCCGCCATCCGCGTTCTACTGTCGATCGATGAACAATGATCATCCGAAGGACAACCGGGGCAATGGTACTACCCAACTTCGAAAACACAGTTCCAACCAAAGATATTTACAGTCACCCTCAGGCCACCTGGTGGAGATAGCAGCTAGTGTAGCTAACAAAGCAAGCCCGTGTTCCACCCTGCACCCGTCGTCACATCACTGCAGCCCTGTAGGGCTGAAGCTTAGCCCTCTGATCCCCCTGATCAGGTGGGTACTACTTCCTGTTTCTACTCGTGAACGCTCTACCCTTCTAGTCTTTATTGGTGGACCTCATACGACCCCAAGCCAGTGACACAGGTAGTATCACATCCTCGCCCGTGGGCCTGTGCCACTTTCACCCAACCACATCATGAATGTAAGCGCCACTGAGAGCCTTTTCCTTGTGATAAACTGCGTCTTGCTAGCATGCATGTTGGTTGAAGGGGGTTCATTGAGCTATAAAGCCTCTCGAAGAGTGTGCGTGGATGCAGTTTCTCTTTCTCTACGGTTAACTCTACAGAACGAACGCCTCATTGCACCTTTCCTTGGCCTACATTTCTGTTTTCACCTACTCTCTTTAAATTTCATCATGGGCCTCTTGAAGATTCTTCTCAAAGCCATCATCATTCCGATCGTGCTTCTCATTGTTCTCACCATCATCGTTGTCTTCGTCATCAAAATGCGCTGAGAGAAGAAGCAGAAAGAAAAGGAGATACAGCAAACCTCCTTTCAACCACCGGCCATCCAGCAGTGGGCTTATCCTATGTCACCCGGGATTCAGAAGCCCGCCGCGGTCGCTTCCTACGGTGTCAATACTCCGAGCCAGATGGAGCAGGGCGTCCCCCGACCATAGCTACACACAGGTATGAGAGAAACAAAGCTCCTGCTAGAATTTGACTGACAGGCTGGTAAGCACCTCCCTAGATTTCTATCATAGTTCTGTCTTTTTGCATTCAATACACTGGTCAGATCCTGTCGGTTCATGAGTTGTGATCTTAAAACTGTGTTGCACGCCCGATAACGCTCTCCTGAGGGTGAAGAGTGATACTTTTTGTGTTAAAAATTAAAACCATTCAATTTTTGTTGATGATATGAAACTGTATACTTTCCAACGTCTAAATTGTGCTTCGCTTCTACATTTCCCTAGGTTCATCCGAAGCCTCCGGGGTGGGCATCGGACCCCAAAACTTCCAGCGACCCGACCAGCATCCCTTGCTATCTTCCACTTGCAGGGAATGAGTGATTCAAGTAACCTACCCCTCATGAAAAAAAGGCCTATTTCAAACTTGTCGATTATTCTGAAATCCGTCTTGCCCTGTTGGCGCCCTCTATCACTGTGATTACTTCGGTGGTGTAATCCTGCTGCCTGACGCTGCCGACTAAAGACTTGATTCTGCATGTTCCAGAATTATGTTTCGCAGGCTAGATAAGTAATCTTCACATACCGTACAAGGGACACTATGTGATGTGACACAGGCACATTTGAAGGAGGATAGGCAACAGCAAATTCCAGGGATGGGCCCTGGTGGTTGGTCATTGGACATGGCGCAAACTGGGTGTCTCTCTAGTCAAGTTCCACTTTTCCTTTGCATGTCGGAAGCTTCCGCTTTGTTCACATCTTAAATTGAATAGACATCAACTTAGTGGCCGCTTTGGTTGAAATGGTACATGAGAAGACTTTGAAGATATTCTCGCGGTACGTTTTCAACGTCATTTCCAATAAAGTTAAACATTACTACAGCCAACTTCAATATCGATGATAAGTAACGTCTGAAAATTAGTCAGGTTGATTGTATTTACCTAACTCATGGCAAGCTGGTCAATATAAGCACATCCTGATATACCCTACCAGTGGTACCAGGCCGGATCGTCGGGAATTGGCCACCTAGTAGTAAACCAGGTGAGTAATACGACCCACCGCAGAGCACCGACGAACAGACAGGGATATGTTTTTCCCTATTGTTGACTCACAGCTAATTTCTGTATCTCCTGTTGAAGTAACCAAAAAAGGACTGTGGTCCAGTTCCAGTCTCCCAAGCCTAACCAACTAGTTGATTTATCTACAATCAATCATAGTGTCAACGCGTGGTGAAGTTTGGCATTTATGTCGTCTCATTGAAATCAATGACTATTCCCCACATCAAGAAACAAAATACAAAATGCTAGCAATATTTTCATTAAAGAAAGTATCGTACGATGACATTCTGATAAGCAGAAGGATTATTTGACATGAAGCTATTCAACAGAGCACTTGGAAACCGGGTCCCTAGACAGTAAGGGATCAATCCCTGGCCGCTTCCACACAACTACAGTACTAAGAGTCGTTTCTCACTAAAATGTATACGGCCTCGTATCACAATGGAAATATCGTTTGTTGTCGATCCAATCGGCTACTATCCACACACACACACACGAAAGAATGAATTGAAAAATTGTCTTCGGTACAAATCATTACCTACCTAGGTGACAGGAAGCCAGCTCTCCGCTGGATGCCGTGGGATTGTCGTTTCCGTGGACCAACCCCCTCAACCCTGGTCTTTTGCTCCTATCTTTGCGGCACTTTTCACCTAGCCACAATTGAGCTCCGGATAATTATATTTTACAATGAATTCATTTAATTGGCCTGTGCTCTCTTGGAACTATCATGAGTCGGTTGGTCGATCATTACTCCTATTGCACTAACAGAGGCTCGGTTCGCCTAGGTGGACACGATGGAGATAGTGCACCAAAATAAGAGAAATGACCCACTATCCTGTTCCATTCTTTTTGATCATAACTTCCAACGCCTTCAATAAGCAATAGATTTTATGCTTGAACTTCGAGATAAATTCGCAATTCGAATTCTATCCAGAGGCTCTTTGAGTGTGGATTTAAAAGGGGTAAACTACCCAGTAGCGAGATTGCGATTGACAAAAGAATACGAGGATACAACATCAATGGGCCCCATTATAGTGACCGGGTGGAATGCCAAGGCTCGTGTTGCGATTGCGAGGGAATGCACGACCATGGTGCCGTTTTCTAGAGCCCCAGCCCACCGCCCTTGTTAGGTGATAAGAATCTCTGCCAAGCCATTGCCCACGGAATAAATACTTTCCGCTCTCGTATTCATGTATAACACAGCTCCTCCTGGACGATAATCGCCCTTGGCAATTCCGTTTGGAGACAAAATTGTGTTTGCACAGACATCGGCTACCTCCACTATTTGATGATGTTGTGAACACGGCTCTGTGCGGCTGGGGCTTGGAAAAGTCCAGCCTATATAAACCAATTCTGAGCCGCAAGTCTACTTTCCAGAATATCTCTCTCACAGTCGTTACTTCCATCGAACTTTGCCATTCTCTCTTCTGTCTTTACCTCCATTCCTTTTTTTTTATACTATAAATCACTTCAATTCGAAACAACGAACAACGATGCGTTTCCTCTCCGTTGCCCTCCTGGGCCTCGCCTCCATCTCCGTCACTGCGGCCAGTGATTTTGAATCCTGGGATGATATTGTTGGTGACCTTCCGCAGTGCATGAAGACATGCCTGAACGACTTTTACACCGATGCCGGCTTCGAGGATAAATGTGGAAGCTCCGATGACGCCAGTATGGACTGTCTTTGCAGCATCACATCCTCCTCCGCCGTGCAGGACGAAGCGAATAATCTCAGCACCTGTATTCAGGACGGTTGTGATTCAAGCGATATGAGTGATCTCTCCTCCAACCTTTCGGACTTCCAGCAACGATTTTCGGACGCTGGTAACCAATGTCTCAGTGGTAAGCTGTTATCCTTTCATCACTGACTAATGTCCGAGGAATAAAAGAAGCTTATTTCAATCATGTAGACTCAAGCTCCGATTCCGGTGATAAGAATGCCGCCAGCATTGTGGTTCCTGGCCTCAATGCTGTCCTCGCCTCCGGTGCTGTGCTGCTTGTTGCGGCTGCTCTGTAAAGCAATGCTGCCTGCCTAAAGTCTTTCTATACTGCGAAGTCAGTTAGAGATCTATATTAATGGGGAGATCATTGCCTCGAGTAAACATAATAATACTGAATTGAATTGCATTAGACTTGCACCATCTCACGTCAGTAAGCCATGGTCGACTAGGCAGCGACTCAACACGAAGCTTTCAATCATTGGCTCTTAAACGAGTCTAGCCCCATTCGCCGCTTCAATAAAGCATCCTTGGATACCTTTAATATATGCATATCAATAAGTACGAATCCTTAACAAAAAGTTTTACGGTGTATCAATTGGTCATACATATGATCGCAAACCGGATCCACAGTCATGATTCGAGAATTCAGTTATGCGTCGACGGCAGTATTGTATAGGCACTAGAGAACGACGAATCATTATATTAATCCAGTGCTATGTTCAAGCTTCATTGATATCGTATTAAAGAACATTTCCCTTGGTCTGAGTCATGTTCTTGACATTCAGGTTTCTCATCATACCGACCCAAATAAAGCCTAGAACCATAAATACGGTTCCAGCAATGAGCATCCTCGGTTGGGCATAGCCATAAGCTTGAACAATAGCGTCTCGCTCGGGACTTCCAACTGCATAGCTGAGCTGCATAGGAAGTTGGGAGTAAATGAGAGCCAAATTCGGCATGGCAGATGCGGGCAGGTGAAGCTCGAGTTGCTTCAAGAAGGTGTTTGTCCAGATAGCTCCACAGATAGCACTTCCAATAGCGCCACCGATGCTGCCCATTACAAACACAAGTGCCAAAGCCGCAGCCATGTGTTGGTGGTCGACTGAAGCAAGGACGGCTAGCTGCACACAGAGAATGAAAATACCACCAGACACAGAGAAGAACACTTCACACATAACAATGTACCCAATGTACCCACCTGGCTGGCGGAAGTGAATCATCAGGCCCAGTCCGAAGATGTACATCGGAACACAGACCCAAAGAATCCACTTGAAGCGACCAGTCCACCGAATAAGCCAGCCAGCAACAAACAAAAAGACAAAACAGACCACGCTGAAGGTGTTTCCAACGTATCCAGCTGTAGCCACGTCCAGTTCATATACCACTTGCAGGAAGGACGACAAGTAGCTACCATAACAGTAGTATGAGATCTGGTATGTCATGTTGAGTAGGCATGCACCCAGGATGGTCCGGTCGGTAAGGAATTTGTAGTCCAGGAATGGCACCGGAGCGACATAAGTCTCATAGAAACCGAAGATGATGATTGTGACAAACCCAACCACTATCATCGCAATGATATATCCTGTGTTCCATCCATCCGGGGCGCTACTGGCCAGTGTGAAAGGAAGAAGAAAAACGACAAATCCGCCCGCGAACAGGATGACACCCGGAACTGTAAGGTCAAATCAACATTAGCCTTTTTCCACTCGCTCTATACAATCAATCTCAAAACCACTCACGGTCAAACTCTCTAATAATCCACCGGATCGAGTGCAGGCCAAACGTCCACTTCTCCTTCTCCTTCGTGATTATTCCCTTTTTCTCGGCCTGGCGCAGGTGATATGCCAGCAAGACGTAGACTGGCAGCGCAAATGCGGGTAGAATGATCGCCCAAATCCCATAGCCCCAACGCCAGTTGACGTGCAGAAGAAACTCAGCAGCAGCCTTGGAGCCTCCAAACGCTGAAATTAAGGCCGGTGAGGAGGTGAAAGCAAATGCCAGACCTCGGTTTCTGAGATTCGTCACATCTGCTGCGAGAACATCCCAGCTGTATGCAAGGCCACCAAATCCGACCGAGTAGAATACCTATCTTATATTTAGCGGAAATTTCCAGTCAACAATTCGACGGTTTCAAGCTTCTATCTTACCTCTCCGGCGCAATATGTGGGTAGGTTATGTGATGTAGCCAAAAGAACAAGTCCTATAATGCAAAAGGCAACCATAATAAGAAAGCCCTCGGCGCGGCCCCAGAGGTCCAGTGCTTTGGCCATGGGAATGTAGACGGCAGCTGTCATGGCAGAAGCAACAATGCTGATGACTGTCAAGAGCGAATGGCCCATGAAGGAACTCGTCGCATAGGCCGTCAAGCTATAAACCATAGAGCTTTTCATGTTGTTGATAAGAGTAAGAAACCAAATCCTGATCAAGTAGAGATGTTAGTGACCATCGATCCCGATGCTAAAAGGCATACAATCATACAATATCAAAATCGTGAACATAGATCCCCTTCCCCAGGTCAAGGTCACTGCCTCAATTTTTCTCACACCGGCTTGGGCATTTTCAGTCGGTTTCTCTTCATCGTTTTTTGTGATTTCGGTCACCTCATTCACCGGACCATGTGCAGCCTCCTTGTCATCAGCCCTCATCTGTACAACGACTGGGTCATCGTGAGAATCACCCTGAGAGTCAGTGACAGGCTTTTCACCAACAATTCTGTGGGATCTGCTTAAGATTGTCATTTTGCTCCACGTGGGAAAGAAATCATGCGCAGTTGTAAACAAGAATCTGACAGCGAACGGGCAGGGAGATGCTAAATACCTGTTTTCCTTGTAGTCGATCTAACTCGTTTAGGAGTTTTCTGTGGCCCGATGGTCGGGACAAAATGCCATATGCTGCTGATACAGATCATGCGAAATTAAAAAAAGAGCAAGGAAAAATATGAGCCAGTAAGCGGCCAAATGCCAAATTTGGCATGCCACTCTGGGCGTTACCACGAAATACAGGGCATATAGTCACATTAGCGACCACTGCCAATGCTTGGGCTATTGGGGTAGTCTCACTCTCAACAGCTCTAGACAATGTAATAATTCAAGGTTAATCTTTCAGGCGACTTGAGCTAGCCGAAGAAAGCATAGTGTGTGCTTTTTTTTTTAACTCTGCTAGATGGCTTTTATAAGATACCAGTCGGTGTACATTAGTCGAGCATGATCGTTATGTACAAAAGGGATAAAGGGGCCTGGAGGAGTGGAAGAGGCACTGATCCGCAGGCTTTAGATGCATTTTCCTCTGATACCAGTGACTGCTAGTGTTCGGTTACATACAGCCGACAGAGTGTCGGCAGTGTGGAAGGGAAGAATAATTCGCTCACATCGCTGAAACTAACTCCAAATGCCATACCGAACAGTACGAGCCGTATCGCCGTCGAGATCTGATTAGATTGATTAATTGGGGCTAGTTCCGTAAGGTAAAGCTATGCGAGATCCGGTAATCTCCGACACTTCGCGCTGCTCTTAGCTGCGTCTGGTAAAATCTGGCTTAGCCCACTTTTAGACCCTGTGTGGTGCTCAGCATTATTTTAGAGTTCGTAGCTGGATACATAGACCAATCACTGCATTTGGCCCCGGTCGACTCTTTCTTAGTCTAGAATCGTGTCCAAGCGGTTTCGTCTGGGCATCCAGGAGAAGGTATCTCAACGCAGAATTTTTTGGAGGTAAAGGGTCCCCCGCTTACGCGAAAATCTTGGCGAAAGAAGTTATTCAATTTCATGGTCCCTCAGAATGCAATTAAACGAGCACCATGTCACCAAATTCATACATCCTCAAGAAATGTCTAGCGCTTTTTCACAGACCAATCTTCGAAGAATATTATGAGACTTCGACTGACTGAACATGGCATCACACTAATGTGCTCCTCTTGGTAATATTCCTCTGTCTTGACTGTCTGTAGCGCTTGAGAACTCCGCAGCATCTCAGAAAGACTGAAGGCATTATCCGCCATCTTCATATCAGAGGCCGACTGGGCTCTTTTTTCGTAGTCATCGAGTGATTCGCCATCCCAGCGAGGTGGGGTTTGTTCAAAGGAGCCCCAAAACATTGCCAGCGATGGCAGCCTGTCGTTCTTGGCTAATGGTTTGTCTTTCTCTAGGAAGTTCTTCGCCTCCTCCATAATGCACTTATTGTTCCACCAAATCGAGGGACTACTGACCAAGTAGCCATCGAACATAGTGGGGCGTGTGAAAAGCGCGTGGAGCGCGAATAGGCCCCCATACGAATGGCCATAGAGCCCTTCCCTCGACACCGATAGTTGTGGGAACCGCGCTTTGACAGCGGGTCGAACAGCTCCATCGATAAAGTCGAGGAATCTGTCTGCACCGCCATACCCAGAGATTGGATCTTTTGTCGGTGGAGTTAAATCGACGTTGCGTCGTTCAATGTCAAATAACTTTCCGGATAACGGATAGCCGATGGCGACGATGAGACCTCCGCCAGTGTATCGCGACGAGAGTTCGCGGCGCCAAGCGGACTCGGTTGCAGTCAGAAACAAGGCATTCCCATCGACAACATACCTAGCGACATGAGGTAAGCGAGCTTGGCCACGTATTAGTTGCTACCAGGGCCGTACATGATAGGGAGGGGGCCACGGTCCGAAATCTGGCCATCCTGCCAATTCAATGGCCAAGATACTTGAATGAAATATTTTTGCCCTAGGTCATTGTTCAGGTAGAACTGCTCAGAGTTAGGGAGCGCGACTGCGGTCGGCTGGTCACTGTTCTCGACAACTTCACCCATGTTCACAGAGAAGCCACCTGAAATTTTCGATGAAGTTGGAAATTGGTAGTATAGGGATTGAAAACAAAAGGCGAAGGAACTTTCGGCAATAACATCTGCTGGTGATGAATGATTAGCCTGATCTCGGATCGTCACACCCGACGTGGGTCCATTTGTACTGCTAAAATATACTAGGGTCTTGGTATCTGTAAGCTTGGGTATTGTTTTTTCGAGGAGTGGACTCATTTCCAACAGTTCAAGTACCTGAAAGTTCCCCTGAACCATTTAGATTAGCAGAATAGAGAACTCGGCCGAACCAAGCCTAATAACACCATCAGTTAAAAACGTACAATGAACAATCAGGAGCTAGGTGGGCAGCCTACAGCCACATTAAATCTCAGTCCTTGGCGGCATTGGCATCATCTAATAGAAAGGTGTCAAACTTCCAGTGATCGTGATGAGATATACCCCGATATCGGGTCTAAATATTGAAAACAATCACCGCCATTTTACTTTTTCCAACAGCAGGGGACCAGCCTAATTCTGAAATTGTATAAGGCTGAACTTTAAGAAAACAATTTCTTCGGGCGTATATTTTAAATTCATACTATATCAGGTAACGGAGACGTATCGACCTTAATATCAGCAATTGAATGCTGGGAATCACTGTGCAAAATAATTTTTCCGGGCATCATTCAGTGGGGTCTGAAAGGCAGACTCAAAATCTGTAATGTAAAGGGATTGTGCAAGTCCGAGAAGAAATGACTGTTGCCTTAGTATTCTCTACTGATATGACTTGCTGCATGATGAGAGTAAATCTCAGAAAATAGAATGTGTCTCAAGCCCTACTAACACTACTACTAATACCAGTCCTTGAGATATGGTGGGAAGGAAGTAAATCGAATGTGGAATGTGTCATTGAAGAATATCAAGGAAATCTATTATTTGTTCTAACCTTGGAAATAATGAGCATCAAACGCCATATATATAATCTTGCCAGAACCACCCTATCGAGCCAAAGAACTTGAAAATTTGTAACACAAAGAAAGCTGAAAATGCTCAATATGAGCTAACATGGAAATGTCTGAAGTGAATATCATATCCAATGCCAATCGCTGTGGCTTGGAATGAGAGATGTTGTATATGTATGGGTGATCAAAAAGGGACCAAGGGTGATCTGAAAGGAGGTTGAAACCCAGAGAAGAGATGGTTATCTCCTAGATTCTCTTGGTCATCATGGGCTTGGTGAAAGCCAGGCCGAACCCTTCTTTCTCAGCATTGCGACCCGTTCCGATACTAGGAAGGCAATGGATGGTAGCAAAGTCGTAACCGAGAGATTTGGCATCGTTCAGTCTCGCCCTGATGAGAGCCCGTTGGATACCTCGACCGCGGAACTTGGGCGTGGTGCTATCAATGTATAGATGCGCGACTAAACCATACTTGGTCTCCATCAAGGCCATCGCGCCACAGCCAGCAATTTGGCCATCGATTTTGCCGAAGTATAGGATTGTGTCACGTCTTAGTACTGCTGTCTCCGCAAGGCTGTGAAGGACATCAACCGAGCGACCGTCATCTTTGAATCCGGCGACTGAGGCGTGAATGAATGTAGATGTCATATCGTCGTTCGCTGGCGATCGGCTCACGATAGTGTCAGGCCCGAAAGTAAGATCTTCGGAGAAGCTCATGTATGGATCAACTTCGACTTGAATATCATTCAGGGAGCGTGCGTAGATGTTGAGGAACCCGTCGAGGACGTAATTGCGCATGGCAAGAGCTTGCAACACACTTTGGTCGGCATAGGGACAAAGCAAGATAGAAGGTGTCAAGTCTGCAGTGCTGTGTAGAGCTTCAATTTGTTCAAGATCGCGCTCGGTGACGAGGCCTTTCATTCCGAGACCAAGAGTGCAGTTGATCTGTTGGCCGAGATGGGCCTTGGTGAGATAGACAACGCCACCGCCGGCCACAGGGTGCAAGGTGATGTTGTCTTGGGGAAGCAACTGCATGAAAACTTCAACTTGCCGGGACAAGTGAAGGATATGGGCTTCTTCGATGTGGTGAACAGTATCAAGCTTGTTCAACAACCGGGCAGTCATTTTGGAAGATGTAGAAGGTTGTACTGGCTTTCGGTGCTCAGTGTGAAGAGCACTAGTACTGCTGTGTGGTGCGTGCAACATGATGCCGCTCGGACTCAAAAGACACTTTTTCTTAAATTCAGGAAGAGTAATAGAAAGTTAAGCGTAGGTTTAAACGAAAAGCTTCTTGTTCTAGAGCTATTGAGCTGTTGATTTACTCCGATTTATTTGTTCCGTGAGCCACGCCAAGGGACATCCCATACGTGAGCCGCTGCACTCCCTGCATTCTCGGCCCAGGCGTGCGTACGTGGTCTGCCAGTCCGGAATCCAGATCGCTCCGAAGAATACGTACTCCGAGTATCTTGGCAGTGCAAGTGGAGCTTTTGTCAGGAAGTCAATGATGACAGGGTCCTTGGCCATGCTCTGAGATCTGTTTCAGATCAAATGTTTGACAATCAATGACGATGACGCGTGCGAAGGTGCTGATCAACTGCAGCGGCGATCATCCGAGGAAACTATTGTGACAGGCCCTAGCTTTCTCCTAGAGGACAGAGTCGATCTTCCCCACCGCACCCCTTGCCCTAACAGGAACGAGGTGAAAAAAGGGTCTGCCTTGGTTCCCATGAACTTTCCCTTGTTGCCTTCTTGTCGAAATCTTTATTTAGCATATTACTGTTAGTCAAATTAATGTTCTGGTCACACAATTCTATGGAGTTCCTTTCCGGTTGGTTGATCACCTGTATGTTTTTGCTTTCTGCACATGCACTCTCCACTTGATCTGCCTCAACTTCGTGTGTAAATGGCTCGTTATCTACTTACATGTGCAATCATTCCACAAATAATTCCCATATGTACATAATTTGCGCCACTTTCATATCTCTTGGACTCCTTCACGTGAACGAACGGCGGAATCAGGATTTGGTTTCAATTGGCCGAATCTCTAGATCGCTACCAATCTCGTCATGAAGAATTAGGTGATCCGGATAGCTTGCTGCAACTCCCGGTGGCAACCGTTCAAATCATCAATTGCCAAGAAAAGTCTATGTGATCTACCCAGCTCATCCTATTGGCCGTTCTATAAATGCTTTTCTCCCGCTTGGGCCGCGAGCTTATCCATCACACGGTGCAGAGTAACCTTGTTTCGACAACACAGATGAAATATGTAGCCAGCTGCAGTAGAAAACGTATAATATGCATTCTATCATTTGCAGGTATTTTAGAATATTAGAGCTTCCGGAATGACGTCGGGCGGCCACGGAGCTTCACGCCACCTACGCCAAAGGTCATGAGAGCACGCTTGACCAAGTTATCGAAAAATGAGATAGCACAAGCCCTTATCCGAGAACGGGTTCTAAGGTATGGAGCATTTCATTCTTCAAATACCCAGAGCAGCGGTTGGCCTGATCGGATGGATGATCGAAGAGAGTAGCTTGGCAGATCCCAAGATAACAGCATACGAGTATGCATGTGTGGGACTTTTGTGAATCTCAAATATACTTTCTGCTTGAGCATAATGACTAATTTTCGTGAGATAATCATCTTGGATTGAGGGGTAAAGCCGTTCCCAAAGTTAGCTTGCCCACGCTCATCCCTCATCGATCTCGATCTCTCTCCTTTCGTCAGTACCTTTGCTCGACGCTCCTTAATTTGACCCTTCTCTCGGCCTCCTTTCCATCGGTTCGGAAGTGTGAAACGTGACGCGTGTATCTCCTAGCAAGGAAAAACAACTATTTTGAAGTTGGCGGATAGCCTAGTAATTCTTGGCATTGAGGCTCATCTTCGCTTCAGACGGATGTATATTCAGGGAAAGTCGATCACGCCATCTAAAACGAACCTTTCCATTAACTAAAGACGAATAACATTCCCGAATCAACCCATCCCGACGAGTACCTTTGTCAGAGAAATGCCGATCCTTCCTGATGAGTGTGGCAGGTCTGCGCAAGGGATGGTCTCCCCCGTCAGGGACCAGTAGCTATAGAACCAATCAAGTGTTATCTAGAAACTCCTTCACGCTAAAATATCCCTCTAGTGATGATGTCAGGATCGACCAGAAAAATGCAAGGCAGAGTTTTGATCTGCCAAGCATCCACATATTCTCACATCTGAGTATGTTATACACGTACAAGCCCTTGTCATACTCCATCCGTGGCTGGGGGTAGAACACACGTACTCTCACACGTACCCCGTGAACATACGTACTCTCTAGGGATCCTTAGCTAGGGGGTGCAAGAGTAAAATGAAGATAGAAATAATGAGCTATTCAACTAATTCTGTTCTTCAACTCTCTTTAATTTCACTCATTTTAACATACACTCTTTTACTTCCGTGATCATGTCCGAAAAGTCACCACAAGAGCAGATTCCAGATGGCCCACACGTTAGAGGGCAAGATCGCCTGTCATATATCGCTACCGAATCCAAGGAAACCATTGGCTCAACAAACAAGGAACCTGAAGATGTGTACCCGGAAGGTGGACTCAGAGCATGGCTCGTAGTAGCCGGCTCCTTTACGACACTGTTTTGTTCTCTCGGCATGCAATCTTCGGTCGGTGTTCTCCAGTCCCATTGGGAGAAAGACCAGCTTCAACCTTACTCGCCGGGTACAATTGGATGGATCTCGTCCGTTTTTGTGTACCTCAATATGGCCCTCGCGGTACAGGTCGGCCCAATGTTCGACAAATACGGCCCTCGGTGGATACTTGCTATCGGCTCCCTGCTTTTCACCTTGACGATGTTCCTGTTGGGATCATGTAAAGAGTACTATCAGTTCATTCTCTGTCTAGGAGGACTCGGTGGAGTGAGCGGTGCCTTGGTTACGACCCCATCCATGGTTGTCCTATCGCACTGGTTTAACCGCCGCCGAGGCATGGCGACTGGTATTGCCATGGTCGGAGCGAGTCTCGGTGGAATCATCTTCCCCTTGATCCTAAGGGCGACGATTGACTCTCTAGGTTGGGGTTGGTCGCTGAGGATTATTGGATTCATCTTCATGGGGCTTCTCGGCATCGGCAATCTTTGCATCAAGACCAGACTGCCGGTCAAAACACGAAAGGCGGCTTTGACTCTCCGGTCTTTCCGTGACTCGAGATTTGTTTGGTTCACAGTAGCCCAGTTTTGTATGTTTTATTCACCCCCTATCGCATCTTGAAGATTTCTTGAACTGACAAGTCCCAAAGTCAGCCAGATTGTCCTTGTCGCATCACTCGGCCTTGTCCCTTCATATGCCATTGCGCAAGGATTGAGCTCTGAGACCAGCTTCTATCTTATGGCCGTCTACAATGCGTGGGTACACCCTTGATTACCGTTTTCTTTCTAATAACTAACATATTCTAGTGGTGCGGCTGCTGGTCGGGGTATTTCAGGAGTTATCTGCGATCGCTTCGGACGCTTCAATACGATGGCAATGATAATGGCATTTACCACGGTGTTCATCTTTGTTCTTTGGTATCCATTTGGACATTACATTGGTGTACTATATGCTTTTGTTGTTCTAATGGGTTTCGGAACCGGGGCTATTCTCTGTTTACTTCCCGTCTGTATCGCCCAGATGTGCAAGACAGAGGAAGTCGGACTTTGGTTAGGAAATTGCTATCTCGTCATCAGTCACGGGTAAGTCTAGCTCGCCTCCTTCCCTACAACATGAATGCCTTTGTTAATTTATTTGCTAGATCCCTTGTGGCAATCCCCATTGGTGGCCAGCTGCTGCGGGCCATTGGGCCATCAAATCTTGTGGCTTTCATTGGCGCGATGCTCGGTATGTCCTTGTTGAGCTTACTTATCGCGCGTTGGGCCTGCTTGGGCTATCACTGGAAATGGGCAGTCAAGATGTGAGTTTTGTGACCAGATCTTTTTAGGTGCGAGGGAAACTTCGTATTCTAAGTGCATTCACTCTTTGTATTATTTTCGATTTTTAGACTAGTGCCTGGTTGAAAGGTACCTACATAGACTAGATTTTCATTGTGTATTAAGTCGTTGCATCTTTATAAATATCACAGCGGTATCAGCATCATCAAGAGAGGAGAAGAGCATTTTCTACTAAAGAAAGAAAGATAATAAAAAAGGATAAACAATAAAATTCAAAGACAAAGAGCGATTCTGACACCAATAATTGTTTGGATCTATTTGAAAACAATACTATCACGTAGCCTGCCCCATGATTCGAGGACATAAATTGGTTTAAGCATGATACACTTGCCGACACGTACTAGGACTTCCATAATGTAATATATCTGCATGGAATTTTTGACGGAGGTATGTAGGAGTCAACTTGAAATTCACGAATGCGAAAAATTAAACATCGCGAAGTTGCGAGGTTGCGAATGCGCGAGAATAGTGGAAATATATACAAGCCAAACTAGTAAAAGTCCTATTTGAAACCACCCTAGTAGTGTAGGTAGTAGTACCAAATAGGTACTATTAAGACATCAAATCATTTCAAAGTTCCTTTCTAATTATTAACGACTTCCCGCCTTTGTATCAATCTCCATCACTCAACCCACTGTCCACTGTAGACCCCCAAAAATTCAAGTTGAACATCCTCCTTAACCCACCAACCCAACTGCAGTGGCCATCCTCGAATCACACAGCACCCAGTGGACCGCACTAACCAGCGGCCACAGCCTAACCAACCACAGCATCCAGCACCGACCACCAGTGTTAGGCGCCCAGCAAGGCGTCGTTATAAAGACTTCGGGAATAAGGCTACCCAGACCTCGTCCAAGTACCCATTCTATTCTTCCTATTCTCCCACAGCAAATTCCCTCCACGGAAAACCAGCGCAGCCCATGCCGAAATCTACCTTCATCTACTATTATATGCATCCAAAATGAGCGCCTGGTACACCCGACCCATCGAATGGCTACACGCACGAAAGACCAAGACGAAAAGCCGCAGATACTGGAAACGAGTTCGGGCTCGAGAGCGTGAACTCAGACGCGCGCATAATGGGGAGATGACGAATGATAAGGAGTGGTATTTTGACCCTTTTAATCGGTTGAATACTCGTTGGACTACTTGAGGATCTAAACACGCCTATTTATACATACTACCGCCATCACCATCACCACCACCACAAAGCCACTTCCACCATGTCCATGTCGCACTCAGGCTCAGGCTCACGCTCACTCGAGGTTTCTCTGAGGTATGGCGAACTCAGCGAAGATAGGCGTGGTTTATACTTTTAGCCGATTCACAGCAACACCATGCGACTAGCCATGGCTGGGTCTCTATTTTCTATGCTCTGCTGGAAATACGCGGAGAGCCAGGACCGAACTGGACTTACTAAGTGGACTACGGCTCGAGAGATCAGATGGATGGGAGAATCTAGGATTTCCACTGTCATTAGGAAACACCTGTACATTAAACCATACAGCATCTACACATGATAAGAACGAAATAAATAGAACAGGTAAATGACTAATATACCAACAAAACACCGATGCAAAAAGAACAAACAAGGCAAGATAAGGTAACAAAGTAAAAACATCAATCATAAGAGCATCAGTCTCTTCTCGTTCTTTCTCCAAGCCTTACCACATCACATCACACACATCACAGCAGCACATCTAAAAAGCATCAAGCCGAACTAAGATACTTAAGCACAGACTCCCTCTCCTCAACAGGCAGCATAGAAAGAACCTGCTGAACACCCCTCAATCCACCCTCCTTATTCCCAATAAGAAGCGATGCAACCTCCGACGCAACACCCTCAGTCCGAAGTAGCTCAACCTTGCTCTGAACAGCCTTCTTATTCTCCTCATACCACATAGCAACCTTCCGATCATCATGTTCAAGATCATCATCCAACATCCCTGTCCAAGCATGCAAAGTGCGCAGGTGGGTAGCACGAGCATCAGCAACCGGCAAAGCGGAAGTGGTCGAAGCAACCATACGCTTAACAATAAGTTCTTCACTCAGACGGCGACGAAGACGCCAGTAGAAGAATCGTCGAGCATTTTGCCATTTGAGAGGTTTCCGGATGGTATTCTTTGCTTGCATGCGGCCGGCGCGGTCGTGGAGGTCGGCGAATTGAAGGGCGATTTGGAGGTAGACGGGGAGAAGTTGTTCTTCGCGCTCGGCCATTTTCGCCTTGATTTCGCTCAATTTTTCTTTGCTTAGTGTGGTGTCTTCTAATGAGCGGCGAAGCTCGCCGTAGGCTGGGTCCAGACGGGCCATGGTGTCGAGTTGCTTATCGCGGCGGTATTTGATGTTGACGATACCTTCAGGTTCGAGGACGCCGCCGCGGGATTCTTCGTCCGCGTACATTTCCATTTGGTCTGGGTTGATTGTTGGGTCGATTACGACCCAGGATCCTCCGCGGAGTTCGCCAAAGGGTGGGATGTAGACGAAGATGGGCTGTTCGTACTTGACAAGTGCGTCGACGATGTATGAGCCGTATTTGAGTACTTCGTTGTACATGTCGCGCTGGCCGCCGGAGAAACCGCGCCAGTTGGCGAGGATCATGACGGGCAGTTGCTCGCCATTGTTGAAGTCGCGGAGGGCTTGCGCGGTCTTGTAGGCTGAGTTGGGGTACCACACTCCACCGGCTTCTTGGGCGATCATCTCCATTGAGTCTGGGTTGGCGGGGTCGGCGGGGGTGACGTTCTCAACGGACCGGGTCTCGACGGCAATTACTCCCATGGGGATACCACCAAGACGGGCACGACCGACAACCACGGTGCGGGCCCAGCCGCCTAGAGCCTCCTCGAAGGAGTCCTTGTCGAAGAGACCGGACAGGAAGCCTTCTTCCTCCTGCTTACCGGCGATCAGCCAGCGGGGGTCGTAAGCTTGCTTGGCTGGCGGGTAGAAGGACACATCGCGGTCCCAGTCGTCGGACCAGGGGCGGATGGGGATGGGAGCACCCTTCTTGTCGGGGACGAAGCTCATCCACTCGACGATCTTCTGCACACCCTCGAAGTCATCATTGGCGGTCATGTGCGAGACACCATTCTTGTACATGATCTGGGTACCACCCAGCTGCAGGTTAGAGGTGTAGACCTCACGGCCGAGCAGCTTGTTGATGGCAGGGGCACCAGTCAGGATGATGGGTTGACCCTCAACCTGGATAGCACGCTGGCCGAGACGGACCAGATAGGCACCGATACCAACCGAACGGCAGGTGACCAGGGTAATGGTGAAGATGTCCTCGTAAGCTTTGGAAGTGGCACCGGCAATGAGACCGGAGCCCTTCAAACACTCAACACCAAGACCGTCCTTCGCGCCAATGACAGTGGTGATCTTGTGGCGCTCCTCACCCTCATCGTGGATGAGCTCGGTAATGACCTCCTTCTTCTTGGAAGCGTCGAAGCGCTTTTTGATCTCGGGAGTGAGGTAGAGGTACTTGAAGCCAGCCTCGGGCTTAGCAGCATCGTTCCAGGCAACGGAGAAGTAAGGAATCAGCTCATCAGCCATACCAATACGGGCACCGGAGTTGGCAGACAAGTAGATGCGGGGGATACCCAGCTTGCGAGCCAGCTCGGTACACTTGTGGAAGAACTTGTCTTCCTGAGGACCAAACGAACCAATCTGGAACGTGATATCGTTGGCGACAATGATGAAGCGACGGCCGCGCGGGTACTCGGGGGTACGAGCAGTGACGAGCCAACCAACCATACCGTGGGTGTTGGTACCGGGCTCGCGGGAGACTTCGACCAGGTTGTCGGTATCATCGAGGACAAGCTCGTTGTAGTCGATGCACTCGCCAACAGGGGGGCGCTGGCTGCCCAGAGAAGGAATCTTCTCGAGGGCACGAGTCCAGCTGTTCTGGAAGGCTTGGCGGAACAGCTCGGGGAAATCGTACACGTACTGGGTTCCCATCAGGTGAGCCTTGTAACGCTTGGGCTGCAGCCACTCCTTAGTAGGGTAAGGGGTAGAGACAGAACGCATGTGCATGGAACCCAGCTTGGTGGTGCCACCGATGCTTTGGAAAATCCACTCGCCCTTCTCGGACTTGCGCTCGATGTACAGCTCGACCTGGATGATGAATCCGTAGGTGTTGCTGATGATGACACGGAGCGGGTAGGGCATGCCAGTAACCGGGTCGGTGCAGAGGATACGGATCTCAGCACCGGTGACACGGAGGCGCCAGAGACGACGACCGAAGCGGTCGAGGAAACCAGCCAGAGCCTGCTCAACATCATTGGGCTCCAGATTGAAAACGGGAGAGAAGTTGATGAAGATGTGGTTCAGATCGGAGTTATTGTTGCCAATGATCTCCAAAGCGTCCAATATGTCGTTCATTAGGCGATCAGCCTCCGAGATCAGATACTCGGCGGTAGGGATGTCATCACGCAGGCGACCAGGACGAACAACAGCGCGGATGAAGTAGCGCTTGTCAACAGCCTTGTCATTCTCGGGACCCTTGCCAATAGCCTCGTATACGTGGATATTGCGGTTCTCGGTGAAAACGGGCTTGATGTTGAACTTGGAGAGACGACCCAGCTCAAGCTGGAAGGCCAGGGCAGGCTCGCTGTGGCGGATAGACAGATCCTCCTCATAGGTAGGGCCACGGAAAGTGAAGTAGCCAGGGTAGACGCCCTCGCGACCACAGATGAAAGTAACACGACGGACGCGGCGAGAAAGCAGCTCCTCCTTGTTATCGTCGAGCAGCTTCTGCATCTGGCCGACGAGCTGAGAGTCATCGAGATCCTCAATGTCACGGATAGCGATGTTTAGAACACCGGTCAGCTCGTTGTCGCTCTCGGTCTTGACAGCGGGACGGCGCTTGCCCTCCAGGTTGGCAATCAGGCCCTGCTCAGGACGCTTAGCGGCGCCGACCTTGGGGAAGGCCTCAAGAGCCTTGGACAGGAACTCCTCAGCATCCTCGAGATACTGGACGGGGATGATAACACCCTTGCGAACAGGATCAGTGGACGGGTCGTTGACCATGTACGACATGTCGCTGATCGAGTTAATGCGCTTGAAGGGGTTGTTGGGCTCAGTGGTGGGAGTACCGGGAGCAGAGGGCTGGGTCGAGGAGACGGAGCCGAACTCAGACTGGCCGAGCTTGCCCAGAGTAAAATCCCAGGTCAGGAAAGGAGGCTCGTTGTTGGCACTGTACTCAACGCCCTTCAGAGTGTAGGCACGGTAGGCGCGGCGGACGTAGACCTCCAGAGCAGCCAGGGTGACCCAGGGATCCTGATGGATGAAGAAGCGAGGCAGAACGTCGAAGACGGTATACTTGGAGTCAACGACCTCCTTCAGAGCACCGAAGTCGGGCTCCCGGTGCTCCCAGCCAGTCTCACCGTAGCGGGACTCGACAACGGAGGAGCGGAGGATGTGCTCCATCTGGGACAGACGCTCCTCCAGGGAAGGCATGGCACACTGGATGAGAACCTCACGAGCCTTAAGGGTGACCTTAGCAGCGGCACGGGCCTCAAGCTCGGTCAGCTTCTTCAGGATAGGCTTGAAGTGCTTGCCGACATTGCCAACGTTGGGCTGGTTGGGGCGGTACATGTCCAGGATGGCGAGGATCAGGTTGTTCTTGGAGCCGATGCGGCTGTGGGAGAGAACGGTGCGGACAACGCTGACGATATCCTCCTTGTTCTCCTCACGGAGCTTCAGGATGACATCCTCGTCACGCTTGGTGCCAGTGGAGAACAGCTTCTCAACCTCGTAGTACTGCTCGAGCAGCCCGATGAAGACATTGTACTCGTTGGTCTTGAGGCCATCCAGGTACTTGTTGATAACCTGGATGAGAGGCAGAAGGGTAGTCTTGAGGATCTCCGCATCACCGGGGTTAACGTTCTCCTCGATGAACTTGACCAGGGTCTTCTGGAGCTGCTTAGCAGGGAACTCAGCCTTGCGAACCTTGGCCTTGTCAACGACGTTCTGGAGCAGGGCATCAAGCTTCTGGGGCATGCGCGAGTGCAGAGCAGAAGACTGCGCGTTCCACTCTCCGTATGGGAGATCGGGGTTTCGCAGCACCTCCACGAGCTCCTTCAGGGTAGTACCCATGATCACCTGGTTGTCGAAACCGCGGAGAATGTTCTCCAGAATAGTGTGGAGCAGGGCGAAGCGCTGAGGAGGCTTGGCACCTTGTACAACAGGCGGGCCAATATCAGGCAGCTGGCCGGTGAAGGGGTGGGCGTGCTTAACACGGGAGGGGTCATCCAGAGCAAGGATACCAAGGATGTCGCCAGCCTCAAGAGTAGCACCGGGCTGCTTGATAAGCTGCACAATACCATCCTCCTGAGCGATCAGAGGCATGTACATCTTCATGACCTCGACCTCGGCGTAGGCCTGGCCGGCACGAACGTGCTCACCATTCTCGAGGGTAAACTTGACCAGCTTACCAGGGGAAGGAGAACGGAGCTGAGTGGGGTCGTTCTCCTGCTCCAGGAGACAGGTCTTGCCGTCGACACTAAGACGAGTGGCAGCAGGCTCCTCCTTCCAGTAGACGTTGTGACTGCGACCATTAAGCAGGACGAGCAGACCACCGTCAGCCAGGGCACGGACACCGACGGAGCACTTGGAACCGTTGATGAAGAGGTGGTAGCTGTCCAGACCAGCGCGGGTAGCAGTGAACTTGTAGCGGTAACCCTCGTAGATGAAGTCCACAGGGAAGACAGTCTTCAGGACATCCTTGGCAGGAACCTGACCCTTCTCCAGACCCTTGCGGTACTCCTCGATGCCTGCCTCGCTGGCGAGGTGAGCCTTGGTCACAGCACCACAAATCGTAGCGACAATGGGATCGGGACGCTCGGCAGTCAGTTTGTTGGAGATCAGCTGGTCCAACCATCCGGTAGTGATGGTGTTGTCCTCGAAAGCGGGAGTCTCGAGAAGTTTGATCAGGTATTCGACGGTGGTACGGAAATCACCACGAATACTCAGCTCCTTCAGGGCAACAACCATGTGCTTCCGCGAGGCGGAACGGTTCTCGCCATAGGCGAAAATGTGACCGAACTGACTATCAGAGAAGCTGTGAATACCACCGGCAGTACCGACGGAGAAGTAACCCCACACATTGGAGGAACTGCGGAAGTTCAGCTCATGCATGGTACCGCTAGAAGGCTTGAAGCCCTCGCCGGGATCCTCCGAGGTGATACGGCAAGCAGTAGTGTGGCCCTTGGGCTGGGGACGACGTTGGATCTGGAAGCTCTCCTCGCTGGAGAAGTCGAAGTCGATATCAGAGGAAGTGTTGGGGTCGACGCCGTAGAGCAGACGAATGTCGCGGATCTGGTGCAGGGGAATGCCCATGGCGATCTGGAGCTGGGCGGCGGGCAGGTTGACGCCGGAGACCATCTCGGTGGTCGGGTGCTCGACCTGCAGACGGGGGTTCAACTCGAGGAAGTAGAACTTGTCGTCGGAGTGCGAGTACAGGTACTCGACGGTACCGGCGGAGACGTAACCGACCAAACGACCCAGACTGACGGCGGCCTTCTCCATGGCCTGGAAGGTAGGTTGCTTAGCGATGGTGACGGGGGCCTCCTCAATGATCTTCTGGTGACGGCGCTGAACGGAACAATCACGGCCGAAGAGGGAGATGTTGTTGCCATATTGATCGGCCAACAATTGGACCTCCAGATGGCGGGCGTTTCCAGCCAGCTTCATGATGAAGATGGGGGATCCGGGGATCTCGTTGGCGGCGGCATTGTAAAGAGAGATGAATTGCTCCTCATTCTCGACCTTACGAATACCCTTACCACCACCACCTTCGGAGGCCTTGACCATGACGGGGAAACCGATCTCCTTGGCCTTCTGCAGGCCCTCCTCGGGGGAGAAAGTGCAGCCTTGGTTGTAGGTATCATCCTCAACGGTGACAATGCCGTGGTCGTCAATCTTCACGGCGTCAACACCGGTACCGGACCAGGGAATACAGGGAACACCGGCGTGCTGGGCGACAATGGTGGAAGAGATCTTGTCACCGAGCGAGCGCATGGCCGAAGCCGGGGGACCGATGAAGATGATCTTCTTCGGCGAGGCGGCCAGAGACTCGGGTAACCGAGGGTTTTCAGAGGCGTGGCCCCAACCAGCCCACACGGCGTGGACATCCATGCGTTCCGCAACATCGACGATCAGCTCGACGTTGGCATAATTATTATTATTGGTTCCACCGGGGACTTCAACGTATTGGTCAGCCATGCGAATGTAGTCAGCGTTGGCGTGCAGATCTTCAGGGGTGGCCATGACGGTGAATTGGATGGCACGCTCGTTGCCGAAGGTCTCGTAGGCCCATTTCCGCACGGAGCGGATCTCCTTGACGGCGGCGATACCGTTGTTGGCGATGAGGACCTATTTGGATCAGCAATGGTTCTTGCAGTGGTTCTTCCCCCCGTGTAGAGTGTACAGCGGACAGCGACAGCGCAAACTTACCGAGGTGATGACGGAGTGACCGCCACGTTCGGCGACGAAATCCTTCACATTGCTCGGGGGCGCTTGATCGAGGCGGTTACCACCGATGAAATGTGAAGGAATGTCTTGTTTGGCGATCGCGCTTGCATGGCCATTGGCCGAAGCAGTTCCATTGGCGGTCATGGTGAGGATATGTGAGAGAGGGAGGATGCAAATGGAGATCAGGCGAAATCAGCTCCCATGCAGGGTCTGAGTAAGGCCAATGCTCGAAAGAAATTAAACAGCGCTGCTGGAGAAGTAATGTACAAGGAGTAAGTGGCGAAGGGCTCGGAATAGTGGGAAAGTCGCGGGGAACGAAGTGATGGTGGATTAGGAGAGAGAGAGAAAAATGGAGGCGTGGAGAAGAGGACTGTATGCAGAGGGAATCGTCAGCGATCGGAGTTCTGGCGTCTTGGTATTTTTTCTGGGCAGGACGCAGAGTGGAGTAGGTATAGCTGGTTGCGTCTGCAAACGGAAGTGCAATGGGGAGGAACAGGGACTAGAACAGGGGAGGGTTGCACTCACGGGGCCACCAGGATGGAGAGGAGAGGAGTATACAGAGAGAAAACGGGGAAGACGGGGCGAGTGGAAATGAAAAGAGAAAAGTATAGAAAGGCACGCCTTCAACAGGCCAAAAATGATGAGGATTGCCCAGTGGGGGTTCCCAACTGGCGGCCTCACCGCCTACTAGTTCCAGCCGCGCTCAGCGATGTTTGTTGGGCGGTTCCACTGAGGATCCCACCATTTTGATTTTTACACCTTACAGCGTGTTGTATACTATAGTTAGTAAAGTATAGTGTCTATAGGATAGAGTACAGTATACTTTACACTGTAGAGTATACTTTATGTAGTATACTATAATACTTGTACAGAGTATTATTGTATAGAGTATTATAGTACACCATCGGACTCCGACTCGGCCACTTTGTCTGACTGATCGGCTCGAATCTGACACGCCAAGCTAGCGCGGACTCTTCTATTTGCGTAACGGAGTCCGAGTAGAGTATATAGTATACATACTATAACACATACTACAGAATATACTATAGAATATACTATAACCCTAGGAGTGATCAACGATAAGTATGTAGCAGTATACTACTATACTCAGGTAATCACGACTGGTCGACCCAAAGCGGCCGTGTGCCTGGTCCCTGGGGCCCACCACGGTTACATCAGGGCTGGAAGTTACACTACTATACTGATACTACATACAATTATACTACGGGATAGTGCTAACATAAGATGGGTATTATAACGCCTCGCGGCATAGAACGAGATGCTGAGACACAGCTTAGGACGCCCCGGACTCTATCCTAGGCTACTAGTACTCAAGAGGTCCTCTCCCCCAATGCACCGAAACGAAACTGTACATGATGGCGCCGACGGGAAGAAGAGAACAAATCGAATCCACTATCCAGGTGGCAGTGCAGTAATGCACAAATAAACAAGAACAAGAATCTGAAGATATGAAGATGGATATCATGGATATCAAGATGCAGCCTCACCTGATCAATTTATCCCAAAAAAATATGGCAGCCTCTACCCCCTCCCTTAGAATGTCTCGCCAAGATCGTTCACCGTCGCCCGGCGATCCGGCGGTGCCATCGTCCCCGGTCCAATGCTCGTCTTGAAACTTCGGGGTGTGGGAATGGCCGACATGCCACTAGTCGTTCGCTTCTTCAGTCCGCTCGGTGTAGTGGAGGAAACAGACGGTCGTCGCAGGTCTCGCGGGATTCGGGATGTAGTTGGGGTTGAGGTGGGATCGAGATCGTCCTCTTCAATATGGGACATGCCGGCAATCGACGAGCCCTGTCCGGCGTTGTTACTGAGCGAGGACCGTGGGCGCCGACTCTCCGTGGTCGGATTGGTTGAATAGTGGCCCAGTGGGGTTTTGGCGCCCGGTCGGCTTTGCCGACTCTCGGGTCGAGCCCCAATGGGCACGCCAGAGTGGACGCTCTGGCTGAAAGAACTGCGGCTGGAGAAGCTAGTTCGACTGCTGGGACGACTGTCGCCCCCCGTCCGAGCTCCAAAGGACTGGCGGCTCTGGGGAAGATAGGATGGGGTGCTTTCGCTGTCTCGCACGGACGAGCCAAAGCTACTGCCGCTCAACCGTTTCCGCGAGCTTCTCCTTACCGTAATGTTGGAAGGAACGGGGCTATCCCCCACCACAGACCCGGCCCGGGAATGGGGAGACCCTCGGGATGACGTCTCTGAAGGTGCAGGAAGTCGGGACTTGGCGGACTGTACTCGTTCCTCAAGCTTCTGCATCTTGCCAATTAGACCCCGGATTTGGTAGAGGGAGCCCGACTTTGGCAGTGCTGTGGGACGAGGCGCATTCCCGTTCGGCCGCGACAGACTATTGCGAGAGGAAATTGAAGGAGTGGAACGGCCGTTATTGCTATAGGCCAGAGAAGAGGTTCGAGAATGGACAGGTCGAGGCTGCGTCCGAGCATTATGCAATGTTCGAGAGGTGATTGCATCTGTACCCGCTGCTCGCTGGCGAGGGAATGTGGGGGTTGCATTGATCGATCGGCGCAGGCTGGTAGAGGACTCGGAGATAGGAGGAGAAGGAGGGGTGGCGGTAGAAGAAGCCAGCGATGCTTTGGCCGGAGGAGTCGCGAAGACGGGCGATGAAGTAGCCGTCCCGGGGGAACGGTCGAAGATTTCCAGGCTATGCGGGGTGGACGGGCTGCGGTATAGAGGTGTCGGCTTGCGACGGCGGAAGGCTTGGCCCCCTTCAGCGTTGCGCAGCTTCTCTTGGATAATATCCGCCTCAACTTTGAGATCGGATAACTCATCACGGAGTCGCTGGTTCTGGATGCGAAGGCTCTCCCGCTCTTGTTCACCGTCCCTCATCTCCTCCTCGAGCAGCACTCCGCGCTCGATAGCGGCATTATGTTTGTATTCTATGTCCTCCAGGGACGAAGTGGTATTCCGGGCTTGTCGCTCGTAATCATCGTTGGCAACTTCAATGTCGCGGAGCTTTAGCTGCAAGGTGCGGTTGGTGTCGCGGAGGGAGGTGATCTCCTTCTGCAGGTTGTTTTGCGCCGTATTGCTTTCGGTCTTAGACTGCTTGTATTTGGTCTGCGAGCAAATGAGTCCATGTGCGTCGCAACTAGCAATTGTCTTTGGCATCATACCTTCCACTCATCGACTTCATACCGCAAAGCTTCGTTTTTCTCCTTAAGCTGTCGCTCCCGTTTCTCCGACGCTTCGATGTCCTTTTCCAGCTCCGCCTCTAGCTCCCGACTAGAGACTTGGAAATCGGCTAGCTCAGCCTCTAACTGCTCATACTGAGCCTTATAATGCGCAAGCTCATCTCTGTAGGAACTGCTGGAGTGTTTCTTCTCGGTGGGCGAATCGTCGGCGGCAGGCATCTTCCCACGTTGGGCACCGGGGCGCGGGTCGCAGACAAGACGGCCAGGAAACCGGCGTTCGGGAGGATGTGAGAGGGAGGGCGCAAAGAAAAATGGAATCTCAAGCCGATCGCCCGAACAAGGCCGCTTTTCAAAGGGTCATGCGGATAGGTGGCTGGCCAGCTTCAACAACCCGTGCGTTGTTGATAAGGACCCCTCGGCGAGGCGGTGACGCAGGAGATCGGGTTTGTTGACAGACGACGGGCACCCTCCACCGAGAGAGCGAGGCGAGTAGACGAGTAGACGAGATGCGACGAGATCAAAGAACTTACCTGAGGGTGGAGGGTCGAAAGTCGAAAGTCGAACGTCGAGAGCGAGAGGGGGAACTCTCGCGGTGGAAGGTGGATGTCGCAAAGGCGGGATCGTTGATTAGATCGGGTGTTCCCAGGTCACTCCCTCACTTGTTGACTGAGTGTTTCATGGTCAGGGGGCCGCTAGACTGGATACGGTTAGCCTGGTTGCCGTGCGTAGTGCCTTCGTGCCTTGTTGCCTGACTGCCTGACTTCTGTCAGACCACCACCTCAACCACTCGGATCACTTCGATCTCCGATTCATCCACGCCCTGGGGTTGTTTCTGGGGTATCCCATCGTTTCGAGCAGGTGAGTGCTGCTTCATTTCCTACCAGAGCTAGGGCTCCGAAATCAACAGAAAAACCTCGGCATCTTCCCCTTCTGCCTTCCCCAGACTTCTCGTTCGCCGAGGCCTTACTATGTCCACGCACCGCGATCCAAGGATCGAGGCTGATCGTCGAGATTGCTTCCACGCACTTCATGTTGTTTACCTGCGCCCCTCCGGTTCCCCCACGCCTCCACGACGAGCTTCCTAATGAGCTTCTTCAAGCTCGATGTCAATGTTAATGATGGGTACACCGGGCGCTGACTCCTCAATTCATACAGACTGACCACCTGTGAGCGTGCGTGGCCGCCTCGCCTCTCTTTTGCTATGGCGGATCCTATCGACCTCAACCTTGACGCGCCTAGCGACCTCCAAGACATTCCCGAGTTGGCGACACAATTGATCCCTCCTCCCGAAGGCACATATCCTGACAAGTAAGCATAAGCGCACTGCAATTCCTTCCTCTCTTTCTCTCGCTCCTTCGCCGTCTTCTAACATTCTTTTCTCATTAGGACAACCCTACTCGAGGCAGTCCAGAATCATGGCAAGGCACACGGCTATAATGTCGTAGTAAAGTCATCTAGTACACCCACAGAAAAGAAACCAGGTCGGACGGCCAAAATATGGCTGCGATGTGACCGTGGGGGTCACTATCGCCCGCGTAATGGCCTCACAGAGGAAACGCGCAAGCGGCGACGCACCTCGCGCCTCATGGACTGTCCGTTCATGTTAGTCGCGGCTGGCTCGCCGGGAATTTGGACCTTAACCGTATTAAATGCCACGCATAATCATGGGCCCGTTATCGAGAAGCCCCGTCAAGTCCCTCACCACAAAGTCCGCAAGGGCCAATTGCCTGCAATCCCTTATGACTGGCCCCATGATGCCTCATTCACTCCATACACCACCGCCCTTGTGATCATCGACATGCAGAAAGATTGTAAGTGGGCGATGCATCTTCTGGAACTCGTGTCTGGTCGTGTCATTAATACATCAGTTTGATCAGTTTGCTCCCCGGGCGGCTATCTAGAGTTCCAAGGTTATGATATCTCCGCCGCCCAACTCCTCATCCCAAAGCTACAACAATTGCTCCTTGCTTTTCGCTCCGGGGGTTTCCAAGTGTACCATACACGAGAAGGTAATGGATACCACATCTCATCTCATCATCTTCCAGCACAAGAGCAGGTTTACTAACTTGCATCACAGGACACCGACCCGATCTATCCACCCTCTCAAGTCGCGAACGCTTCCGCTCTGCCAACAATAGCACCGGTCTAGGCATTGGCTCCCAAGGCCCAATGGGCCGCCTCCTCATTCGTGGGGAGATGGGTCATGACACGGTGGATGAGCTGTACCCTCTCCCCGGAGAACCTATCATTGACAAGCCCGGCCGTGGAGCATTCGCACATACAGACTTTGAACTCATTCTACGCAACAAGGGCATAAAGAACCTTGTCATTGCCGGTGTGACCACCGATGTTTGCGTTTCCACCACCATGCGTGAAGCCAACGATCGTGGGTTTGATTGCGTTCTCCTGGAGGATGGATGTGCGGCGAGCGAGCCTGCCCTGCATACCGGCACTGTCGAGTCTGTGAAAATGGAAGGCGGCATCTTTGGCTCTATTGCCAAACTAGAGGACATTATCCATGCCGTTGACAATTTCAAGGCTGTTACCATGAAAAAACTGACTCCTCAAATCCCGGTATAATCTTTGTTTTTGTTTTTCTTCTCCCAACCTCCCAGTTCATTTAGCGTGTTTGTTCGGTTTAGGTATGAGATTTGGACAGATCGGCTGGCCGCGGCGTTTTGTAATAATCAATCAATCTGTTTATTTCAATCTTAATTTCTCAGTATCTAAATTGCTTTACATGCTGCCGCCTATCTATCCTGTTATCAAAACTAATTGGTGGAGGGTATCTACCTCCCCTACCACACTTTCTTGGCTAACCTCTGTAGTGCAATAACTAGTGATAGATCCTCCATTGACCAACCAGCATTCCTATGCTCGATACGAGTGTTTGTTGACCTGTCTCAAACGACAGATCTCTGTATTTTCCTTATTTCATTTCATTTTCTTGTTCTTGATAGAAAAATGAAAAACATGCTTCGAGAGCCATTTATGGATACCGTGAGACTTAAGGGACTATTACTCAAACAGCACCTTGTTTTGGTGGCGGCTTGCTTCGATTCCATTTCATCCAGAGACATTATGACCCAAACAAGGCATGACTGGGAAGTTTGACACAATTATGGATTTCATCGGAAAGAAAAATGCCACCATGGGTCTATTCTTGTCTAAGTTGAATGCATTTTGGACTTGCCTTGGGGGTATAGGACTGGCCAGTATTGGTTTTCGTATTTAATAGCACCGCGCCCTCGCTCTCTACCGTAATGTTCAAGGGTATAGATCCATCTTCAGGTCTTTTCATCAGAATGGCACTTCTCACTAACATTATCTCTCATTCCCCTGGCTGTGGTAAGATGGTTCCCCTTCTCCTTGCAATGAATTGATACTGATCTGTATAGGCTTGAAGGTCATCGAGCCTAAATAGGGTTCTATTATCGACGCTAGCAAGTCCTTGGACGTGGAATAAACCTCCGTTGAGTATGTTTATAGTATACCCTCTCTTCAAATCTAAGATATAGTGAATAACGTGGGACAGCACCATGCCTTGAAATTCAATATCTACCTCGTCAACAATACGATCTATCCTCCGGTGAACAAGAAAGTCGCATCCAGCGTCGAAAATTCCAAGAATTCCTATACAATCGAGAACCTTGATACCACTACTGGGTTTGTGCTTTTGTCGTGGAGTCTATCATACATCAATAACACTAATATACCATTATGCATGGTTACCAGATCAACCTGAAGCCCGGCGCTAGCATGAGCACTGGTATTCTCGCTCAATCTCCTTAGTTTAACCAAACGGGATCTGTTTCAAGCTCACGATCGAGCAGTACCTCCACCTCCACCTCGGTATCTGATGCCACCGCCGTCATATCCACAATATCACGACCGTTCAATGACGATGGAGGCGTGTCAGGAGAAGTCTTGAGGACAATCGCAAAATGACAGAATCTTTGGGAGGACAAACGATTATCAACAGCACGACGTTCTGGCGAAACGGCCAATTTGTGTTTTCTTTTCGACCAAAGTTCAGACCGCACATCAAGCATCCATTATCAAATTCGGGACATCTCTGTATCATCTTGCGATACATTCCCATTCATCTAACAACTTCGGTGTAAAGAATTGCGTATCCCACAGAGGCTCTCTTGAATATTCCATCCCCTTGGGCACATGTCAAATGCAATACAGAAAACCCCATATCTATTAAAAAAATTGAATCAAATCCCAACGCCACGCTGCTTCAAAAGAGAAGTAATTCCGTGCCAAAACAAAGCCTGGAATAAATGATAAACGACTTTACAGCCACTTCTTCCCAGCTGCCGTAATCTTCGTCCGGAAGACGGGACTCCGAATCTCCATTCCTTGCTTGTAGAATGGGCTCATGGCCGTCTTCACGTAGCTTTCGTATACCTCGTTCATAAATTGGCGCACCGCCTCCTCGGTTTGCGGGGATGTCGGGTTCGCCGCGACAGAGCTGGACGAGGCGCGGGTAGTGGACCCTGTTGAGCCGAGTAGTGATGAAGAGCCGAGCGCGCTTGAACTACCAGACTGGGGGAGTTGGGGCGGTTGGTGGAGGAGTAGAAAGCGGGCACCGCTGGGGGTTAAGAATGCGGAGATGTAGGCTGCGGCTGGGGGGTAGGTGTCAATGTGTTTAAGGTACCTTTATTCGATTGGGATTAGTTTGGGTCAAAGAGATGGGGCTTGAATATTTGGTTTGAATAGATGGTGGGAACTCACATTCCGCCATTCGTCCATTGCGCTTCTTCCAAGATGTCCAGACTCGAGTGGATGATGAATTGGTTCATGTATTGCGCTGTGTCGGGGAAGCGGAAGCGGGCAATGCCATCGCCGCCACCTTTGGAGGTCCCGAAGGCGATGTTGAATATCGGGGTGTCGCTTGGCGAGAGGATGGTGAAGTAGTACGACATTTTTGGCGATTGCGTGCGGAGAATATCCACGAAGGCGGCTTGAGGAGGTGTGGTTGGGTGGGCACGTGATTGGGAGGTATTCAGAACACTCAGCTAGTACCTGAACGTACGGGGTAGTGTGAACAGCTTCAAAATAGAGAACAAGTTTTGAACTCGCTAGATAGGACATTTAATAGCTGTTATTTTTTTTTCAATAGTATGATTTGGTTTCTTTCCAAGGTTGCAGAGAACATTAGGCTGAAAATTATGACGAGATTGGCTACATGGGCTGCACCGCTTACACTGATATATATCTTCGACACTCCTAGGTGATTCACGGCGAGAGCAGTACAAGTAGTATTCGCAGTATGTTGACTTATTCAAACCGAGAATAACAAGGGATCAAACCATGAAATATAAAATGACTCTTTCCATATTATTTACCATTTATTATTTCCAAGGAAAGAAAGGACCATATTCCGTACTCGGTCGATTCCCCGCAAATTGAAACCGTCCAATCACATGACAGGTCCCTGCTTTATCGCTGCTATCGCAACTTTTGCTCAAGACGTCACCCACCACTCCGAGTCGGCCGCGGTCATCACGGCCTTGCATTCTCGCCATTCAGCCAACATTTGTACAGCTTAAGAACAGCGCTAGATCTACGTGATCGCATCCAACATGGCGCCGCAATTCTCTACCGGCATAAACCTCCCCAACAAAAAACCGGGCCCGAAGACAGGCAATGCCTTCGGACAGAAGCGTAAGAACATATTCGACGATGACTCCGGGGATGAAGAACAAGGCAAGGATGGAACAGAAGAAGTCTCCACACTTGGCGGACTGGACGCGCCAGCTCCAAAGCAATCCAAACCGTCCCGTGAAGCCGGCCCGCCCCCGAAACGAAAGATGCAATTGAGCACTGGCAAACCGAGCATCAAGCCGTTGAACAAGAGCTCAATATTTGCCGATGATGAAGATGAAGATGAGGAGAAGGAAAAGGCGCAACAAGGGGAAATGCACCTGGGTCTGAACCGGTCGAAAAAGCCGCCAGTTCCTAGCAATAGCCAGGACCACACCAATCTTTCAGCACTATACAGTAGCAAGAAGCACGCAAAGGAGGCCGAAGAGCTGGACCCATCGATCTACTCCTACGACACTGTCTATGACAGCCTACACGCCAAGCCCGAAAAGTCCGCCACTACGGAAAACAGCGAAACACCAAAGTACATGACCAATCTGCTGCGCAGCGCGGAAATCCGGAAACGCGATCAAGCGCGCGCGCGCGATCGCCAGCTTGCCAAAGAACGCGAAGCCGAAGGCGACGAGTTTGCGGATAAGGAAAGCTTCGTCACGGGGGCATACAAGAAGCAACAGGAGGAGAACCGGAAACTTGAAGAGGAAGAGCAACAAAGGGAGAAGGAGGAGGAAGAACGGAGGAAGAAAAATGGTAACTCTGGCATGGTTGGGTTCTACCGCGATGTACTATCTCGCGGCGAGGAGCGCCACCAGGAAGTTGTCAAGGCCGCAGAGGAGGCGGCCAGCCGGGTGAAGGCCGGCGAGGCAGCCGAGGACTCGACGAAGGAGACAGAAGAAAAGACAGAGGATCAGAAGGCAGCCGATCTCAATGCTCAAGGAGCTCGTGTTGCTGTCAATGACGAAGGCCAAGTGGTTGATAAACGCCAACTGCTCACCGCAGGCTTAAACGTGGCGCCGAAGCCTAAGACTGCCCCATCTGCAGCGCCCAAACCATCATCTCGACCGACTGGACGACCTTGGGCCAACGCTGGTCCTCAGGGTCGTGCTGGCCAGCGCGCTCGCCAGAGCGAGATGATTGCGTCTCAACTCGAGGAGCGTGCTCGACAAGAGGAGGAGGCCGAAGCCGCGAAGCAGAGAGAAATTGCGGAGAAGAACCGCAGTTCCAAGACGGCAGGCGAAGTTTCGAGTGCAAGGGAGCGATACCTGGCCAGGAAGCGCGAAAAGGAAGAAGCGGCGGCCAAAGAGAAGGCCAACGGGATGTGAGGATGTCCAACTGGATTGTACCGGGGCCAGCAGGGTGCATATGTAATTTTACGGCACTGTGGGTGTAATAGTATACCAGAGTGATAATATAAAGTGTCCAACCGATTCAAATTCAAGTGAAAGTAAATGTAGAAGTAACTGGTAGTTGTAGCTGGTCAATTGTATACATCTGATGTTTGCCTTGGTGCCTTACCCACTTGTGTCTGCCTGAGGCTGAAACTTACCCAAAGCGGACCCCGCAGAATGAGTCAGCATAAATGAGTCAGCCGGCCGGAACAACCAGGTCCGGCACGCTCGCTAAGCCGCCCCACACAGACGCACTGCCAAATTTGCAACCCAACCCTATCGCCGCCGCGAGTCACTCATCCCCCCTTCAACAACTCCCACTTTCCCGTCCATCGCCAACTATCATCCAACATGGGTAAGGTTCACGGATCTCTCGCCCGTGCCGGTAAGGTCAAGGCCGCCACTCCCAAGGCAAGTGCTCCCTGTGAACCTCTGATCTGAACCTCTGATCTGGCGCCTCCGTGATGTGATCCCTGTGTTGGAATCCGGAGGCGACCACGCCTATCGAGAATCGCCATCCTAACTGAACTTCCGAGTACAGGTCGAGCCCCAGGAGAAGAAGAAGAACCCCAAGGGCCGCGCCTACAAGCGTGTCTTGTACACCCGCCGTTTCGTCAACGTTACCATGACCGGTGGCAAGCGCAAGGTACATCTACATCCCAACTGAACCATACCATCACATATCCCACAAATCCGACAAAACCCCCACCGATATCGAATATGAATTTCAATATCGAACATCGAATATCACACAGCCGACTCGAGAAGGAACTGGATGGCTGACATGTCAAACCCACAGATGAACCCCAACCCCGGCTCATAAATTGCCCAAACTCGTTAAAGAAACCCCTTGAGTCGTGAACGGACCGGCTTCGACGATGATGGAAAACACCTACTCGCTAGAACCCCGGCACCGACATGGCTGCATCGAACGAAGGCTCGCCCAGCCACAGGCTGGCTATTTGTACGGATGATATCATGCTTCGCGTTCACCTTTAAAAATTTTCGACTACGGATCGGCTCTTTGAAGGGAATATGGTTATGGGTACCACATGGTGGTCTGGGGTTGGAAAAGTTATTTGGGAGCCAGTTGCGTTATCTTTTTTCCGCTGAGCTCTGGATGGTCGCTTTCGACTCGTACATAGGCTATTCCATGAATTGCTTTTCCAATCCTGAAGAGATTCCTCGCCTACTGCGTATGTGCTATGAATGGTGTGGCTAGCGATCGAGACCGACTTGAGCTGGGTTCGAACCCTTTTTCGGGGAGTTTGAGGTTGGCTGCAGCTGTTTGACTCTGTAGACGTTTTGCGCATTCAGTCATCCACTAATGAGCTTGTGTTGTTGGATGATTCACGTATTCCCTTGGTTGATCAGACCGTAGGTCTGCCCTATATCGCAGGTTCATATTTCACTACCCTAGGCTACGCTCATTATCGACCAAGGTTTAGAGAAACTGTCTTTGCTTGCTGTGAAGACGGTGATATACAACAAATCTATGTACAGATATCGCCCAGATGCGCGCCAACTCGTTCACCATTACTCATAGTCAGGATCGAAGATCTTAGCCTTGTAGAACTCGGCATCGCCCCATCCTTTCTTCTCAGTCACCTTGCTAGGCGCATCCTCATCGCTAAACGACACATACTGACCCATCTCATTCTTCTCGCCTCGGACCCAGGCATATTCACCAGACGAATGTTGCACGAGGGACTTGATCTTATCGACTTCCATGAGAGTGTGGAACTTATTAGTCTTGACGTTGTAAGTATACGCAGCAGCAGTGTGCGTCACCAGCAAGACATCCGGATCCTTATAACTGGCCGATAAATCATGACCATTTCTCGAGCGGTTGGCTACCTTCGGCAAATCAATCTTATCACCATCCATCACCAGCTTGATATTTTTGCCTTTACCAACAACATCAAACTTGTAGAGATAATCCTCTCCAGTGGCCCACAGTTTACCACTATGCCACAACACCCCATGCGCCTTCTTGATGCTATACTCGTGACCCTTCTTGATCTTGTCCAAATCATTCACATCCGATGCATCAGTTGGCACATAGAGTGTCAATTTTCCCGGGTCAGAGCTAGCAGCCACAAAGGCGCCGAGGTAAGGAATCCGCTCGAGAGAGTGTGGATTATCCCCCGGCGTGGCGTGCCAGATCACATCGCCCTTGTCGGTGGATTCTTGTCCAGCGATGATATTGATCATCCCAACTTTGCCTCCTGATGCGGTAACGAGCGCGACGAGTCCTAGATCGGCTGTCTTGCGGATCTTTACATCATCGAGATCATTCCACCCGTCTTCGTCGTCGGCCGTGAAGGACCAGTAGATAGCGTCATCGTTCCACTTTGCGGAATCGCGGGGGAATACTCGGACGGTTTGGGTGTTTTGATCGACGACTGCGAGGTGGTATGCCGTCGCTAAGGGAATTGCAAGGGAGAGGGATAGTAAAGCGTGCTTGAGAAACATGGTTGTGATGCCAATCGTTGGCTAGTTTGGTAGTATATTGTACAAAAGTAGAAGTCGCTCTGGAGAAAGACCAAAAACGTGGGTATCTTGACGCGTCTTTATAGTATTCCAGATTAAAAAGATGCTGTTCTTGCTACTCAAACATGCTAAATATAATCGAAGGAAGCCCCAGCCAAGCTCGTATCTATACCAGGATTGCGGGCAATGAGTTCTAAACGAAGATGATCATCCCCCATTCGGACTTGTTCCTGTTGAATGCGATCTAGCGAGAAGCTCATTTAAGCTTGGCAGGCTTCTCACGCGAGATGCCGCCTCTTCAGGTGAAGTGTGCTATTTTTGGAGCCTCGTATCGTGATGGCGTCAGGGCGGAATTGGCCTTGGCGATGGGGGCGGTTCACACCCCAGGCACAAGAAACAAGAAGTATGATAAACGAAGTGTTTGTAGCAATGAATGCAATCTTAGGGGCCTTGTAAATGATTTTAGAATTTCTAAATATAAGTAAGTCGAGTGTTCGAGTGTGGGTAGGCGGCCGAAATTTGTGCGGGGGTCGCGCGACAGATGATTCTCGCCGAAAACAGATTATGGCACTACCCTCGATCAGGACAGGTTCTAGAAACCACCTTTCTTTGATTGAAAGCGAGTTAGATATAGTACTGGGAAATTAAAGTATTGACTAATTGAAGAATTGCCATTTTCCTTAGTCCTTGCCGTACAAAAATTTCACTGCGTCCCCCGAGAGAAGGTAACCAAGACCCGACCAGATAGTGGTGATGGCAACAACATATCTAGGACCACCAGCTTAATCGGACTTACTCTTTCTTCACTCTCCCTCCGGTTGGTTCAAGATCCGGGTAAGGGGGAGGATTGGGGTACAGTCAAGATCGTCTGCCAGCTCTTCGCTTTCCCACCAGTCCTAGTTCTGGATTGCCACTTCTCCTTCTTTCTTCCCGCATGCAGCGCAGCCTTTCGTGTATCACTGTACGCCCGCTAGTCATCACACAGAAGGCTGTGCTTACGCTGTATAGAGCTAATCCTGGCAGGGAAGGATATTTACTAAATATCCCATGAATTTTGTCATCCGCGGCGAGCCTCATTCGTTGCCAGTATCGAATCTAATCTGGCTCCACCCCGCAAAGCTAAAATAGACTTTCCAAAGATCTTGAGTACTTTTGAAAATTGGCCCATATTACATTGATCATGTAACTCAATCCATTGAACATAAAACGTGGGAACACAACTCAGATTAGATTATATACTAACCCCCTGGCTCCTGTGCCAGCCTCTACAAACGCACCCTCTGCTCTGAGCCCATCTCTGTCTAGTATACTTAAGAATAGTGTCGACCCCAAAATTAAACGTAGCCCACATTTTCTCTGATTCTTTGATAAGAGATCAAGGATTGTAAAGACAAATGGTCAACAAGTATTATCCAGCTAGCTACTAGCCAGATTTGATTAGATTCCTCTCATTTCACCTATATTTATATTGCCCCTTTTTCGTATATTAGATAGTCACCAATAAACACATCTTCGATCCTATCTGCTTTGCCGCATACTAGTCCATACTGTTTTAGCTTGCTCTGACAAGGCTCTTAGTTGCTATAGTTAGCCGCACCGATTCTGGTCCTCTTATCCGTGTAAGTTACACACTGATATTCCCGTCTGAGAACGGGAGATAGAGTCGAATGGCACCAACTAGGTGACAGACGCAATTTCTCTGTTCCCATTTATGGCATAGATATTGTGTGGGCCATACAGGAACCACAGTCTAGATCCTTCGATGCTCTAGTAAACGGCCCAAACCACCAACCGATCCACACTGAAGGGTTACAGCCCACCCCCGACTTCCTCCCCCCTCTCTCAATCCGTTGTCTCTTTCCTTTTCTCATAACTATAATTTGCCAGTTTTTACAGATTCACTAACACTCCTTTAGTCTTGTCCGCCCACCAATACTCTTTTCAGTTGCTCTGCTTGTTCTGTTAACTACCCCTCTCCCCTATAACATACCATAATTTTATCAATGGGTTCTCAGTGGCATTTGCTGTCCGAGGGTAATGGAAATTTCTGCTTCGAATAACAAGATAATCCTCAGTTTCCTCGGTCGTGGAATACAACCTCCTCATACCCCCCAACCCCGGATTTCTTTGGCGGCGTCTGACTACCGTCACCGGACCGTACCCCCTCCCCCCGAGCCCGAGCAAAGAGTACACAGTCATTCACAACTAGCTGATCCGGTCACTAATCCAACCCGAATGATCAAAATCAGTCCCCTGACTTAACTATGAACAGACTAGGTGAGAGTACTGTAACGGACTGCCTGGTTTGATTAGAATTAACATGTTGAACTGATCGAATTTATCATCCGAATTAACCACCCGACTTGACTAATAAAGCAGACTACCTTAAAATGATCAAACTCTCCACCAGAGCTTGTGTACCCGGATCATTGCTTGTGTACCCGGATCATTGACGTTATCCGGGCTTAGTCCGAGCCGACCATCCATTTTGTCTGCCCGAATATCAAACTAGTAGCCCAGCTTACCTGAGCAAACCGCCTGAATTGACCACAGCACACTACCTGAACGACCGAATGGACCATTACAATTAAATACCCCAAATGGTCCGAATTAGCCTCCCGGCCTGACCTAGGCAGAAACCCAGAATAATCGAATTGGCCAACACGTTGATCAAAATTTATCACCGCAGTTACCTACCCTAACTGCTCAAAATTGGTTGACTGCCGTACCTCTGCAGATTTACCGATGATACTATTGCGTTATTCAGAAACCGTTGATGAAAAAGTTTTTCCCAAACTGAAACTTGAACAGCCGAAGATAGTGCCAGAGCTGTTTTGTTGGATTACTATCTGGACGATGGCATTAAGAAATTCACTGATATGGGAAATGTCGTTCAGGTCACAAAGTGCTACCTTAACGCCTGGCTTCTCGGCCCGTCGTAATTCACACACACACACACACACACACACACACACACACACGCAGAATAATTGCTTGACACTCACTTTGACCGCATTCCAATTTGGAATATACATGTCTCGGTCATATCGAGCTAAGGCTCGTTTGCTGCGCTGGGCTCGTTACCTCCCATATTAACCCTTTGATCTACCAAATTTTGAAGTCCCCATCCAAAGCTTGCATCATAATGAAGATAGCTCAGCACCCACGCATAGTTGTCAGCTATAGTGACAATTACCGAAACGCATTGCATCAGCCAGCCGTGCACATAGCGATCAAAGGGGTGAATTGAGTGGCTTGAAAACTCACCATTCTCTCGGATTTCATAGTTCACAGTTCTCTCCGCGGCATATTTCCACGCATAGTCGGAGCAGAGTTTTGCGCCGTAGATATCATGTTTGAACTCATCACCCGGGACCTCTCGATTTTTCAGATCCGTAACTGAGAAACGAATAAATATTTGGCGCAATCCAGGTGAAGGACACTTACTATGCCAAGGCTGTCCTATCAAGTCAACGTGCATCCATTCATGGAAGATAGCGTGCTCTTGGGAGACGAGTTTAGGATCATTAAGGTCTTTTTCTTGCCAATGCTTTCCGTCTATAACTTCCCTAATAGTGTCTAATTTGAAAAAAGGGTCACAAAAAGCGACGGAAAAGCAATACGCACAGTTTTCCATCTTTGTTGGAAGCGTGGGAACATATGCTCGGCTATATATGTTTTTAGTAGTGGTAATCGATTGGCAGTCAAAGAATTTAAGTTCGGGAAACCCACACTTTAGGCTTTTTGCAGTTACTATATCCAGTTTCGTCTCCACATACATAGGCAAGTCGGTGTTGTCGTTTCTGCTTGTTCTTCTGCTCGGTGCGTCCATTCTCAAGAAAGTGCTTAGTCTGGTTATAGAAACCTAAATGGAATGATTAGCACTTTTATTCTAGGGATACAAAAGTATAATGATCATATATTGGATTCATACCAAGCATAGAGGAGAACTCCTCCGGGTATTTCTGATTGCCTTCGGTCAGAATAGCTGATGACTGGGTTGCAGGACATCTTACTGCTTGCCATAATTCTCCATCCATGAAGAACTTGTTCCATCCGGAGGATAAACCGAGGTCATCGCCATATAATCCCAAATTCACACCATTGATCAAGCCTACAGCACCAGATGTCGCCTCGAATAGAGCGATGAATTGGTCTTTGCTGCAGGTTCGTCGTGCCGAATTCCACCATATTCCGGGGAACAAGCTCTCAGCGTTATCAACTAGGTCATCATAGGAAATGTCCTTCTTCTCATAAGATTTAGGAAAAGGATTAGCATGGACTATGCAGGACAGCAGTCCGAACACTAGGATAGGCCAAGACTGCATAGTGTGAATGGCCAGATTAGTGTATCCAAACAACGTTTTCTATCCAAAGAACCCGAAGATAGATACAAAGTCGAAATATTTTCAGTCAAATTGAAGTATTGCCCAGAAGATATACCCCGAGGGCTTTATAGTTTGTAAGTGAGCCAAAAATAGGTTTCTAATTTCTCAAAATACCCCTAGACCAAGAAGACACTATCGGATTAGCAGACCGCACGGACATCGCACTCATGAAATATATAATTTTATAAACGAATATCTAATGTTTTATTAACCGGATCAGGTCATATATTGCGCTAAACCATGTGCCAAGTCTGCCAAGCGAGGCGCGGAGACCGTTTCCGCCCCATTTATTCGGACCTCGATCTATCCCCAGCTGTGTACTGGTATCTCCAGCTGGGCCTCCTACAGCTTGTGTCGGGCTGTGTGAGAGCTAAAACAGGTCTCAATTGCAAGACCTTCAACTAGAGAAAAACTGCTGTTCGCCAGCTGACCCGATACGCCCACCGAGAGGAACATTCCAGGAACACTTGAAGGGATTAGGACAGGATGCAACTTCTTGGCTGGTCGCCTTAAAGCAACCACACCGCCGATCAATAGCACGCTTTCAATCCTTTAGGGCACATGTCGTGATCACCAAGAGCAATAAATGCTCAGCTCCGGAAGCTGGCCACCTATCAATATCAATTTCATAGGAGGGCAACCTTCCCTGCAGCCAGAAGCGGTCAGTCCGATAATAATCTCGCAAATCGGCGTTTTGCTCCCTAGCACATTGTCGCGCAGTCTTCTTCGACTAGCCTTTGGCGACAAGGGCCCTTCTAATACTGGAGGTTGTAACTATTGTTTAAAACTCACCCTACAGAAATACAGCCATCTCCCCGAGGTAGAGACTCTGTTTCTTAGCTGATCACAGAGGGCTTCGATCATTAGGGGCGTCACAAGTTCGTTTTCTTCCTACCCGAGTTTGTAGCACATATAAGCTTCCAGAATTTTTGCAAGTTGTTGCGGATACCAATAATGGTCTACCTGATGCATTCAGCCTGGTCAGCCATTGCAGATATAGTGAAAGATTCGCTCTCTATCATATCACGGATAAGAGCAAACTTTGAGGGCGAGAGTCTTATAGCCATATCGCCTGGATTAATCACGGTAAGCAGGAAGCCGTTGTGCGGGAAGTTGTTTAAAAAGTACTGTGTCTCTGCTAATTTCGTGTAAAATACACCACCCATCGTACTGAAGACGTATTGCAAAATTTATAGACTATTATAGAAAGCGATCTTGATAAAGTGCTTAAAATAACATCCAATCAGAACTCGCATATTTCGGATCCATTTTCCAGGAACGAAGTTGAAAGAGTGTGAGGTCAAACTGAATTCGAAAACTACTGTAGTATGACACTATCATAAACCTTCTCATCTATCCAAATAATCTTCCGAAGATCTTCCACATCCATGAACTCCGTGGCTCTCGCTGCGCACAAAACTCATTCCATTCCCAGAGCCGAAGTTTACCCAATGGGTCCCCCCAGGTATCTCCTTTCCACATATTTTGTGGAGGATACGGTGACGAATCGAAGACAAGCCTGTATGCGAAGTTCGGCGCAGCCCAAGTCGACAATCCTAGTTTCTTATCTTCACCTGTGATAAACTCGCCCTTCTCGATGCGGATTGCAAATTCCCGGCGGGTGAAAGCTTCGTCAGAGAGCCGGAAGGAATTGACTGCAGCGTTGCCTTTGTTTTTGCCAACTTCGACCGGTTTGTCCTCTTTGAACGGCGTGAGCTCCGAACTATAGCGATTTGTCAGAGATATTTCTATCTCACAGTGACACACGGGAGAGCTTTGGATATCGACTTCAGAACCAAGTATCTCGGGATTCTGGGCTGTCCAATCGAACTCTGAGGCGATAAACATGCAAAACTCGCGGCGAGCAAAGAGCTGAATGATATTAGCGTGAACAGTCATGATATTTTCTCAGCTCGAACTGAGGGCCCTTCGCATTCTCTACTGGCCTTACAGTTCCTGTGCCATTTTCCTTGAATCTGATCGAAGATTCGTCATTCGAGTCCCAGTACCAGAACTTGTCGCAAAGAAGCGACATCACAGTCGAGTTCATCTTGGAGACGGTGAGAGAGAAGCTCTATTCAGACCTTGCAAGTTCATGACCTGAGAAAGTAAGATCTTGGAAATCCTGTTGGAGTGGGATTGAGGACTCGTTTGGAATCCGGATCAGTTTGTTCGTGGCCCCCAAAAGAAGGCAAGGCTGAGGGCTAGAGTGGTGTTGCAAAGGAGGGCACGAAGCACGGTAGGTTTAGCCGAGAGGCTTCAGGGTGTTCAGGCGAAGGGCTGAACTGGTAGAGCGGCAAGGGCACTAAACACAACTAATCCAAAATCATAGAGATAGAAAAAAAAAAAACATACAACAGCAGGGATTCGCATGTGGTCACCCACCATACTACTAACCTGCCGGCGTGTGGCTTAAGTACGGCTGAGCGGACGGGAAGCCCTGTTCTCCACACCCTATGGTCGTATGTACTGGACATTAACTGGATATGATTATAATCTATAGAGAAACTAAGAGAAGCTACTTTGTAGCTACTTGGGTATCAAATCTGTCTCCCCAAGATTTCAGCCATCCGGGTATTCGATATCAAGATCGTTTACCGCAACTTGTTGGTATCTCTGTCCAATGAAGTGACTCGGATACATAGGTTGAGAAGGGGTTCTAGAGGTTTGTTCTAGAGGGAGTGAAGGACAGGATAGTAACCACAGGCAAGTATGTATTTGACCTCGACTAGGGCTTTGAGAAATATGCATTCACCATTTTCAAAAAGTAGGTGGCCACATCGCATCTGAACAGCATAATCATCCCCTTGAGTACTTTTTTTTCCCTCCGGAGATGGCCTAAAGCCCCGATGCCCGACACAACAACACATTCCACCGTGCAATGACCCGCACCCTTCTTATAAGAATGTGAAGCGCGCAAGATACAGCAACCACAGCCACGACTGCAACATCCATCTCGACCCACGCAGTCGGCAACTAACTCTTTTCGCATGTACCATTTGGGATCTTCTCGAATGGAGTCGTAGGCCTCTTTCACGGTAGCGGGAAGCATGGTCTCAGCTTCATATAGTTTGCGTGACAGTTGACTAAATTCAACTTTGGCATCGTAAAGCTTGTGCTGCAATATTTTGATTCCCTTTTCGTTGGACTTGGCAACTTGTCGACGGGGAATCTTCTCGGAGACCGGGGTCGAGCTATCCATTTGCCCTATGTGGTGAGGCGAATATGGTGGATCGTGAAGCAAAGGTGACGAATCATTGTCATCGATTCCCAGATTTTCAACATCTTCAGTATCCAATAACCATTCTTCATCCTCTTGGCTAACGGGCTCCAGCGGCGAGCGAAGACCGTCGATTCTCCATTGAATCCTCTCCTGCTCTTGAACGTTCATTCGGAGGGTGTATTCATCGATGAGAAGTCCGAGGAAAAAAGCCCGGTCGTACTTATGAAAAAATAGCATATTGCCATAATGTAGTCGGTTATCACCCCGCAAACCGTACTTTCTCACAGTGTGATATCTCCGATGCCAAGAAGGCCAAGTAGATAAGGTTTTTGTCATCTTGTAAAGGGTGAGAACACAAAAGAGTGCTTCTAAGGAGTTTTGGAAGAAGAGAAAATGATTTGGATTAGGGGGATGGTTGGATTTCCTTTCAACTCAGACCGTCACTGAAAAAAGATGTCGCGACCCTCCAAGCCAGTGCTTTTTGGGAAGTCAACGAGTAAGGACTACGTATGAAGGATATTACCACATCATAATGGATTCAAGCACTTGGAATTCAATTTTATTTTGAGCCTGAGACGTATTGGTCAAGGGATGCGTGAGTAATTATCCAAACTTACGTCGAGAAGTGGTAAATGTATGAATCATATAGACCTTGGAGAGAATGATAACTCGTGATATTACATGCCTGCGACTGTAATCATGGATATGTTCGTGAATAAATTTGTACGCAGTTGCCTCCTAGTAGTCAGTGGAAAACTGCATCCTATTGGTCTAAGAGATGGGTTCTAGAGAAAGCGCGATGGAAGTGATGCAAAGTCAGAAGCGTGGAATCAAAATTGAAATCATATAAAATTGAGTCAACTGGGAAAGTTCCATTCATGGGTGATTATCATTATTATATATGTTGATCATGAGTACATGTGACTATACGACGACGTGACCTCACTAGATCATCCCTTAATTACCTCTATCACAATATAATTAGTGTCCTTGCATTCCTGATAATTATACAACTTGAATCTGTCTATATCTATAATATCTGCTGCTGAAATGCAATAGCGTGCCATCCTGATACACAGCTTATCTAGCTAGATGGCTTCTCGCTTTCACGTTATCTTTTAATGTTTTACTCCGCAAGCAGGCCGGTAGGATAGAGGGATATAATAATGTCCTGACGATGGAGAGATGCCTCTAGTCAGAGAGTGCTGAGTCATCCAGCACCGTTACCATTCTGTTGATGGCTGTCTATCATTCATCTCAGCCCAAGAGCTTCGCATCCCGTAGTCTTACCTTTAAGTAATTGTACGTGGTATAGGTAGGAGAATGCAAAGGATGAAGAAATGTGCATTGGTGGTTGTATAGAAAGAAAGCTCTATATAGTGGAACGAAGAGAGCAGATTATATGGGGTAATATGATGATCTATGAACACCCCCCCCATAACTGATACTATCTTATATCTTATTTGCGGGGGTACAAAACGGAAAAATGTAGGGCTGACAGGTGACATTTGTCCGACCTGTTCGTAGATCATCACATACCCTCACATAATATAGTGTACTCTTTTCCATCCACTACATAGAGCTCTCTCCTTACACATCTACCAATACACATTTCGTCACCCTTTGTATCCTCCTACATACTACCTATGTACAGGTTATAAGACCTTCGCTCGATTGAGGCCGTTAGACCGGCACGTCACCCGCGACCTCATCGATCTCATTTTCGCCACGACTACCGGATCACCTTCACTACGTTGAACTCGGTATCCTGATAAATTTCACAACGAACTGTCCGAGTCACAAGACCCTCGATGCTCGTTCAGTAGTGAGCCCTTCAAATCCTTTTTTACAATACAATTGAACCGAGCGAATGCTGTCTCTAGACACTGGTCCAATGTCTCTGTATTAAATACATCACTACTATTACTATATGTTATGCGTATACGAATTGACATACCCCTGCCCCATTCAGTCCCGCTCCGTGAAGACTCTCGGCCGCAGCAATGCGTGGGCTCTGGGAAGTACTGAATAGAGTTTGGTTTCGAGCGGCAATCTCAGCTGCGATTTGGGCATTATATGTGCCTTCCTCTCGTCTAGCTTCTTTTGTATTTCTTCAGGGAGCATCTTCTATCGACTAACAAGGTAAAAGAATTTTTCAGGAATAGCAGACTGGACTTGCGCCCTCGGGCTTTTATTCATTATCCATTGCATATTAGGAGAAAGTAACGTATCGCAGTGGATATTCTCACGCCTTCTCACCCTGTTCTCACCCGCTCTCACCCAGTTCTCACCTCTCTCACCCCAGTCTCCAGAATTCTCACCCATATCACCCGCACTCACCCTAACACAAAACCTGGCGCTGGTTTAAGATCCAGAGCTCTTTGGTTACTGACCGCGTTTAGTATGTGGCTTAAGTACGGCTGAGCGGACGGGAAGCCCTGTTTTCCACACCCTATGGTCGTATATACTAGATGATCCAAAGCTAAGGATTGTATAGTATCGGTGGCCTTGAGTTGTCAGATATGAATCATGCAATGAATAGATACAAGATAGTTCAGAATGATCTTCGCTGGTTCAATTAATCATGAGTTGCACCACGCGCTATTTTGACGGCTAATCCCGATGTAAACCAACTCCTGTCCAAAACAAACCACACTTGGTTTCCACATTTTTCCTGACCTAGAAATGTCATGACATAAATGGCGGCATTCCTTATTGACTTGACGAGCTTGCCCGCGTCGCATATTACTATAGCCAGTACATGAATAAGGAAGAAATGATCTCATGAGCGATCGGGACCGTTGGATACAATCGACGTACTTTTGGAAACTGGGGAAATGATCTCACTATTATATAAACCATGGATTGAAGTATAGCTCGGATAAAAGCTGTTGGTTGATGTATGCGAATAAAGTTGATGTGCCCGCCATGACTAACAGCCGAGCGGCCACTCACAGGCGCTCCCCTAAGAACATCTACCCCATACTGTGGAGCGAACGAGTCTTTACGTCACAGCCCGCTTCAGTTGGATCTGGAATCGTTCATTCATGTTTAGTGTGCCATTGTTGCCGAATTTGACAGCCTTACGGAGCTCATACGATTGATAGCACACTCCACACTCGTCATTGACATATTTATTTTATGTTCGTTGAAGGCGAATGGCTGCAGCAGTGGATAGTTGAGTATTTCAGATGCTGTTTAAATCTGCGATTTGAATTAGTGTACATTTGAAACTCGCGTGCTCGAAAATCAGACCCCAATGGACCCATCCTTTGGTAGCAAAGCAGCTGCAATAAAAGCAGCGTGACGAAGCCAGAAAGCTAATCTCCAAAAAGAGACATCACCTGGCCGGGCGACCCGCCCATCCCCTTGTTGATGCCATGCCCTATAGCATCATCGACTTCATTTCGCAGACTGGTACTGATAGAATGAGCGTCCCCTATTGCCTGGTAAATCCGCATGCGGACCTTGGAAACAACTTGGAAGCAAGGCATGGTTCTGTACCGGACGGAGGAAACCAAAGTCCCACAAACATATCCCCTCATTTGTCTCAATTGACCTATTGAATTGCATAGGCACCTTTACCTTTCCATTCAGCAGCTCTGAGCTGGGCCCATGATGCAATCATGAGGGGGGTTAGCTCATCTGGCTATTTATTCTGGCTATATCTGGATAGCGTGCTCGTCTTCCATTTCTATAACCATAATAACTGAAATATACGACTATATGATAACCTTTTTTGTTAATTTTTATGACCACCAACCTATTTTACCTTAACTTTATTTTTTGATTTTTGATTACCGATAACGAATAACACCATCATGTCCTCCAAAGAAATTGAAACCGGAGCCCAACAGCACTCCGATAACATTGGTTCTCGTGTTGCCAGGAAACTGAGCAAGCGCATGTCGCTTGGCGGCGGCTCGAAGGAAGCCGCAAGCAAAGAGAGCACTGGCCAAGGTGGCATTGACCAGCAGGCTCTCGATAAGGGAGAACAATTCAAGGATGAAATCACTCAGGGAAACTCCGGTGGCGTCAAGGATATGGCAAGAGAAGGAGAAAACACTAAGGATGCTGTCGGACAGGAAGATGCGGCCGTTCCTATCGGTAGCGCTGGGTCAAACACGGAAAACATAAACCAAGAAAATACTGACAGAGTTGGTCACCGCATGTTTGGCAGCATCTCAGTCGGACCACCGGAGCCTAACGATGATATTCGAAGGGGTCCTATCTACCCAGGATCTGGAGACCAGAGACAAACAGGAAATGCTGTTTCTGGTGGAACCGGAAGCAGTTCTAAAGGAGGATTGAGTCAGGGCCAAATGAAGACCAGTCAGACCCAAAGTCAAGGCCAGGAACTAAATCAATCACAAGGAGGATATATCGGTGCCCAGAACGTACGCAGCTCGAGTCAACCAAATTGGAGTCAAACCAAGAGCAGCGACATGAGCCAGACCAACAAGACCTCCAGTCAAACGCAGACCAGACTTGGGCAGACCCAGCAGCAAAATATGAGCAAAGAATCGAGTGCTATCGATTCAACTAGCAACACTTTTAACCCAAATGAAGCCGAAGGAATAAGCCCTACCCAGAGGACGACCAGCAGCAAATCCGAAGGACAATCTGGCTCCGCCAAAAAGAGCAGAGAGAGATCTGCTACAAGCCAGGGACTGTTGGGTCAAGCAAGGGACAAGCTCAGTCATACTTGGGGAGGCGGCAGCCATAAAGATAAATCCAGCAGTAGCCAGAGCAAAGCTGGACTTGCCGCAGCTGGAATCGCTACACAAGGAAACAGTGCAGGTGGAACCTTTGGTGGTGATGATGATGCCCTAGCTCAGGAGCTCAACACCCAAGCAGCTATTAGCGACGACGTCTTCAGTGACGGAACCGCCGGTAAGACTGCCACCAAAGGAATGGGCCAGGGCCTTTCGCAAAAGAGTGGCGGCCAAACCTCCAAATCCAAGAGCAATGCGACCAAAGGAACAGCCGCACAGAAGGCATCGCAAGCCTCCAAGGAGTACCAGCAAGGTGGAATCAGCCAAATCGCCGCAGGCCAGGGTATCAACAAGGGAGCCCTGGGTCAGAGCACATCCAACGGCGTGTCGACTGGACAGACGAGCAAAGGTCTTTCCAAACACGGTGGAATCACAAGAGGAGGACTGGCCGCAATGTCTGGATCTGGATCTGGATCCTCTGGTGTTTCTGGCACTGGTCTCAAACAACAAGATGTCAGCCAGCAAGGCCTTCAACAGGGTGCCTTCAACCGCGAACAAACCACGGGCTCCACAACCGGTGTCTCTTCCACTCGTGTTGTGCAGAACTTGAGTGGTAGTGGCTACAAGATCACCGTCTTGCAAGATAAAATCCAGTCTGTGACACAAAAGAGTAAAACCCAGCTGGGTCTTTCCGCCAGCGAAATCAGCCAGCGCAGCCCCACGGTCGATGCTTTCTTCGATGCTGTGGCTGCTGAGCGTCTGCGTTGGATGCCCCGCGATGGAAGCAGACTTGACTGCAGCTTGAGATGGGCTTCGCGTCTGGCATATGCAGTTGATGCTCTGCGCGAGTCGGTCGGAGCCTTTGCACCCGGTGCCAATGAGGCGGCGAAGATGATCTGGGGATTCCTGATCCTGCTTTTGGAGGTGAGAAGTTCTTTATCAAATGGGAGGAATGGACGAAATGCTAACTTGGTGAATAGTCCGACATTGACAATACCGATCTCTTCGAGAGCGTCTTCGGCAGATATGGTCGTGTGGCTGTCGGCATTCATCTGCTGCTCCAGTACGAAACTGTCTACAAGTCATCTCCTGAACTTCAGCCAGAGGCAGCCGCTGTATTTGCTGATCTTCTTGAAATGGTCTGCACTACTTCGTCCAACTGCATCGAAGGGTTTAAGAGCAAGGAATCTGCACAGGTCACTGGCCACAACGTGGATTCCGGCTTTGTGATCTATGCTCGACGCTATTCTACCCACTGGAACGCTATCGTCGAGTCTGCTACGTCGAAGGTGGTCAAGAACAGCTCGCTGATTTATTCAAGCGAGGAACTTGGAAGTCTTCGCCAGTTCTTGGGAGTTCAGGATCGTCCCCTTCAGTTCATTCTCGACTCTCGCAGTCACACCCTCGTTGAGGGCTCCTTTGAATGGTTCAACAATTCTTTGTACGACTTTACGGTTGGAAACTCCCCCGTCATGCTCATTACTGGTGGGCCGGGATCTGGAAAGAGTGCAATGGCACAGTGGACCGTGGAGCGTTTGCAGGAGTCGGCCGAACATGATAGTTGGAATGTGATTCCGTATACCATTCGTGAGTCTGGTTCGGTTCAGAATGTCATATTGTCATATCTAAATGCTAATTATTCTTGCAGGTGCTGATATCCCGGTCGCAACGCTCACTCTGCGCATTCTGAAGGGAGTGTTGCATCAGATGCTGGACCACTGTGTCAGTGACAAACATACTCAGGAAGCTATTCTCGTTCAGGTCGCCCGCGCTGCCCAAGCTGCCATGGATGGTGATGGTGAATTTGAAGTTGAAGATAGCCTCTGGAAGGGTATTCGAGCAGGACTAGCTTCCAATATCCAGTACATGTTCGTCATTGACGGTCTTGATCAGATCAAGGGTGGCGATACCAATGCTATTGCCTGCCTAGAGAAGTTCACAACCATTCTGTCTGAGCAGAACGCCGGCTCGAAGATGATTGCCTTCACCCGTCCTCTTAGCTCGAAGATGAGCACCAAGAATATTGGACAGTACAACATTCAGAGCTCCCAGACTCATGCTGACTTGTCGGCATATGTGAGTAAGATGCTCTCGTCTGGCGATCACTTCGAAAATGCGAAGACTACTCAATTTGAGTCTGCCGTGTCTGCCATTGTCAACCGCTCTCAAGGATCCTTCAGCTGGGCTGAGATGGCAGTTGCATATGCTGGACAGCAAAGGAGCTTGGGGCAGTCCATTTCATCTGTTCAAAGTCTGCCTCAGTCCATGCCAGAGCTCCTGGACTTCCACATGAAGAGCCTGGATTTGAGCCAGACCGAGACAAAGTCCATCCTGTCGTGGCTGGCTGCCGCGGAAAGGCCTTTGTTGGTCGAGGAAATCGAGCAACTGCTGACTGTCGACGCCAAGGGACCGAGCTTCACGCCGCGTGTTACTCGTAGTGATGCCGGATGGTCTGCTGCTCTCAGTCCTCTGGTGATGACTCGCGATGGTGTGGTATCATTTGCCCATACCTGTATTCGTGACCATGTTATCAAACAGGCAAGAGCTGCAAGTGCCAAATCGCCACTCGGTCTCAAGGAGGCCCATCATGATCTTCTTACAAGATCTCTTGCATGGGTCCAGCTCAGTGTCCGCGAAGAAGCCGAAATCTCCATGGACAAGCTGAACATGGAGGAGCGCAATCGCCTGTTTGACAAGTACGTTGTCCTGGAGTACACTGGGCGCTACTGGCTGTCGCATCTTCTGTCTTCATCTTTGGTCACAGACCATGGCGAATTCCAGTTCACCACTAGCTTCAAGAAGCTTCTACCTGCGACTGTCCTCTTTGCTCGTCTTGAGCTGACCTGCAAGGAGTCCCAATTCACCCGCTCCAGTGTTGTTGAGCTGTATCGTCTCGCGACAGACATTCGTCGCTTGGTTCTCGGAGACAAATCGATGGCCCTGTTACAAAGCTTGCTGCTCAGTGCCCGTGTTTCCAAGCTGGCCCAATCTAGCCAGGCCGACGAACACTGCTACGATGCATGGAGACTCAGCCAGGAGCTCCTGGGACAGTCTGACAGCATCACTCTGACTTGTGCTGAGATGATGACCCAGTCGTTCACCAAGCGAGGAACTATGACTGCCCAGCAGGAGGACATCATGAAGTACCTGATATTGACCGATTCGGAGATTACTGGCGTGGAATTCAATCAGCGATTGAAGTACCTCGGAATGATCGTCGGCACTTACAAGTCCCGCAACGATAATAACTCTGCTCTTCTCATCTCTAAGCAGTTCTATCAGCAGATTCTTCAGAAGTATGGCTCCAACTCGCGACAATCGTCCGAGACAGCCGACTTCCTTACTGGCCAATTCTCGAGTACTGGAAGCGACGAGATGAGTCGCGACATTGCACGCACCAAGTATGACAATGTGGTTCGCACCATGGAAGTCACGGACGAGCGTCGCATCAAGTACTCATTGTACATGGCTCAGCTCTACGAGAAACAAGGCGAAAAGGCCCAGGCCCAGGGTGTTCTGTCAAACCTCTGGGCTGGTTTGAACTCCCGTGATATCGACTCGGTCGATATGATGGACAAGAAGGCCACCGTTGCACTCATCTACTACCAATTCCTGCGTCGCCAGGGCCGCAATGATGAGGCCGAAGTGATCATTCGTGAATTGGTCGCCGACCTCGAGGTGACTGGTGTTCACTCCCAAGAGATGATGCAGCGCGTACAATTACTTCGCGTTGAAACTCGCGAGATGCACATGTACAGTCTCGATCGCCAATTGTCTATCTTGATGTGGCGTTACTATAAGGAAACCAACCAGGAGTACTCTTCTGAAGCCATAACTCTAGCTATGTCGCTAGCCGAGGGAATGGCGAACACTGTGTCTATTGAAGACAGTTCTTCTCTATCTGGAAGTGATCGCAAGCTCATGGTTGAAGTATTGGACTCGATTACGTCGTCGCCTACCAACATCTCGGTGTCCACACTCATTCTCTGCCACAATTTATCGAGTATCTACGTGCGCGAGGAAGACTGGCTCGAGGCCATCGACTGCTCCAAGGCCGTTCTGCAGCATGTTTGGCCCACTGTCGAGCAGACCGGATCCCACAAAAAGTTCACGACCGAGCTGGCACCTCCTGTGGCTGATCTGGCATTGGTCCTGGCTTACTGCCACTTCCGCAGACTCCACGTGGACCAGGCTAATGTTGTTTACGAGAATGCCTTCGGATCACTTATTGCTTCTGATAGAGTTCCAGTGCCCTCAGTCCTTGCAGTCGCGAAGGCTGTGGTTGAATTCTATGAAACCACCTTCCAATTCACTAAAGCTCTGACCCTGCTTCACTCGGTCAGCGATTTCCTGACGAGCCGCTTGGGAGAAACCCACAAGCACACCATTGAGAACTTGTACTTGGAAGCTGCTCTAGCGACCCGCCTGGAGATGAACCACGAAGCCAAGAGCACCTATCAGCGCATCTATAAGTCCACTGTCCGTGGTAGCACCATTGCAACCGAAGGCATGGATGCTGCACTTGCTCTCATTGTTCTCTATGAAAAGGAATTGGAGTGGGATTCCGCTCTAGATGTCTACCGCCATGTCTGGCCCACACTTGTGGTGCATGAACAGATGTCAGTCTACGACAGAATGCAGACCGAGCGACTGATCGAGAAGACCTACTTGGGCTACATGTCTATTCTGACGACGCGCATCAAGGGCAGTGACTTCTCCGAGCGCTACAAGGTGGCTTCTGAATACGTGACGACCTGCCAAACGGTATACGGTCCAACGCACCAGAAGACCCTCAGTGCAACTCTGCTTTTCGCCGAACTGTGCGAGTCTAATCACGCGTACACCGATGAAGCCATCTCGCTATACAAGAAGCCTCTACAGACAAGCGAATGGGTTCCTACTTCGCAATCTGCCAAGGGTCTCGACCAGATGACGCAGCCTCTGCCCATCACTCTGAAGCACAAGTTGGCTCAGCTGTTCGTTCGCAAGCGCGATTCCACCAGCGAAGCTCGCGCTCTATATACTGAGGAGTTCCAGCTCGCTAAGAAGACCCAGGGATTCTTCTCCACCACTACTCTATCTTGGCTTCGTGAACTTGCCCTTGCTCACTCGCGGCAGGGAACTCCTACCTCCGTGCAGCAGGGCAATGCTCTTCTTCACACATACGTGACGGACGTCCTGCATGGCGGTGGAGATCCCGAGATGATGCGTGACTGGGCTCGCAAGATCGCAGGAATCTTCCTGGAATGTGGCTTCATCGAAGGCGGCAACGTTGTCCTGGATGAGCTGCGCCAGCGTGTAGTTTACGGATCGGATATTTCAGCCATGGCTTTGGGTGATCGTCGCGACGCCGTGTTCGTGGCAGCATTCGAGGAAGCATTTGGTCGACGCGCCAGCTATGAGCAGATCATGAGCGAGATGGCACGGGAGATGCAGACCCAGCAGGCCTTCTCCAAGAGCCTGTCCGGGCACGACTTCGTCCCTACTCTCATCTCTGGAGATCGTCTGGCTCGTCTGCAAACTCGGCAGGGACGGACTCATGCCGCGAAGGAAACGAACAGCAAATTATACGAGTACTTCTGCACTAATCTCTCTGCAACGCAGATTGCAGATAGAAATATCGTGAAGCAATTCTACGGAATCTGTCTCCACGAGGTTCATAATGACAACTATACCATGAACATCCTCACTACGACTACCAGACTTGTCCGTGACCTCTGCAATGAATCTCGCTTCCGGGATGCAAGCGATGTAACCGGCGTGTTGCACTCATTCCTACACATCACAGACGGTCTGAACAGTTACGAGAGTATCCTCACAGCCACACAGCTGTGTCTCTACCTGAGCGGCCACAAAGCCACGAAGTGCCAGAATGACAAGATGTACAACGAGATGTCCACCAAGTCCAAGCTCCTTCTACAAGAGCTCATGGCAGCATCTAAATCAATCGGTATCGAGATCGTCGACCTGCCCTTCACCCAGCTCAACGACATCATCACCCTACTGGGTGAATACGAGATGTTCGACGATCTGGAAGCAATCCTCACCCAACTCTGGACATCCAGAATCGTCCAGCGCACCTGGACCCCCGACGTAGTCGTCTGGATTGGTCGTCGACTCGTCGAAACGCGTTTCTGCCGCGGCGCCGTCGACTCAGCCATCCAGCTCTGCCGCGATATCTGTTACAACTTGCGTCAGGTCTGGGGCAGCTATGACCCCGTTACGCTGGATATGACCAAGCTTCTATCTGCTCTATTCACTGCCTCGGACAATCACCAGTCTGCGGCTACGCTGCATGAAGGTATTTTGTACGACTTGCTTGGCGACTCTGATGCAAAGGACCATCCCCGTGCAGCGGATACAGCAATCCAGCACATGGAGCTGTTGCGTCGTGCCGAGTCTCGTCTTGGTAGCAGTCAGAGCTCGAATAGAGCTTCTGCTCATGCGGACCTGATTTCCCAAGTTACGGACCGCTTCGGATTGCAGTCTGAACAGATCAAGGGCGCTGGTGAGGCGAATGGAGGCGAGACGTTTGGTGTTTGGTCGAAGCCTAGACGCTTCAGTATTGATGTTGAGGATCTGGAGGATGAGGGTCAGACGCATCAGAATCATCTGCGGGAGGCTAGTGGAGCTGGATTGATGAATGGCAGTGGTCATGTTCGGAGGATTTCGGTACAGGCACTGTGAAGTATACAGCTCTTTGAAGTCTGTCAAATTTGCAGGTCTCCTACGACTTGCAAATTCTGCTTTATTGGTGTTTCGGATTTCGAAAATATTTTGACCGGAGACTAAATTGTGATGATATCTCTATAGCCTAAGTTCAGTTAATGCCACTATTTCATAAAACCTACCTTGCTACCTGGATAAGTCAGCTAGGCCCAGATGTTTAATAAAGGTTTAGAAAGCTGGTAATCATAATTCGTCTAGTGGATTATGGACAAAAGCTATACACAGTAACACCTCGGTGATTATGTACCCGAGTTAGAGAAATGGCCAGTGCCCGGTGCTTCATAATAATAAACGAGAACGCGATATGTGAACTTCGGTGATGAGATCACCGAATGAAAGTTCATCAACAAAGAGACAAAACCAGAGCAAACGCCACATCCGCCTTTTTCTTATTTGGTTATGCAATGTGCAGCGCCAGACTGAAAATGCAAAAAGAGTGTCGTTAATCTTAATCCGTTTAAGCTGTCAAAGCAAAGCTGACTCCCATCAGACCCATACCCGCCACAGCGAACCCAATGCCCACGTTTCGATGGTGTGTCAGGCCTAAGCCCTCGCTGAAAAGGGACAGTGCAACAGATGTCATGACGCCGGCGGTAGCGGCGAACATTCCGCCGTAGACGCCCCAAGAAGGCCCATTTGGGTTATGGCTACTACGATCAGATCCCCAAATCCATAATGCGGCAATACCAGCCCCAGCAGGCTGGCTAATTCCACCGAGCAGGCTGGACCAGAACATGGCTTTCCAGCGAGAGTTCAGAGCAAGGTATAGCGGCAGTGCCATAGCGAAGCCTTCCACGATATTATGAATGAACAAAGCGAGAAAGACGGTAAAACCGAGGGTAGGGCTGGCGTGGTTTGTCGCGTATGTAATGAAGCCTTCGGGGAGTTTGTGCAGAGCAATCGCGACGACGGTTTGGAGACCGATGGACAGGAAGGCATTTTGCGGGACGTGATGATGGTGTGTACTGTCGGCGGTCTTTGCGACGTCGGGATCAGGATCGTCATGCGTATCGGTATGGTGATGGTCGGCATGAGTGTTTACATCGAGATGGGTAGTATGTTCCGACCGAGGTTTTTGGTGCGGGGGCGAGGAGCAAGAGCCTGCAGTATGATGAAGTGTGTGTTGTGAAGCAATGGCGTCGTAGTACCCAGTATCAGAGGTCGTTATAAACGGATCGGAGGACGATTCCGGCTCATTCGGGCGTTCCGGTTCTAGCTGTACACTATTGCTTTGGTGATGTGGCGCCAGCGATGCGCGCGTGACCTCGTGCGTACCTACAGACGGCGGGTGTATCTCCGGGGAAGAGAGCTTGGTGCATTCGTGTCCACATGTCTGGGAGAAGCCGTAGCACGGTCCATTCTCGTCACACATGGGCTTCTCGCCGCCCACCAGGGAAGTGATTCGGCGGGTTAACATCGCCTGCAGTGTCTCCCGCTTCACAGAGTTCGAGGCTGCCATGGTCCGCTGCAGCACAGCCGGGGTGGACTTGAACGAGTTGGTCCTATTAGGGGGTCGCAAGAGAGGTGTTCGCTCAGTGTTGCCATTCGTATTGTGGTGGTGGTTGTCGCCTCCGCTGAGATGGCCCTCGCCGCGCTCGGGATCGGCTTCCGCGCCGCCACCATGACTATGCGCGCAGTCCACCACATGCGACGGAATGAAGCGATGAATGAAGCCGGAGAGAACTCGGATGATCACAACGCCACCCAGGAAGAGACCGATCAAAATATATGCGGAGGCGGAGGGGGAGAAACCGGCCCGCGTGAGGTAGTCCTTGGAGGTGGGCAGCATACTGTACAAAGAGGTGAAGAGCTGCTGCTGGTTAGCTGGATTATCTCGAGAGCCAAGAGAACATGATGCCTACCATCACACCGGCACTGAGGCATAGCGAGGCCGACAGGAAAGTATTGCTATTGGTGATCTGGAAGCTCTTGTGGTCAGTGACCCGCCGGAGCACCAAGTCGACGCAAATGACAGCCGATCCGAGGACGCAAGCTGGGCAAAAACGAGATAGAATTAGTCGCAGTCACGATTGAAAAATAGAGTGATGCTCACCGACGCCAGAGACGCCGCTCATGATCCAACCCCGCGTGTCGTTGGCAGCCATCGCGAATGCGGATGGAAAAAGAGAAAGAGGAAGAGGAAGGAGATGATGTCAGGCCGTTGGCGGTCAACGCAGTCGCCTCTTTCCAAGTACAACTATACCATGCGATCTGGAATATGCAACAATATGGAATATGGCATAGATGGATGAAATGAAAGGATGAGAAGAAAGGGAGAGAGAGATCACTTTGAACCGGCCACACCGGGCGCGATTCTCCTCGCAATTGGCTGCATTCTGCACTCTCAAGGTCCTCAGCTGCCCGCATGCAGCCAATTATCCGCGGGTTTCGCGCTCTGTCGAGTCCAGGCGGTCCCTGGATGGTCGGTCTACCTGCTCGATATGGAGGAAATACTTGCGAGAAGAGCCCCAGAGCTTCTTTCTATGTGTATTTTATTTTCGCTGTTCTTCCCCACCCTTGCTTCGCGGACGGTTCGGCCCAGCGTGGGGTCTCCAATTTCGAGCTGCCAACGCAGATCCTTTGAAAGGTGATCATCTGAGACATTCCATGTTTATTCGGTTTACTAACAGCTCCATTTTCGTGCCCCAGCTGACGGTGGGGCGCTTATTTCCCCCAATATCTCGACCGGTGACTGGTTCAGAGTGGAACCCTCACTCCCATTTGATCTGGGAGAAGGCCGCGGTAAGCGCTCGTCTTGCCTTTGTGATGATACCCTGTGGCTTCGATTCGTCAAATGGATCATGGTAGAACCACCGTCCATCATCCAAGTCAATCTCTTTGAGTGAGACCATCCACGGGCCCCGGTAGTAGATGCGGACACAGATATACAACACCACCACCAGAATAACTGACGAGAAATTGGCCAAGAGTTCTTCGCAGACGGTGTTTCATGCAGCGGCCAAATTGCAAGATAGAACTCTGCTACAATGAAGAGAATACTCCAGCATCATGTCCACCAGGCGCAATATGGGCACCCCCAGGACGCCATGGTATGTCGTTCACAGATCGACCTTGCGCTTTCCACGCTGCACGCACGTAACCGAATATGACACAAGCAGATCAAGCCGCAGCCGAAGAGACTAATCAGCGAGGCGAGATTGGAAAGCCACCCGAACACCATGGCGCCATCCTGTGAGCCATTCATGTATGTGATCGACCCGCCGAATAACAGGTTTGCCAGAAGACCAGCCCACGGGCGGCCTGTCTGGTTATCTCACATATTATGGTGAACAGTGGGGGTCACTTAGAGATAGAATGGAATTATGCGACCTAGGTATCTGTCCGAACCTCAGCCTCACGGCACCAACAATACTTTCACACACAAACACGCTCATTTAGAGCAAAATAGCAAAGCCATATTACCATTCAGTATCCTCATACAATACTTGAGACTATACAACCAATCAACAATAAGATGGGAAAATAATCGCAGCCCCCATTGCAACCGCCGCAGCAGAAACGCCCAAAACAACGCCCAATTCCCAACTTGACGATCCGGGTCTCAATCGCTGAGCAGAATTCGACGTAGACCCAGCGCTAGCAGTCGTAGTAGCATCTGCCGTAGCGGTAACTGAACTTGCCCCCGTGCCCGTAGCTTGAACATCAGACTCACGATGAATAAGAGTCACAGCAGAAACATAAGAGTAAGGCGTCAGGAACCCAGAATATTCTTCACCAGCAGACAAACTCTCTACGCGAGTCGAGGCTGTGGAGAAGGTAGGGGTAGACACGATGTGTTTCTCCGTAGTTTTCGTACCATCGGAGGTATAAATCTTCGTCGAGGTCGAATAGGCGTAGGAGGTGTAGTCATATACCTGGCATACTTCCGTGATACTGAAAGAGGGGACGGTATCCCAACATCCACCGAGGATATCTGCCTTGAAACCACTACAGGGTGTTAATAAGAGGATAAAAACCAGGAGAGAAGGAGAGGAGAGATAATATACCTCGGACAACAAAGCGCAACCGTCTCACTAGGCTGCAAGGCACTGGCTAGCATGGTGGGTATATAAGGAAAATACGGGATCCGCTCCACGGTCCCGAAACTCATTGCTCCGGAAGTAGTATACGGTTTATCACCATCGCGTGCAGCTTGTGCAACAGTGACCCAGCCAGATGGACAGTATAGGCCTGGAGAATAGTATGTTCCAAAACCGATCCAGTCGTCGTAGTTGGGTGATGTTGTTGGCGTAGGAGTTGGTGAGGGCATACAGTCTGAGTATTCGGTGGTTGCGCAATTCACTTGGTACATTTGGTATGGCAAATTGTCTTCATTTAGTGTTCCGAGGATGATTCTGTCGGTTGCGGTGCAGCTTGGTGCGGGAGTATAGGTTGTGGTTAGGGGCCCATAGTTTTGGAAGGTGTAGAAGCCACCGTTAGTTGGGATGGTCGTCATGGTTGCAATTGAGGATTCGCAATTAATTGAGAGAGTAAATGAACAAATGGGTTTGAATGGGGTGCAAGAAGAATGAAATAGAAGCTGTTCAACTGGAAGGGAGGGACATGGCCATGTTAAAAGCAGACTCGTATCTTGGCAGTGGAAATAACAACGCCTCGCAAGCAGATAAAATGGCCCCAACCTGTCCAGATCACTAGTCAGTTCGTCCAAGTTTGTAAAAATGAGGCTTAAACGATCTCGCTTGTCGGGGTGTAATCTCCGCTGTCCTCGCTACTGGCTTGGCAGGGACCGAAGCAGCCTCAAATTCCACCGAAGCATCAAACTAGCGCTGGAATCGGTTAGTGATGTCTTTCAGGGTCGCATAATCAAGGCCAGTCCCAGCGCCGGCGTCTCTTTCAACTGCGGATTGCGAGTGCCCAGGTTTTTAGTTGGCTTAGTGTGAGTGGCGTGGCTATTCGAAGGCACTATTGGATTCGCTAGGCTTATTAGTACCTTCTTTTCAAGGAATCAAGTTATCCATTGATCATACTATGCATTATGCTACGAGTCACAATTGGGAAATGCTGTCCATTTTGTTCCGGGATAATTTTCTTGGAATGAATATATGCATGATTCCACATATAAACTCATCTATAAATTCATTGATTATTCGTCAAAGTACGCCTACGCCAACTCAACATTGGAACGCGACGCCAGTTTTAGTAGCCACATTCCCACCACCTCCAGCGAAACCCGTTCCCTCAGAACTAACCTCGACCAGACCTGGCCGAATAGCATCCTTATCCTTATCCTTCTTCTTGGACTTCTTCTTCGTGGCACTAGGATCCGCACCAGCCTTCTCCGAACTTGCATCACGAGGTGTGAGATCCGTCTCGCAAACGTAACAAAGGACCAGCCCGTGTTGCGCTTGTTCTTCCTTGGAGGCATGTGGATCGAGGGATTGGTGAGGGGTCATGAATTTGGTAACGCATGGTTGACAAATGACGTGACCGCATGGTTTCGTGACTGCCAGAATTCAATTAGCCTGTGCTTGAGATGTGCTGGGGACTCAATAATAAAAATAAAAGACATACGCATGGCTTTCAGTCCGTTGCTGAGGTTCTTCTTGCAGCTCGGACAGACGCGGGAGATCGTCCCATCCGACGCTTTCTCTTCCGTGAAGTTGACATCGACCAGCGATTTAAGCGAGTAGGTGTGGCGATTCGTCTCCGACGAGCCGGGGCAAATAGGCGCCAATTTGACTGCTTTGTTGGCGGCGATTTCATTCGGATCGGTATTTGGCGTGAGAGAGGGTACCCAGAAAGAAGGTAATGCAGACTTGCTGGATTCAGACTATCCGGAGACACCGTTAGCATTGAAATGACCAATTGAGAAGCCCATCATGCCCATCCTCGGAGTGAAACCCACCTTCTCCTTCTTCAATTCATTCTTCAACCTTTCCTTCTCTTCCCGCGCAACACGCTCCATCTCCTTCTCATCTAGCTCAAAAACCTTCTTCCTCTTCCCATCAATTTCGACCTCCCGCGCCTTAAACGCAGCAATAGCATGATCTTCCTCAGCCTTCCTCTTCCTCCCGCCATTCTTCCCAGCCTCTAATCCCATCGAAACAAGTTCAAAATCATGTAAATCTTTCTGTCTCGCTTCCTCAAGAACCCGCTCTTCATCCTCCGCAAGGTGCTTCTTCGCATCTTCTCTTTCTCGCTCTAGACGCTTGATTTCCTGTCTCTGCGCGAGGAGATCATTGATTGCGCACTCGCGACAGAAAAAGTCACCGTTTGTGGCGCATGATACGACGGGTGAACGGGCGGGTTGGAGACACAGTTTGCATGAGGCGAAGGGGAGGAATGAGTCGCGGCCGATCACGCTGCGCTTTGTGCCCCATGTTGAGCGGAGGAGGCTGCGTTCGTAGGAGGTGAAGTGTGGTAGCGACGTATTGCGCTTTGAGTGCGCCATTGTGGGAGGTAGGAGGTTGGAGGTTGTCGAGAAGATAGACGTAATGGGAATTGGAAATGGAGACTCAATTGTTAAGGAAAGCTTGGGTGGGGACAGTCAGCAGTGAGATCCTATTGGTGGAGGGCCTGACCGACCGCCTGCGGAGTTCGGAAGTGTATAGATAGGACAAGGGGGTTGAGGGATTGGTTATTTATCTACTTCACTACGAAGTCAATTCACTACATGCACAGACGCCATCGAAACATCATAAGCTTTTGTCTATCAGCCTGAATCCCAGCTGGGAACATGACCCCCAATTTGGAAGGCCGAACTCGAGAGTGGCTATGGATATCGTAAGAGATCAAGGGATCTCGCAGAGTTCAGAGAGGGGGTCAAAGTCGAAGTCGAGCTCGAAGTCGAGGCCGAATTGTAAATCCCAGACAGTAAAAGAAGATGAACGGAAGCCAAATTGTAATCGTGTCGCACCCAAATGCTTTCCCATGCTTTCCCATGCTTTCCATGTAGTGCACAGATGAACCCAGGCCGAAACCGGGAGAGAACAGAAAATGGAGAAGATAATGAAAACGAACCGAGATTGATCAGATCAGATCAGGTCCAGCCATCGTTCAATGCAAAAGACCCAACGGGAAACAGGATTTGAAATGGGGGGTATAATCATCGTAAAAAACAGCAGATCAAAGAGATTCCGGGCTATACAGTGTGCATGTGTCGAGGTTTGAAAGAGGATGAAAGAGAGGGAGAGGGGGAGAGAGAGAGAGATAGTGGGAAAGGCTCAGCTAGACGCCCACAACTTGTTGTCGGAGGCTCTCGGACGACGGGGGCTCACCGAGCGGAGTTGATGATGGGGAGGGTGTATCGTGGGGCGCTGTGAGGTGGTTGCTGTAGATTATGGTTTTGGAGGTCGATTGCGGAGAGCCTTCAGGGCTAATTTGGTCTGGGGCCACCTCATTGGAAGGTGGGGGTAGCTCTTCTTGTGCATCCTTGAAGAAATCGATGGGTTCGTCGTCACTGCGCATGCTGATTCCCGTTGTCGTGCTGATACTGCGGAAAGATTGTGGCCGGCCGCCCTGGAAGCTCTCCGACGTGACTGACTCACCGCTACCAAGCATGTTAGGCTCAGAGGATCGAGGCTCATCGTGTGGAGTAGGCTTCCGCAGCTTGAGGCGTTCTTCCGGAGGCATGTTCTGCCATTCAGACCCGAATGTCACGATCGAGGCCTTCTTGCCGTGAACGGTGAAGCTGGGCGTCTTGCGCGAAAGACCGCCTTCTTGCTTGCCTTCGTCGTCGGACAAAGGTCCAATGCTGCCCACAGACCCGCGATTCTTCTTGCTTCGTGAGTGGGAATGGTGTCGGTTCATGTGAAGATGGGGATCGCGAAGTGAACGGTGCAGGCTGCGGCGGACACGGCTCGGCCTGTCACTTTGGGAAACTTCCGATGGTTCCTCTTGTTTGCCGTCGCCATCGGTCTCTTGCACAGTGGTTGGCTGCTTCCGTGGCGGTGGAGAACCACCTAGATCTAAGAGACCCGTTTCTCTCAGGAGGCGCTCCTCACCCTCGTCATAGCTGGCGGGGGAGGTGAGCTTGGAGCCTCGAGAGCCTAGGCTGGCAGCATCCAGTCGGCTACCACGGCTTAGCACGGAAGCTTCACGCTCGAGTTGAACGTCTGAATCAGTGGCCTTGCCTTGATCGGATGCCATGGCGACTGAAAGCGGTCGCCCAACACGAGCAAAGTCGGATGAGGTAGTCGATGTTGGAATGCTAGGGCGGCGCATCTCTTCTATCGAGGGCTCCTTCAGAAGCACAGCATCAAGAGAGGTATCCACAGGAGCCGCAACAGGCTCGTCGATATCATCGCTAGACGCGGTATGAACAATACTCGGCGCTTGTTGGATACTAGGTTCCGATATGATAGATGGTCCGGAGACCGAAGCCATACGAGCCGGGATGGAACTAGCCGGCTCATCGCCATCTGACGCCGCTCGGGTCGGAACAACGCTCGCGTCTTCTCCAAGATCCCGGAGAAGGACCTCCCGGTAGCACTTGTTGCGGCAGATGTCTTGCCTGACCCACTTGAGCTTGGCGGCCATGCGGCCTGCAGCCAGAATGACACCCTCGCGGGCTCGGGGATGAACAGGTGTCAATATTTGCAGGTGCCGCGCATTTCGTAAAAGTTCATCGAGTTGCCTCTGCGTGACGAAGAGCTTCTCATTTGTTTCACGGATCTTTTGACTCATCAACTCACGCCGAGCAGCAACAAACTCGGCCACAATATCGTTGTCGATGCTGGGCGAAGGAGGTTCCTTGTCCGTAGACTGTTGTGACTGGACGGACGAGATAGAATTCATCCGCTGACTCTTACGATATCGCTGACCTTCATAGTTGGTAGCAATCATGCCCTTGGTACGAACGCCAGTCGTACGAAAAGCTGCGGCGTAGTTGAGCTTAGAAATCCAGTCATTCATCTCGGCTTCAGAGGTCGCAAGGAAGATCTCCTCCAGCGCATTGTGTCGCACGAACGAGAACGCATGTTTGTGCTTTTTGTAGTTCATGTCCCAGAGGGCAACGGCGTCATTGGTCGACATGATGGCATCGGGCTTGAACTCGGCGAGAGGAGGTCGGAACACCATAGTACCCTTTCGTCCACCCTTCACGTATGCGTCATTCTGTGCCATTAGTGAGCGTACCCAGGTGACATTGCGGAAGAAGTAGAGCTGGGAGAACGTGAGCACCGCGCCCCATTCCTGCCACGGCGATCGGGCTCTCTTCTTCTTCGGGTCTTTCCGCCATAGTAGACCGACTTTGGCAACTTTGATGTCCACGAGGCCGGGGTTGGAGTCGGCAGACTTGTCAAGGACCCCTTGCATGAAAGCATCGGGGCGGGATCGGAGAGATATGATTTGAAGAATTCCCGATTTGGTGAACGCCTGGTGAAGGTCGTCTATGTCGGGCTGTGTGTCAGTTCCGACATGATTGTACGTATCGTCCAAGTCCATGACGTCCTTTAAGGTGGGCCGCAGGGTGCCGAGCTTATTATCGAGAATGAGCGCATACGGGTCAACTGGTTCCCTGGACACCCGAGACAAGTGCTCGGAGCTGGTACTTTTGAACAGAGCACGGCGGGGCTTGACGAGATTTCGTTCGCGCACATTTGCATCCTCGACATGGATGAATGGAGTATATGAGATGTTCTCATAGACGCATTCCAGAATGTCATCGGAGACACCCTCCCCCCGGGTATTCTTCACATAATCAGGCTTCTGCATTTTCCGCTTGTTATTCTTGTTGAAAACGTCGGTGTGGAGGATCAAGATTGAAAACGCAATGAAGTACGCTTGGTCTAGAATATTGTCAGTTTGAGTTCATGCAGCAAGTAGCGGCAACCATACCTGTGGTTGCAAAGATACCCGGGTTGCACTCATGATATCGATCGGCGAATGCTTGTAGGAAGCGATCGATTTGCTGGGTTTCCTTGGGCAGCTCCACCTCCATCAACAGCTTGCGGATAGACATGTCAATAGGGTCACCAAAGTAGTGGAAACCTCGCATGTATTTGCGAAGCGCGATTTTGAAGAAGTCTTGATCCGACTGGGCAAGAACGCCGGCGATAGATCCCCGCGGAATATTTTCTTCCAACTTGGTGAGATAGCTGGCTGGTGTATCGCTTTCTTCCCGCGGGGGCACGGGCGGCAATTCCGGCTTTGTGACTGGTGTTGATGATCCGCCCACGCCTGGAGAACCATGCCGAGGGAATGGGGGTTCAGAGTTTTGACGCAAACGCTGAGAGATGTTGAACAAGTCTCCGAAGCTTTTCCGCCCACTTGTCGAGGTGGAGGTACGCCCTGAAGATGCAAAATATGGGGCCGGGGATAAGTCCTCCTGGTTCTCAGCCACCGATCCCATTGTGGACGATCGACCGCGGCCGTTATGAGATGGGTTGGAGCGTATGGAGCGAGCGGAATTCGTCGAGTCATTGCGGAATAGTTGTGGGGGAACTGAGGAGGCCAGTCCGACGGAGGAACGAGAAGGCGAGGGGAGAGGAGAGACTTGGTCGTGATCATCAGAGCCCTCAGACTTGGGCGTCTCGGCGGAGAACTTAGGCGCGGCGTCTAGCGCACGACTGCTCGGGGTGGGTTTGGGGGGAAGTGGAAACAAAGGACTGCGGTTTCGCTTGAGAAGGGGCAAACGGAATCGCTTGGAACTGGACGTAGATGCGTGACCGTCGCGAGGAGAGTTGGTGTGGAAAGTCGCCGTTTGATCACCGTAACTCTGGTCTGACCGCGACGATTCGGAGAATCGAGGATCCACGGCGGAGACCCTGTGTGAATCGAAGTGCTGATCCCGACTCCCACTATGGCCCGAGTTCGTGGATAAGCGTCCGGGGACCTCGCTGGCCGTCTGAAAGGTCGAGAGACTGGAGTCACCGATCTGGGAGTCAGTTGAACCTTGATTCTTGCGGTCCGATCTTGACCTCGATTGATCCGCCGAGTTCCGTGATAGATCTTCCATGGAGTGTTTGCGTGACGATGGACGAAAGGAGAACTTGTTTCGCTGCTTCACGGGCTGATCCAATTCATTGCTGGTCGGGGCGGTGGTGATGATCTTCGGGGGTGGCAGGGACGGGACCGGAGGAGCTTCTTCTTGGGCTTTGGCAAAGCTTTTGGACAGCTGAGGATCCGAGGCATGGCGTAGTCTCATAAAGCTGAAGCGATTCCTCCGCAGGCTGGGGGTATCGGCAGCGGAGGAGCTCGCAAAGTCCGTTCGAGCTACCCCATGATGCCCCCCCTGCTCGCCAGGGACTTGGAGCCCCCGCGCGACATCGGGAGATCCCTCGAACTCAGCGTGTTCGTTGGGCGGAGAGAGAGCCGGAGAGCGAGGAGTCGATTCCGAATATCTGGGCTCAGTCGCTGGCGGGGAGGGACGGGGTAGATGTTCACTGCGGCGGGCTTGAGCGTGGGCATGGGATTGAGGATCGATGGTACTCTGGCGCTTGGAGCTGCTGTCGGCGACCAGCCGCAGGCCTTTCCAATGCATGGCAGCGAAACAAAGCGTTTCAAACCCATGCGGCGCCTAGAAAGAAATTTGAAGGTTGGATAGAGGGGGAGGGGGGAGTTCAATGGAACATGGCGAGACGTGGAGGAGGAATCCAGAACGCGGTGGGATTAGATTGGAGTGGAGTGGAAAGGTGTGGAGTGGAGTGCGAGGGTCGTCAGCTCGCGAAAAAGGGGGAAGCGGTGGACCACGCGTCAACAGGGCCACGATGATTTGGTCTGGTCTAGATGGTAGTGGCCTAGATGGTCTAGATGGTCTGAAGTGATGGGATGACTGAATGAGGGAGGTGATGGAGGGAGAAGATGAGAAGTTGCGAGTTGAGGAGTCGAGGCAGCCTAGTTGCCAAGGCCGTGCTTGGCCTCTGGTGGCATTGTAGCAGATCCCATACACATAATAGTAGTAGTTTAGGGTATTTAGTTATATTATAGACAGTTTAGAATAATCTAGAATAAATCTAGAATTAACCTAGTAATTGTTGACCAATTGCCTACATATTGTTGGCATGTTTGTTGTCATCTGCAGGGTCGATCCACCACTTAGTATACAGTCGAGTATATTAAATTAGAATATACCAAGTCTAGTGTAACTTACTTTGTATACAACACTTCAGTTAATTTAAATATTACTATTTATCTAATGCTCCCTCGTATAATGCAGTTGTATCGACTGTCTACTGTATAGACTCTGCTGCCTGTCCCCGCCTTCTCCGCACTTCTTCCCTCCCAACTGCATCTTCTTCTTCCTCCTCTTCCACCTCACTCGCACCTTCGCTGCACCGCCATGCGCCTTCTACCGGCTTGTCTACTGCTCGCTGGCATTCCATCCATCGTCGCCGTCCCTGCCGGTTCCAGCATCGCTCCTCCCCCTCCACTGCTGCCCGTTCCCCTGCTCTCCCCTCCATCTGACCCACGCCGGCCGTGGACCCGACTCCGTGACTGGGTCATCGAGTCCGTCTGGGGTATTCAACACTCTCACTCCTGCCCGAAGCAGGCCCTTCCCCCGTCCAATGTCCGCGATCGCTATGAGAGTGACGTAGTACTGCGCTTTCATCTCCGCCAACCCGAGGAGGCAGACGCCCTGGCCGCGGCCTCCAGAGTCTTGGTGCTGGATGTCTGGGCCATCACCGCCGAATATGTGGATATTCGATTGGCGGATAGCATGGTAGGTGTTCCCTCGTTTTGTCTATTCCCATTTTTAGTCTGTTTAATCTAATCGCGGAGGTTGCATAGATTCCTTCCCTGCTCGACCTGCTGCCTGCTTCCCTCCATACCGCACACACGCCTCTCATGGATGACCTCGTCGATATGATCTATGCCACATACCCGAGACACCACTATCACCCATTACACCCATTAAACCCCGACTCCAGAATTGGGTCGGATCACACTCGCACCGCCGACGTTGAGGATGTGTTCTTTCGTGATTACCAGCCACTGTCCGTCATCGTACAATGGATGCGTCTGATGGCGTCAATGTTTTCGTCCCATGCCAGCTTCATCAGCATTGGTCTCACTTATGAAGGCCGAGATATCCCAGCACTGCGACTCGGAGCCCCCCGCGATCGAGATGACTCGTCGCGCCCTCGCCAGACCATCGTCATGACTGGAGGTCTTCACGCGCGGGAGTGGATCAGTACTTCTACAGTGACGTATGTTGCCTACAATCTGATGACACAGTACGGCGAGTCATTGGAGGTCACTCACCTGCTCGATGAATATGACTGGGTTTTGATCCCAACTCTGAACCCGGACGGCTATGCTTACTCGTGGGAGTCCGATCGCCTCTGGCGGAAAAACCGACAGCCAACAGGCCTCTCGATTTGTCCGGGAGTAGATCTCGACCGTGCATGGGATTTCGAGTGGGATGGCGAATCAACCCGCTCGAATCCATGCTCAGAGAACTATGCCGGTGCCCAGCCCTTCGAGGCATTGGAATCCCAACGATTGGCCGAATGGGCGCAGAACGAGACTGAAAGTGGCCGAGCAAATATTGTCGGCTTCTTGGACTTGCATTCATACTCCCAGCAAATCCTCTACCCTTACTCATACACTTGCTCCTCGGTCCCGCCTACTCTGGAAAGCCTGGAAGAGCTGGCTCTGGGACTTGCCAAGGCTATTCGAATGACCACTCGAGAGTTATATGATGTCACGTCTGCCTGTGAAGGTATTCTTCCTAACGGAGAAGCTGCCAGTATGAACTCCGGCGGCAGCGCTTTGGACTGGTTCTATCACAAGCTGCATGCCACATATTCCTACCAGATCAAATTGCGCGACCGCGGCAGCTATGGATTCCTCCTTCCTTCAGAACATATTGTGCCTACCGGGAAGGAGGTTTTCCAAGCGGTGCTGACATTCGGTAACTTTATGTGGGGTGAGGGTATAAGATCGACATCTGAAGAACCTCTGGGGACGCAGCAACCGCTAGGATCCCAGCAACCACTGGCTTGAACGTACATATTTCCTACACGCGCTTTATCCCTGGCCCCCATCTTCTACACATGATAATGTCTGTATAGCACTTTCACACGGCGTTTGGGTTTCTTGCTTTTTATTGGAACGTGCTTTTGTACATATTGGAGCGGCAATGGTTTTTCCATACGCTGAGACGGCAGATACGAAAAGATATGATTGACAATGACACTGCAAAGTTCGAAAAACGTCTATCTCCCACCCGTCAGTTTCTGTCACCCCTATCATCTACACCAAGTTCAGCATGTATATTAGGCTGCTCTACGCAGTCTTGAAGTTCGCAGGCCCAGCCCAAAGACGCAGCCTCTTCCCAAAATACTGCAATGCGAGAAAGATGAAAAACGCCGCGCCGACAATCCCACACATCGTACCCATCTGTCGAATAGTCTTCTCCTTCTCGGCCCACTCAACCATGAAATAAGAAACGATGAAGCCACCAGTGGTACGGCCAAAGTTGACCCAGCAAGCAACCTCCCCACTAGCCTCGGGATAGCTATCCAAAACATAAGAATTGACAGCAACGGTGACGATCATGATTCCGAACACGTAAAGTCCCCATCCTAGCGCGGCTAGCATATAGTGGTACTCACGCTCCAGCGCAAAGCCCATCAGAATTAGTCCTGCAACAAGGAACGGCATGGAGAACCAGATTGCGAAGAAACGCGCTTCGGGTTCGAAGCGGCCGCCGTGTCGGTTTGTATAGACTCTTGCGATTAAATCATGGAGCCAGTGGCCTGCCACCTCGCCAAGAATCGCGGCTACGACGGGGGTAAAGTAGAAGAAGCCTATCAAAATTAGTACCAAAGACTATTAGGGGATATATGAAGACAGAACTTACCAATTGCCTTAGCGTCAAATCCGTAGACTGGTGCGAGGAATATGGAGAGCGTGGTATTAATGCCAACTACCCAGGCAAACATGAGCAGATATGCAAAAGAGGCCAAAAAGACCACTGGCTTGCAGATGATGGTAATAGGCCTCATAGCCGCCTCCTTCGCCGTATTCTTGATATATCCTGAGCGAATCTGTTGAATGCCTAGCATACGTTGCCAACGAGGACCATTAGGTATAAGCTCCGGCTGCACGGTTTTCCGATCGTAGTAGGTCTCGTCTAGGAAGACCATGATGGCAATCAAACAGAGTCCAGTTTCGATCGCATATAGTCCGAATGCCCACTGCCAGATCTGAGTGTTCACGATGAATGAGGCGAGAAGGGGGCCCATGTAGGGTGAGAGGATGATGAAGCCGGACCAGATGTTGATTTTCCTTGCATGTTCGTGGAAGAAGAACATATCTTTGATGAACATCAAACCTCCCTGATATAAAAATCAGTCCTCTGATAACCAAGGTAGGATATGTAGGAACTTACGCCTTGCGCGACGGTAGAGAAGAAGCCATTGAGAATACGAGCAGCCTAGAAAAGACATTTTAGCCTCTGAGCTCCTAATCCCGTATTATACCATGCCGTACCATAAATGATTCGAAGCTCTGCGCCGCAGCACACCAGATAGCCGTCGCAACAGCTAGCAAGGCCCACCAAAATAGAATGGGGAACCGGCCAAAATACGCAGAGAGCGCAACGATAATAGGCCCAGCAGCACCAAGCATGAAAACATTCCCCACTTGCGAGTGATTGACGACATTAGGATCCATATTCCACTCTCTAAAGCACAACGCCGTTAGCATTTTCTCCGCGAAATGGTCAAACACAAAGTAGCTACTCACTCGCCCTGAGGCACTAGAGTGACTGCCCCCGTAGCACTGCCATAATCAGGCAAAAATGCCGTACAGGAGATAATAATTAGAATCAAGTGCTTGCGAAATGGCGTCCAATTGAGGGGATCATTTGGAGAGTCGCTAGGTTGCGGGATAAGAATCGTCTGTCCGTCAGCTGTTGTTTTCAACCCTTCCTCATGGGCGAATGTAGCATCGTTCAAAACATATCCCTCGCGCTCGCCAATGGCTTCCAGATCAACGCCAGCTTTCGTTTCGTTGGGCTTCTCCGTCTGGGCGTGTTCTTCAATCGCAGTGTCCACAGCCATCGCGTCGGCTTCCCCGAGTGATTGTATTTGATGATTAACACAATTATAGCGCAAGCTAGTGAAAAGGGAGAATTTTCTGTTCTCTTTCTTTTTGCCTTCGCGCGATTCAAATTGGGGTACCCATCGAGTTTTATACCCACAGCTTAGCGCTCGCAGAAGCAAAAGTAAAAGCAATTCGAATTGGACAGGACACGGCAGGATGAGAAACACTTCGGCAAAGAAGGTAGTGTGTTGTAGCCGAAGTAACCAATTTACCCGCTGACAACAACCTTGATAATCTGTCTATCATTGGATCAGAAGCAACGGGCTGAATAGTCGCGCTGTCATTTGTCGCTTGAATCCACGCCCCTTTTTAGGTGCGTGGTGCCAGCCTCAATGCTCGACCCCGGCAGATGTGGGGGAAGGAGGATACGGGGACTGGCTTAGGCTTTGGCCTCCTTGGCTTGTGGGGGCTCCATGTGGGACTCGAGGAGTTGACTGGTGCTAGCTCTGATGAGCTTTTCCCCCGCTTTGTTGATCTGCTCTTCTTTTGGCGATATGCGCTTGTGGGCGCGGAGGAATTGTCTGGACTTGGTATGGTTGGGTTGGACAATTGGTCTCCCTTGCTGGGCAGGTGAGGATCGGCGGGCTGTGGGAGGTGAGCTGCCCGTGTGGAAGGGAGGATGTTGTTGGCTGGGATAGTGTGGACCCTTACGAACTGGGAGTGCAGATTGATTATCAACTTAATTACCAGTGTTGATCCCTTCCAAACTTCAAATTGGTGAGTGGTCTACATAATCATGGTGGATATATAATACTACTTGTAGGCGTAGTGTTCTCTAGTACACCCTAACCGAACGTGATGTGTTGCACTCGATTGGTGAAAAGAAGTTTACATGTTCAAGGATGTTCAACCCGTAAAATAGTTAATTGCATCTCTATTATGGGGGCATGTCCACTCCTAGGTCCATGTCAAAGAAATCTATAGAAAGGGGTTGTCCGCTGATCCAATCATTTAAGATGATCAACGCACTCGAAGAGCTCAACCCATCACTAGAATCTTGCCCTATAAACCCTAACTTCGGAGATAAGCCTTCGCCGATTCCCCCCACACAGCAGCGCGCTTGTAAAAGTGGAATTCTGGCGCATTTCCTTCTTTAAGACCATCAATTGCTTGTGCGAGAGCTTCTCCGAGCCCCTCTTCTTTAATTTCCGGGAGAGTATAGAGAAGAGTTTTGAAGGAGAACACGATTGTGCGACATTTTGGGAGTCGGTGGAGAAATTGCCTTTCTACGCGGACCCGGGCCTATTCTGGCATGTAAGAATCTAGACGGGCGATAGTTCAAGGCTTACTTACGGTTTCGACATCCACTTCCTCCTGGTGAATCTCCTCTCCCTCATAAAGATGGGTTCCGGATGCTGTGAAGAGTTGATCTGTAGTTGTGATTGTCCACTATTTACTAGTCAATGCTGCCTTCGATTGCGTTCATAATTGGGAATGCAAATACATTGGCTCGTTTGATGAATTTCCCTGGCTTCAGTTTCTCGAAGTAGCGATCCATACTTCTCTGCAGCTTTTCTTTATAATTTGGGACCGGCTTGTGAATATCCCGAAGCTTCATGTTCAGCTTTTTTGAGGTGTCGAAGCCGCTTGGAAAACATGTAACAAAGCCTTTCAAGGTGAAGCTGTCTCCATCTTCTGATGGCATTAAAAACAAAAAGTCATCATCCACTAAGCCACCCAAGACCCGAAGGGTATCTTTTGGGTTATCGCTTGGGGAGAGGGGCATGTCCTCGCCGGTGACTTTGTTCTGCAGACAATCTTCGATATACCCAGAAGACGATCGTAACTCGAACATACTAGGATATCTAGTCGGAAGGTAGCTTCCTACTAGCCAAGTATAGAACTCATCAACGGCAGGTTTGACAGAATTCTCAGCAGCTAGCACTGTATCGGTGTATTCCGATATAAGCCTCCTGCGTAGCAAGATACGATCCAGGTAATTTTCGTCCATTTCAATGAGCTCATTGACAGTTGCCTCTTGAATACCTTGAGAAGTGTTAGCAGTATTTCGTTGATACCCTTGTGCGAAAAACATGCCCATAGACAAATTGTATTTTGGTTTGAATGGTCGGATTTTGATGGGCTCCATTGTCTTCCAATAAAAATTCTCTAGAGGGTCAACGGGCGGGTAGCTATACTCTTCAGAGATATTTTGATGTTGATACTTTTCCGAGGATGTTGGATTCGTCTGTCTGAGGAATTTGGTGAAAAGTAGAAATAAGGTCAAGATAAAACTTGAACAAAAGACTGTAGACCATACTGGCGACCACTGCAAGAACGTGATCGAGTCCATCGTGATGAAGTGAATGGTAGAATTGAACCTCGGACCGAGAGAAGGCTTAAGTAGATAGATAACGTATTTTGTACTTTACCCGGCCATGGGACTATCTCACGATTATAGTTACCAAGGTGACGATAGTACCATCAGGCAACCCCGCCCCAAAGATGGAGCAAATACGCCTATCGTTCTGCTTCACCCGGCTTCATTTGGCGCAGTGCTCATTTGACCTCCTCATTTTGGTCCCCTGACTTTTAATATCTAACCTGAGTGGAAGACAAAATGTCACGAAAACTGGTATAGGGCTACTCCACACAACCTTATCTCGAGGTTCTCATTCAAATTTCCTCTTTGAGCGATTACCCCACTTTGAAAGACCTTCTACCAACCATCGACATCGTTGCGATAACGAACTTGTAGCATCCATGGAATAATTCCAAGTTCAATCGGATTGATACACCCAGTTTGGATTGTTCGGCACCCTGGCGATCGGGATAAGTGAGGGAGGCACAGTTCATCTGCTATATGGAATTGTCATCAGGCTGATAATTCAATATGTGGCGCAGCCTACACATAGTCCGGTAGCTCTTGCCGAATACTGTCAGTCTCTACCTTCCTAATTGGATTGCCCGGACTATGACATTGTTGATTTCTTCCTCAACTTGCAACTTGTAACTTCCCCTGGACGCACACCCAATTTCACACGTCCACCTACAACTCCTCCTTGTTCTCCTAACCCTTTTAACTTTTACTGCACAGAGATTGCGAACACAGAAGCCTCGTGGAGGCTCCAATCCTCCTTCGAAGGGGGTTCCTGAGAAGCATCCAGGCAAGTATCACCCAGCAGCAACACTTTGGTATGGGACAAATACAATATAGAGCTTCGTGCAGTAGTAGGCTCACCACTGGCCGACGAAACAGGAAACAAGGGTCATCAGTCGCATCGGCTAGTCCTGGTGCTTCCCCTACATTTGACCTCCAGAATATCATTGCGCTGAGTCAAGAGGTTACGGTCTATGATGGTGAGCTTTACGACAAGATGCCCGACACCCACGAAGTCCTCGGGCCCAGACCGAGCGCGCTGAAAATTCACCGCGAAATAGTTATCTAGGTTGATAGAAAGGGCTACAACAAAGCAATTGAAAATGGAGTTTATTCAGTCCTGACTGCTGATTTTCCTCGAAGTTGGTCTGGCTGGAATCTGAAATCCCAATGAAGGAGACCATAAAGTGCCATTCATATGCTGAGAGCCGGTATCCGTATGTACAGTTGGGTGATTCTCAATCCGATCATCTCCACCCCATCATGCAATCCCACGTAGCACGAGCTTCGTCGTCGTGGATTGGCGGTTGCTCAATGAAATAGAACCCTTTCCCTGTTACATGGATGGCCTTTGAATGGAATTCCTTCCCAGCCACATGTGTTCCTTTGCTATCTTGAATCTCATTGTTCAAAACAACTTGCATCGCGACGTCAGTCACCGTTTCCACGGGAATAAGGACATCGGCAGGGAAGTACGACAGAAGCTGGTCGTTCAAGAGAGGAGTTTTCACAACGCCTGGGCAGATTGTGTTAACTCGAATACCCTCTTTGATGAGACGGTCTCCAGTAGAGCGCACGAAGCCGATCAGTGCATCTGAATAAGTGTCAATAAAACAGCACTCAACCACGTCATACTGAAGACTCACGTTTAGAGCTTGAGTAGACAGGTGTAAGCATGCAAGGATAAAGACCACCAATACTAGACGTAAACAGCAGGTTTTGATTTCCCCTTGCTGAGTCTGGCGACCGTCTGAAGTAATTCACGGCCAAATAGCTCGCATAAATGGAACCATTCAGGTTAATATCGAGGAGATCCAGACCAGGCTTAGGTGGGATATCAGACGAGGGCTGATGGGCGAAGAGGTCGGTATATTCTGGGATTCCGGCATTTGCGAAGACAAAATCCAAGCGCTGGGCACGTTCGAAGACGGCGTGGAATGCGTTGGCGAGCTCCTCATATTCGGAAACATTGGCCCGGTAAAATTTCGTATTGGGCAGCGATGCAGCTGCCTTTTGTCCCTTCTCTTCATTATTTCCAATGATATTGATCTCCCAGTCGCCCAGCTTGCTCAACGCTTCAGCAACGGAGAATCCGATACCACTTGCTATGGTGCATTTAGTGAGTATGCACGTTGTCACTCTCTGAGGGAACTCTTACTGCCACCGGTAATCAGTGCGACCTTTGTCATGTTGTCTAGAGGTATGAATGGGAAATGATTAATGACCAGTGTCAGAATCCCTGTCAACGAATTTATAGCTTCCCCACGTAGCGAAAGTGACAGGGATCGGAGGATTCGTCATTATGTTTACTGTTTTTGCAAATTCTGTGTGCCATGGGCCCCCATCCACTTGGGTCGAACGAGAGAGCGCGGCACAAATCGCCCATTGGAAGAATCGTCAGTGCGTTAATGCAAGAAGAGTCTTGTGGATCTTGCTGCTGGTGATTCTCAATCAATCGCATCTCAAACTCCCCGCTGTACCCCCACTGATCTCGATCCACAATGCACGCTAGTCCATGCGAGGGTTACACAGCATCTGGCGGAGCAGTAGTGGAGTTTTCATGATTCAGGTGCTGAATTAAAAATGGGAACATGCTTATCTGAATGGAAAATGAAAGAAAACAAAAGGTCTGGATTTACTGATGAATGAGGCCTGTCAACGCCGATCCATATCGTCCGATAGATTTGCATGGCTTGAGTATGAGGGTTTGGCCATTTCAACACTTGTATTCACATGATACACCCTTCTACCTTATCAAACAACCCTGACGTCAATTTTGTTCCTTGGCCCTCTTGCCATATCTCTCGAAGAATCCTGATGGCATAAAGCGTATTCCCAAACCCAGTGCAGCTCCAAAGGATTCTTAGATGCGACTGCACAAATTCCCTATCTGATGTTAAGCTGCACTTGACTCCGACAATAAAAAAAGACCAAATTAATATATCTCCTCCTGGCGAAGCCACATTGAAGGTAGCTGTCTCCATCAAAAACCAATGAACTAGATCTGCGACCATGTCTTCTGGTGCATTTGCAGCTCGAGCTAGATATATCTGGCTAGCTCTCTGAATTTCGACCAATTTGAATATTATTCCACAGTACTCAGGATGAATATCAAGACAGCTGTATAGAAAGCCATGGTCTTTGCGGGAAATCCTAAGAAGGCTTTTTGGGGCGAGCTGGTTCGGCTCAAAAGGCAACGCGTAAAGGGACATCCTAGCGTGCAATAAAATGAGCACCGCGATAAGAATTCCCCACCACCTAAACCATGACGACAAGTGTTACTTATGAGAGACAGGAGTTAAGTTTGAGATATTTCAATCAGACAAGCGCATTAACTATGGCAAATTTACATCATTCATGGTCATCAATATTCCGCCTCCACATGAACGGTTAATTTGATCAAATCTTAAAAAGTATCAAATGACTAGCGCCTGCTTTCTTTCTAGCAACCGTAGATGTCGTAGTAGGGAGAACATGAGCGTCGCAATATTAGAAGAGCCAGGATACAAATGTCCGGTAGAACCAGTGCGACTGGGAGTGTTTCTCAGCCTCGGCATTCTTCCGCGCAACATAGGCAGCCTCCTCGCGATCAATTTCATCCTTTCCAGACCAGAGATCCGCCGTCGCCGGGTCGACACCCTTGCAGCGTGTGACGAGCTTATACCCTGTGAGGAGAATCAAGTAGAGAGGAATACCAAGGTAGGCAGTAATGAAGTTCTTGTAGTCGAAGTTTCCCCACTTGGGGTTGTGAGTGAAAACGTCGTAATTCTTCGTGAGAGCGATGAGGCAGCAGAATCCAAGAGCAATCCATGATCCAATGGCGCCAAAGGGAGCTACATATGCCATGCTTGAATTGGGTACGTTCTGGGCCTTCCGGGCACGCACGAAGCAGATGTGAGTGATCAAGATGGAAATCCAGGTAAGGAGGCCAAACATGGAAACCAAATTCACGAAGTACTTGAACACTGTTCTGGAATCACTGGTCACGTTCATGTAGGCCAGAAGAGCAATAACGGAGCAGATTGCCAGGGCGAATACAGGGACACCGCGCTTGTCGGTACGGGCGAAGATCTTGGGGGCCTTGTTCTCACGAGCGAGACCATAAATCGTGCGTGTCGCGATGTAGAGGTCAGAATTGGCCGCAGAAAAGACGAATAGCAGGATGCATGCATTCAGGATATGCGACAAAACGGGGATTCCAGAGTTCTCAATCGCCACGACGAACGGAGATGCCGCAGCCGAGCTACTAGCACCGACGGCAAAAGCGAGCTTCTTGTCGTTGTAGGGGACAAGTGTTCCGACCAGAAGAACGGAGAGAACATAGAAGAACAGGATACGGTAGAAAGTCAGTTTGATCGCGCGAGGGATGGTTTTCCGTGGGTTTTGCGCTTCGCCGACTGTCACTCCGACCAATTCAGTGCCGAGATAGGCGAAAGTGGCAGACACCATTGTAGACCAGAAGGCCAGGAAGCGCCCGGCATCACCTTCCATGATGTACGTATTGAATGCACCTGGGCTCTTCCAGAAACGGAAGCCTTTGCGGTCATGGTCGGGACCTCCGCCCAGCATCAGGATGAACGACAGCAAGATAATGCCGATAATCACCACCACTTTGAACGAGGACAACCAGAATTCAAATTCACCGAAGAACTTGACACCGAAATAGTTGATACCGACAATCAAGATGAGGAAAATTGTGATCCACACGCCGGCATTGACTTTTTCTGTGGGTATCCAGTATGATATGACGAGTGCTCCGGCTGTTAATTGATTCGGTGAGAGAATGATGTACTTGAACCAGTATCTAAGTCAAGGTCAGAAAGCAAATTCCACATGTCCATCTATCAGGTAGCACGTACGTCCATCCCAGAGTGAATCCGAGTGCAGGGTCGCAGAATCGAACAGCATAACCAGTGAACCCCGAAGGGAGAGGAAGCCAGGCAGCCATTTCGCCGAGGGCGCACATAACCAGGTAAACAATAAATCCGACCCATGCATAGGCAATCAAGATCGCGCCGGGCTATTCGAGTCAGTGGGAGATCCCATTGAAAGTTACAAGTGTACTTACTCCAGCTCTAGAGACGAGAATAAGTCAGCAATCATCTTCCAGCAGTCGACATAATCACATCCACGACTTACTTGGCGAGTGCCTCTCCAGTTCCAATAATCAGTCCAGTTCCAATGGCACCTCCGATGGCTTCACGCACTTGTCAGCTCTTGTGCGCCCGAGTCCTATATGTGTGCATACCAATCATGGTGATGTGTCGCGCCTTCAGAGCGCGCTGCAGCTCGACATGGTTGGGGTCCGACAGTCCACCGTCCTCGACTGTTCCAGGCTTCTCGCCACTGTATTCGCGCATCACTGGGTTTTCCGAGATGCCCTCATTTTTGGAATCATACGCCGCCATGTTTGCGACTGGGCGAGATTGTTGTCCGTGCCGAAAGCGCAGAGTGAGCGAAAGGCAGGAGTTCGAGGTCGAGTGAGCAGGGCAAAAGAGAGAGGAAGAGAGGAAGAGGCAGTCCAATCCTTGGAAGGACAAAAGACGCACGGCAGGTGTTGGCAGGGGCAAGATTGCAAAACTGCCTGGGGGATTCGCACCGACGGCTCTACGCAACCTTCTCAGCCAAGACAAAATGCGAGCCCACCAAGAGATAAGAGGAATTAGAATCCAGAGCGGAGCCAGATGGGAATATTGCACCGGGGGCACGAGACCTGATATTAAAAGGGACGATAAGCTGACTGGTCTAGGCGTGCAACCCAAGACCGAGTACACTTCCCAGAACCGTGCGCTTTGGAGAATAGCGTCAAAACGCCCCCAGCCAAGAGCCTCTCGTCTCTCGCCTCTCGCAGACTTCAACACGAGAGCCTAACGGTTCTGCCGGGGCTGTACTCCGTACCCAGAGAGCAATGAAAGCTGGGGCTGTGCCTGCACCCGGGCTCGTTGGTTCGACCTGTCGCGCATAGCTGGACAGCTGATTACTGTATATAGAAGGCCCATTTTTCCCAAAGCTTTCTTGCGATAAGGACGTGGGTACAACACATGGTATGGCCCCATTCCCCCAATCTGCTAGCGGAGATGCCCAGCCGCCAAGATCTCCGAAAGCAAAGGCTATTCCATGGCGGGGATGGGGAGAATTTCACACACGGCACACTTTGAGTTAGGCTTGACTCGTCATTCTCTGTTCTCTCTGGGTCATGAACCTCGGTGTGGCTGGTGTTAGAACATGCCGATCTTCGATTGGATGTCAAAAAAGGCACGCAATTAGGGTTAACTTCTGATATCTGCTATCCACCCGGGCAGGGATCAAAGTCACACAGGCTTATACAACCAGTTCTTGAACCAAACCATCCGCTCTTCTTATCAGCACCGCCAAATAACGTCGAAAGACATCCTTTCACAGCCCAAGCGGAGAAGCAGGAAAACCACTTGGCGATCAGCCAGCGTTGCGCCCGGGTTGCACGCCAAGATCTCCCTGCCCCGGGGCGAACAGCCAATCCCGACGGGCATCCCCGGGGCTAAGCAAGCCCCCCAGTTCTGGTTCGCAAGTCGCCTCGCTTGGCAGCTTGGCCGGTGGGGTTGTTTACGATGCCAGGCAGGGATATCTCGTGTCTGTGAACACGGGACGATGCCTTCTTATCTTCCAAGACGGGCTAAGCACTGCCTCGAACATTCGCCGTTTTCCATTGACGAGGGAACTATTCTCACCGCAAGTACCCCCTCATCGGGTCAAGCTTTCTGCTCATGCAAACAATACTCCAGGGGGGTACATCCAGTAAGGATTGGTGGGAACAAAGTTTTGAAAGAGGTCAGCTACTGGCAGCGATCAGTCTTGGGTTTCTCAACCCGTCGAGTTTAGTTTCGATACATGGCAATCGAAAGCAATAAAGGCCTCCCCCCGGTCTTGATTTTACATCTAATCACCAAAAACATATACATATATATTCCTCACATGCCTGCTACATCTATGGTTATGAGCCCCTCGATAACCCAGAGATCTTTTGGAGAGTGGCAAGAAATATCAGTCTACTAGTAGTACTAAGTACTAACAGCGCAGATATATATATTACTATCCAACCTTCCAAGGCATGAGACTGTTGACTCAAATCCGATGGTGTCTCCAGGGAAGACGAGGCTTCGCGGTACGGCCCTTGAAATTGGTTGTGGCGTGTGAAATAAGACCATAGCTGGCTCTCACTTCCTGTCCTCTTTTGAGCATGCACCAGGCGCGCATTGGGCGTACAAAGAAGCTCTAAAGGACGGCTCTCCATCTTTGAACGTGTATGCTAGTCACAGGAGTGTGTGATAGGAGTTGAGAATGAGGCAGTCATTTTGGGCAGCCACCACCAATCTTTGGTCGTGATATAGTCCCTAGCGCGCGGTATTACTATAGAGATGATCACTTGAACTATCGATGTATAACATAGGGATATGAAGCCTGATAACATACTTGAAAGGAATTATGACCCTCCAGATGCAATGCTCACTGATTTGGATGTGCATCCGATAATCCAGCAATTCTTTGCAAAATGAGCCGAATAAAGTCAGCTGAATATCGAGTTCGGTAAAAATATATTCAACCATGATAGCAGGAAATAATGCCTGCCAAATAAGCAGCAAATTTACCGCAATTAACCCCACATTAGCGCGCTTGTTTGGCCCCCAACAAACGAACGGACTGTCCGAATGGATCAGCTGCCCCAAGAGACAACGCACTATTGATTAATCCTCCTGCACGAACGAGGGGTTCCCCAAAAATGGGCGGCTATAGAAGAGACGCGATTCATCGGGTCTGACTCACAGAAGCCATCTTGTTGGATATGAACTCCAATCATATTGTTCTCATAGGAACCTAGGATCTGGCGAAAGGGCGGCCGACTCCATATTGTATGGATGAAAGGGTCTAGATCCGTGCTCATGAGACCTCAAGTGCGCGATTGATTGGGCCCAAGAATCTCGGTCGATTGGATACACGTGGGAAATCTTCCGATGAAGCATTTCGATGCAGATTGAATGCCGCATACCCCATGTGAGCGCCGCTGTTGTGCTGTTCAATATCATTGAAAGGAGTGTTCACCGGAATATGGCTTCAATGCGATGCCCAGTAACCGCGGAATTCAATCGGTTTGAAAATGGGAGTTTGATAACAATATTTCGATCGATGAAGCCTATCTCCAAGGATACCTTGGGCAGACTGTGCAAGAGTCTAGACACAAGGAACCTTCCATTGGGGTTTTGGAACGGATTGATAAGCGACCAATAATTACTACTGAAGCCACCCAACACGTAGGGCAGAAAGTCGAGAGAGCAAGAACATGTCCAAGCATGAATGTTGGGAACTATTGAATACTTGCATACATGAAAGAAGAACCCAGCCAGTAAATTTCTCGCTTCACACGCCTTGGTCTGCGAGCTACTTGTGAGGTAGCAAGGATACGAGATAAACAAGAGAGATAACATCATAAACACGAGAGTTCCGGAGTCAAAATGTAGGGTATTCACCGCAAGAAACCGTCCTAGCCAGTCATTAAGAGCCTGCGGCTCCAAACCCCTGGCCATGGAAATTGAACCTGTCGTCAGCTTGCGCGGGGGCCAACAGCATCGACCATCAACGACAACTTGCCCACGAATCAGCACCCTGACCTGGTGCTAGGTCCCTGTGCCGGTGTGTGACGGCGTGCATAATCCTCATGGAGAAGGCCACCAACACTAACTGGTGGTTGGCTGGAGAGCGCCTCGGCGGTTAGAGATGTCGAAATTGGTGCTAATTTATTTTTATCATGTCGATCCATGCACGCGCTGATTGGCACGGTGAATGACCCCACCACCGAGCACTAGCTCTATCACTAACATGATTGGGCAATGGTGTGATGGGTTTGCTATGATTAGCAACATTCGATGCAGCTAATAACGGGGTAATTTAGGAGCTTTCTATGTTAAGATATCCTGGCCTGCGGGGAAATCGTGTTGGTCGTCGAGGTAGATTCGCGAGGCTGAGGATATATCAGGGTCGATGCTGTCCTCGATTTTGAACTGGATTTCTCCAGCACAAGGGGTCTCTCTTCTACAACCCATCCAAGGGTTCACTTCAAGTGGCATATACATTCAAGTTCTATATTACTTTAATCGTTACACATTCTACCCTCACCCACACGTTTATAATGGGTGTCATCCGCTTTCCTCGTCCGACGGGCATCTATGTCCCAAGCTCCCCTACTCGCACACTCACCAACGACATGATCTCACCTCCTCTCTCCCCCGACTTCAACTTCGACTCCGAGATCCTCATTCCTTCCATCCTCCCCGCCCTGGAATACATTTCCTCTAAACTGCAACAAAAAGTGATGCATGTCACCCTCCTCGTCGGCCGCGGAAAGCCATTCCCCACCGGCCACCCATCCGACCTCAAGATTATCCCCACCACGCACATCGACACAGCTTCATGGCGAGTCCTCGAGCGAGCCATCACAAAGGCCTCCAGGAAGTTCTCTCTCGGCCAAAGCTGGTCCGATGCCCTGAACCGAAGCCAGTATGAGCGACAAGCAAACGAATATCTCGTGGAGCAATCCATCCTCCAAAACGAAGTCGTCTTCAGTCAAGAAGGCCTGACCCTCCTCAACATGGACCGTATCTACACATTCAAGCGCCGCCTCTGCATCCTCTCACAGAAACCATTCTCCCGCACCGACGAGAAATACATGACTTCCTGCGTCCAGCTTCTCCATCGCCTAGTCGCCGACTTCCAAGGTCGCCCCTTCAGCAAAGCCTTCTTCCACCGTGTCTACGAACAGCTCGATGTCCGCGATGACCTTCTCACATCAGTCGCGTTGGCCTATAAAAGTACACACAAGCAGGAGGCTATCATTTTACCTCCACGAGCCACGGCCGAACACTCGCGGAAACCGCCGGTCCGCACTGCGCGTGCTCGGCGACCACCTCCACCTACCACGTTAGCAGAGAAATCAAATATCAAGCGCCCGACGAAACGGGGGCCGAAAACACCTCTTTCGGCATCGGATGTGACCCCGATCACGAGAAATGAGTGGAATATCTTGGTTGCGCAGGATATTCGGGAGGTCCAGCCCTCGGTCACCAAGTGGACCCCATCTCCGGCGGTGTTCGCCGTTGCGTGAAATACAATTCATAAAGGGAGCTAGGGCTCGATTAGGGTGGATTTAGTGGGAACATTCTCATAGCGGAGGCTACATTGTGCATATTTAAGGACTACCATGTATTATAATTTTACGAAGTCATGACCTGAAACGAAAAGCATTTTTTGATTTGACGAAACCCTCTCTTTCTTCGTAATTGGCTACTATAACCTCATTACCACTAGTCAGTAGTAGCAGGGGCGAAATAATGGAGAAAAAAAAAGGAGCAGAAGACAGCAAAAGGGAAAAAAGGAAACACGCGGAGTCGGTGGAATGAAGGTCTGAAAACGAAATCCTCGCCATTGTATTCACTTCAAGTTATTATATTCAAGGGAGTTAATTGTCACAAAATTCGTATCATCTACCAAATTACTTTATCGAGTCGAACTATATACTACAGAAAAACCGGGGTAATCCATGGATGCCAACCTACCGTATCCGCTCTGGCTCACAGAATGGAGCTTGTTTTGATATTTCAGTCCAACGTCAATTTTGAACCACTGATTCTCTCCAGAGAACTCCAGTTCGCCGAGTCTGCCGAGCGGCCATCGGAAATCGTAAACACCCGATCATCGGCAAACTCCCAGCAAAAAAGCTTCTCTCGCACGGCCGCGGGTGGAGCCACGGATGGAGCCACAGACAAGTTTATCGCCCGTCAAAGTGGGCACTTTTATCATCAAAACGCCAGATATGAATAATAATCGACTATCAGCCTTTCGGGCCTCTCCGCTGCCCCGCCTAATCACGTGTGCATCCCACCATGCTTCTGCTTCTGTTCTGCGCATTGCTTTCCAAGTTTCTCTCCGTGGACGAGTCGGGTTGCGACAGGAATCTTCGGAGCACGCGAACAATACCGGCTCCGAAAGGATTCTCGGCCATCTTACTAGCAATCAAATCGCAGGCACTCGCCGGTTACGACTTTTCCCTGCCAAGCGGATCTGCTAGACTCGCCAGTGCCTTGGCAACAACAAAAGTGACGGCCGATAACACTAATTTCGATTTTTCATTGCTTCGCAGGATCTGCGACCTATAGGGCCGCGTTTGAATATAACTCTCTTTGCACTCAGCCGTGGTTGTGTTCTGGCTTTTCTTGTCCTCCAATATCGGTGCCGAAGAGGAACCCCACGACAAAACTGGATCTTCGGCCCATAAGGCTGAAAATAGAAAGACTTCGCCAAAGAACCATCTGTATCGGCTCAATAATGACTTCCAGTGTGGATGATGCGCCTGCCGATGCGCAGAGTTTCGACAACGACCGCAAATGGAGTTTGCAGCCGCTTCTGCGTCATGCTGAACGCTCCCACCAGAAGATGCCAGGCGTCCGAAAGATCCCTCTTCGTGCGATTGGAATCATTTTATTTATCGCTTTGTTAAATGCCATCGTTTGGATTGCAGCAGCGATTGTGTTGGTAAGCTTCAACGAAAATCTCTTTTGTACCTGTCCTTAAGAAGAATGATTTACTAACATCGTTCTAGCGTTTTCACACGTACGTTAAGTGTATCTCTACTGGTATTTCGCCAAAGCTGTGAAACTCACTATTTTCATGCAATAGATCACTAGTATCTACCGCAGTTCTTGCTTATACTCTTGGTTTGCGGCACGCCTTCGATGCCGATCATATTTCGGTATAACTACCAGATTACTACTTGCAAGCGACGATGCTAATCACACACAGGCAATTGATCTCATGACACGACGACTTCTTGCTACTGGACAGAAGCCCGTCACAGTTGGAACCTTTTTCTCACTAGGTCACTCAACGTAGGTACAGACGCCGATCGGAGCAGGGAGCCATACTAACTGGCACCTAGCATCGTTATTATCACTTCGATCGTTGTCGCAGCAACTGCAGCTGCTGTCTCCTCCAAATTTGACAGTTTCAGCACCATCGGCGGCATCATTGGTAGCTCTGTCAGTGCTGCTTTTCTAATCTTGCTTGGCCTGATGAATGGCTATATCCTTTATAAACTCGTCAAGCAAATGCAAAAGGTCTTCAACTTGCCCGAGGGCCAGGAGGACGAAGCTTGGAAAATTGAGGGAGGAGGATTTCTCTTTTCGATCCTGAAGAAGATGTTCAAATTGATTGACCGGCCGTGGAAGATGTACCCGCTCGGAATTCTCTTTGGTCTGGGCTTCGACACCTCATCCGAGATTGCTTTGCTCGGAATCTCCTCAATCCAGGCTGCGAAGGGAACATCCTTCTGGGTGATTCTGATCCTCCCGGCGCTTTTCACCGCTGGAATGTGTCTGATCGACACTATCGATGGAGCTCTCATGTACTCGCTCTATGTCCAGCCCGCCGCAAACTTTCTTCCCCCGAAGCGAGACAGCACTTCCTCGGAAGATCTCGATGGTGACGAAATGCCTCAAAGTCACGACAACCACCGGGATCCTATTGCGTTCCTCTATTACTCTATTGTCCTTACCACTTTGACGGTCATTGTCGCCATCGTCATTGGCGTTATTCAACTACTTACCATGATATTGAACGTGACCAACGCCACTGGAAAGTTCTGGGACGGCGTTCAGGTTGCTGGAGATTACTATGATGTGATCGGCGGATCGATCTGTGGTTGCTTCTTGATTATCGGAGGAATCAGTGTGCTCCTCTACAAGCCGTGGCGGAGATGGATGGCCCGACGCCACGGACGACCGATGGTTAACAATGAAGAGAGATATAGGGACGATGAGCATGGATCGGGTGATGAGAGCGGCATTATCGTTCATGAGTCTAGTAACAACGCTCAGCAAGGACACACGGAGGTGGTTGGAAAGGGGACTTCGTCTCGGGTTGCAGTGACTACTCAGGAGCGCCGCATTGAAGACGAAATTGTCTAGAATGTAGGAAGATTGATTCTGTGTTTAATGTCTAGAGGATGAAATGGACGATTTGGCCAGCGTTACTCCTGATTCAAACAAAAAGAACAGAATGGTATACTTCAAGTCGGTGGCCAATTCGACTTCATGGGTCACAGGATGAACAGTTCAACCTGATCGGCACCTCCTGAATATCACTACCAGAGCATCCCTACTTCAACAGGACATTGGGAGGTAATTCTGTTAAACGTGGTTGATTAAGTAATCAGTTCCACCCCTTAGAAATTATTAGGTCAGGGGTTGTATTCGAAATCAGACTTGTTCTTGTCAATCTACTGGTTACCATCACATATGCGGTTCACCGCCTTCCAACCGTTATGAGCCCGGATAGCTAGGGGCTATCATATTGAACAAGAATTGAGGCTATTCAAGCCTATACAATGGCGTATACTGCTTCCAAATACAACGTTCAACCCTGTCCACTTCCTCCACTGAAGGCGTACCGCTTATCATACCACCAATATGGATTTGACAACCATGCTCTCCGCCAGCAGAGGCGTTAAACTGCAAGAAACTGCACATTGGGACGACTGGATACTCAGCTTACGCAAATATGCCCAACACGAGGGTATCTGGACACTCATCGACCCTGATGTACCCAATGAAACACGACCAGCGACACTGGATAGGCCTCAGCTACCTGGAAACTTCAATGACCTAGAGCGGTCGGACCAGAAACTCGAGATGGACATCCACCGAATGCTTAATGACCACTGGGAGATACAACACCGTGCCCTTGGCAATGTGGAAAGTTTCATACTGGCGTCAGTTGAGCCTCATGTTGGCCGTATGCTGCTCAACCATAACACTCTGGCTGAATGGATCCAGTACCTGAAAGGTCGTTTCTCCAACCACAACACACTGGCTGAGCGGATCCAGTACCCGAATGGTCGTCTCTCCAACTACCAGCTCTACCAACGATCGCTGCAATACCAGTGGCTGGGGTCATTTGGAACAAGACCTCCGAGGCCTGGTGCTGACCTCATTCAATGGTCATTCGAGTGGGAGAGACTACGAGATTGTGTCGAAGCTGACGGCAACCTCCCAATTGATTCGAATACTATATTCTTCGTTGCCATTCGGTCAATTAGGTTTGACTTCTGGAAAACATGGACATACCGTGTGGACCGGGAGAATCTCACGATTAGCAACTATGACCTATTGAAAGAATTTCGCCTCGATATTGAGCTCGACCCTCAGTACAAAGGCCCAAAAGCTTCATTCTATGGTCAACCAGAGGCTTCTGACAACAACAACAATAACAAGAAGAAGAAGAAGAAGAAGAAGAAGAAGAAGAAGAAGGGCAACACAGATATGCCTATTGAACAGCGCCAATGCCCATGTGGTAACCGATATCATAAGCCATGGAAGTGCTGGATAATAAATTCCAGCCTACGTCCTGCTGGATACACCGTACAAGCGTGGAAACAGTCAAAAGTCGATGAAAAACTGAAGAATGACCCTGAATGGAAAGCTTATATTGAACAGCGGGTCACCTCTGATAGATCAACCGATTAGAATTCGTAGAATACGGAGAAACTACGTGACTCCGGGGATTCTAGATCAGCCAAAAACAAAAATAATCAACTACATCGGCTACCTAGCCTCCTAACTCCTTCGAAAAGGCGAGGCTGCTATACATTTTGAGACCATTCAGATCAGTTTTCTTGATGCCTTGATCGTCCAGGTAAGATCGTGCTTCATCCCATGGAACAATCCATTTCTTGTCCTACGTCATATGGGTAGGCACTCGGTTCAGTATCCAAATAGCTGCCTGAATGATCTCTGGCCATAATCCATGTGGGATATTGCTTCCTGTGCTGCGGTGTAGGTGGTAAGTCGTCATGATACTGTCAATGATGGTTTTCAGCATCCAGAGCACTGGCAAAGGCATGTAGTAGTGCAAGGTCTGATTCCTCGTCGTCCTATCCCTCAGGCACTATAGTCGAATAGGCATGTCGTGTGGAACGGCGCTCACGCGGGCCGTCGATTATATTGGCTGTATTGATGGCTGCTGCATCGGTCGATCGCGACAATTCGTTGGATAACTGAGTCTGGTGCGGCTCAGCCGGCTCTTCTGGCTCTTAATTAGAGCTATCGGTGCTCTGTCTGAACAGGAATCCCTGGCTGATGCACAAGTTCGGTTTGTTAGTCAGCATGATGTCAGGCACCAATATGTCACATGACTCTGTCGCAGATCGCCGCTCAACTTCCGCAACGACAGCCATGTCTTAAAAAAGCCTCCGAATTTAGTATTTCGTGCTTTGAAGCAATCCGGTCCTTGAAAGTTGCAGGTCATTCATCCACTTCACAAGCCATGCTGCTGCCGATGGTTGAGTGCATATTGAAGACAGCAGCACTCGACCATGCTGACAAGGATTCAACGCATACCATGGGTGAATGCAGATGTGCCTTATTTTCTTAGTATTTTCATTGCACATATTCACATACTTCTTCCATCGCATTATACATGATGTTAGCAAACTCACTGCCTGCTAGCTCAGTGCCACACGATCCGGCTGAAGAGACCCTCGAAGAAACTATCTTTTCTGGGGAACCATCTATCTTCATCCTAAATACTCATTTCTCGCAAGCTGACCTCGATGAAGTGGAGAATCTTCTTGTTCGGCATGGTGGAAATATAACGTACAATCCCTCTGAGGCGACCCTCTTCTTGGGAAAAATCACACAAAAGAAACGCGCTGGGCTTGAGCTTCGGCGATGCGGAGTCTGGACAGAGGAGACAACCCTCTTCTCAAAGCCAGACTCTTCAGTATCAAACGGTACACAAGAGCCGCCTCAAAAACGGAGAAAGCATGGAGAAGAAAAGGGTGGATTTGACAGAGCTGTAATTGATCTCAGTACGGAGTCTGAAGAGGAAGATGGAATGCAAGGTCACCATCCGCCCATCAAACCTCCAGTGCACCCAAAAGACGAGCCAACAGACACGGTTACCGTTCTCAAACTTGACTGGCTAGATCGATCGATCGCAGTTGGCAAACCACTCCCTCGCGAGCCATTTGTGGTCTATCAAGGGCGAAAGATGCAAGCATCAGGACATACAGCGGTACCAATTCCGCAACCTGATAAAATCTCAAGCCAGATACTCCAAAGGGCAAAGGATGATGCTGCATCTCAGCCACCGCCGTCGGCCTTTTCCAACCGATTCCAACATCGACGCTCCAAGGAACCTGGGGACAGCGGTGGTTCCAGCCAGCAACCACCAACTCTCTCTCGGCAGACAACCTCCGAAAACGACGAGTCAGTTTCTCTGCCACCGCAGCCAGAATGGGTTCTAAATCATGTTCCATATGCTTGTTTGCGTTCGGCACCTCTCCATTCACCGAATGAAGACTTTATCTCCCAGCTTCTGAAGATTCGTCAAATCCGCAAACTAACGCTGAATGAGATTGGAGTTCGAGCGTACAGCACCTCGATTGCAGCTATAGCTGCCTATCCATACACCCTCCGTCGATCTAGCGAAGTTCTTCAGTTGCCAGGATGCGACGCAAAGATTGCAAATCTCTTTGCTGAATTTCAACAACATGGTGGTTGTCACCATACCGACGAAGATGGGAATATTGATGCAGCAGATGCACTAGAAACGGACCCCGTGCTGCGGGTTTTGAACACTTTCAATGACATATGGGGTGTTGGGGCGAAAACGGCACGAGACTTCTACTATACTCGAGGCTGGAGGGACATCGATGACATTGTCGAGCATGGCTGGACTACGCTATCTCGTGTACAGCAAATAGGAGTCAAATTCTTTGATGAATTCCAAGAGGGCGTTTCCCGATCAGAGAGTGAAGCAATCGCTGCTATCATCAAGAAACATGCGAACCTCGTACGGCCAGAAGCGAACAATGAAATCGACTGCATTCTTGTCGGTGGTTACCGTCGAGGAAAGGAAGTCTGTGGAGATGTGGACATTATCCTCACACATCGGGATGAGGCAATCACCCGGAACCTTGTGGTTGATGTAGCTGCTACACTCGAGACGCAGCAATATATCACGCACACTCTGTCCCTTCATCTAACCTCCACGCATCGAGAACAACAAACCCTTCCCTTCCACGATGAAACAGGGAAGCATTTTGACTCACTTGACAAGGCATTGGTTGTTTGGCAAGATCCGAACTTCGACAGTTCTAAACACCAAAAGAATCCAAATCCTCATCGCCGTGTCGATATCATCATATCAGCATGGCACACTATTGGATGTGCCGTGCTTGGGTGGTCAGGTGATACGACATTCCAAAGAGACCTCAGACGGTATGCGAAGAAGGCTCATAATTGGAAGTTCGACTCCAGTGGGGTGCGTGAGCAAAGTTCCGGAGGCCATGTTATCGATCTTGAGCACGGTGGAGAAACCTGGGAAGAGCGGGAGAAACTAGTGATGGAGAGGCTTGGTATTGGCTGGAGACCCCCAGAAGAAAGATGCTCGCGATAGCTGGATCTGCTATATAGTGTTGAATGACTAAAGTCATGACGATTGGGTCAACTTAAACCATGCCAAGGATGAAAATCAAAATTGGCCGCTCAGGACAATAATCTCCTGACTCCGTAGAGAAATTTCTCCATATGCTCTGCTTCAGGGCACGTAATTCCAAACAACCAAAAAATCAAGTACCATGTTCATAAGAACTCCTCGCCCGTAGCCGTGGACCAAGATAATAGAACAACCACGGTATTGGCGCCATAATGAGTGCCGCGAATCCCAACAAACTCGTTGCCCATCCCACCCCAAGCGCCTCATACATCTGAGTAACGAAGAGTGGAAACGCAGCAGAGAGAGTATATCTCGACAGCGAGGATGCCCCACTAGCCGAAGCGCCATACTTTGATCCATAAACATCCAACATATAGAAATTGCACGGGACATAGATAAGTATACTTCCAAGAAGTGCAGTCCCTTGCGCGATAATTGGACTTATCCAATGAATATCCGGTCTGGCCGTCCATCCAAACCAAAACAGAGCAAACGGGAGTACTAGACTTCCGTATAGCGCTGTGTACAATTTCTGCTCCGGATTAAACCCCTGCGACTCCTGCTCTTGCTCCACTTTCCTGGCTCGTAAAAGATGATCCATGGCAATAAGAATGAAAGGCGCAATCACGCATCCAGTAACAAGACCAAGAAATGAAAGTCCTTGCGCATTCAACGAGAATCCATAAACCGTCTCAAACACCCACGGGCTAGCAACGACAAATGTATACAAAAGCGCAAATTGGAATCCCGTATAAAGGCAGATAAAACCAACAAGCGGCTCAGTAATCAGCATATGCATCGGTCTCACAATAGTCGAGGTAACAAATCGACGTAATCGCATACTCGTACTTTCTCCGCCGCCATCATCCGCAACGCCAATTTTCCTCGCCTGTTTCTGCAAAATTATCGTCTTATACGATTCACGCAAGAATAGCGCCGGCGGATGAAACGCCGCAGCCATAATTAGAACAACCCAAGAAGTCCATCTCCACCCTTTCGCCCCAACAGCAAAGCCACCAATTAAGGGACCGATAGCACTGCCGATGAATGGGATGGAGTAATACGCCGCGAGCGGAACGACTCTTTGGTTCGGATAAGTGAAGTCAGATATCGTAGCTGCAGCAACAGAAACGCCCGGAGCAGCGAAAAGACCCGCGAGAAACCGACAGATAATCAATGAGGCGATATTCTGCGAAAGACCCGCGCCTAGCACGAAAATGTCGAATAGGGGGAGTGTTAGCAGGTAAACGAGTTTCCGGCCGAAGGTTTCTGATAATGGTGAAGAAATCATTGGTCCGAAGGCGAGGCCGAGGGAGTATGCTGATAGTGGGAGTAAGGCGACTGTTGTCGAGACGTCGAATTCATCTTGGACTTGGGCGTGGCCTGGGGAATAGATTGAGGCTCCTAGGGTTGTTGTGAATCCGATCGAACAGATTATGAGAGTTGAAAGGGTTTTCCGGAGAACAGTCCAGTTTCTGGGGTTTTTTTGGTCGTGGTTGTCGGCCCAATCGGTGGGGGTTCTTGTAGTGGACTCATCGGTGCTCTCGATATGTTGATTGTGGCTCATTACATGGAGGAGTTATCGAGTATTAGATTTCAGGGCGGACGAAATTGCGTCTAGGTGCGGGACAAGTAAGCTGAAAGGCAGCATTTATATATGAAGTCGAGTCGAATGTGGAGATGATTGAAGTGTGTTGATCCTTCGGCGCGAGGCTCTAGTGGCCGAACCCTCGGCTGAGCCCCGAAAATCACCGACTTGTCAATGGTTCCCATACGGCGATATTTAATGAGAATGAGTACATGGGAAGAATAGATCCAGGCTTTGCCAGTTTCATGTCCAATTGAGATAAGCTAAAAACACATCACACAAGTAGTATGTCACAAAACTCCCTCCAACCTGATAGCACCGCAACCAAGCCAGAAAAAGAGAAGTCGGAGTAGGGAGATGAAGAGGATAAAAAGTACAGGTTACAGCGCTACCAATCACTTGGCATCCATGCAGTATCGAGCAAAAAGGGAGGGAAAAGGAAAAAAAAAAAAAAAAAGACATTGAAGCAAGGCAGGAAATGCAGCGATACATGCAAAACAAAACACCGCTCAGAAGCCCGGAGGCCTGGAGCTCGCCATTTCTCCATACCGACCACGGCCCTTGGTAGTATCGTACGCGTTCAAAACACGCATCTGGGCACCGTCGTCTGCTTGAGAGAAAGCGTAGCCACGCTGCTTGCGCATACGCTGGACCTGGCGAACCTTGCGAATGGCCTTTTGGAATTGTTCCATTCGTGGACGGTAGTCTTGAACGTTGAACTTCTGGATTTCCTGCACGTGGTGGTAGTGCTGGGGGTAGTACATGCGCTTGGCGTACTTCCAGGCATAGTCGCGCATCAGACAAATGCAGGGGAGGATGATGGCCATTATGTAGAATTGAGGAAGCTTGAAGAGGACGGGGACGGTGCCGTAGTATTCTTGCGAGAATCCAATGGCAGGGGCGGCATAACCGTAAGCTGGGATGAAAACCAACCAAAGGAACATGGATCCCGGGATGGCGATGAAGGTGTATTTGGTCCAAATGTTGGAGATCAGAGCTGCCTTGCCGAGAACGGTGGCGAGGACAGCTGTGTAGAGAGCTTCACCCCATACCCAGTGACCGGCAACCTTTCCATCGGCCATGGGCATGTCCCAGAAGAAGATAAGCTGGGAAACAATGTATAGAAGCAGTGAATGGAAGAAACCATTGAGGACCCAGGCCCAGAAACTGTGTTTGCGGAAGAAAAGACCTTTCTGGCCTAGCTGGTATAGCTGGGGGTATCGATCGAGTAGACGAGCGGAGATGTACTGGTCAAAGATTCCCATGGCAAATGGCGGTAGGACAGTGAACAACACGTTGTATAAGGAGAGTGTCCACGATTCGTAGATGACTTCACCAGAAAAGGCGTTTTGGAAAGAGTACTGAGAAAAGATGTTAGTCGCCAAATTTTGAGGCAAGAAAGCAGCGCTCAACTTACCCAGAATTGAGTCATATACAGCGTGATGTTCTTGTAGAACGAATACAAGATCACTCGACTAATGCGAGAATAACTCCAGGCACCATGTACCAAAAGTAGCTTGCGAAGGAAACGGAATTGGCCGATAGCCACATCAGCAGATCGAGCGGCCTGAAGACCTTCCACACCACTAATACCAACTCCAACATGAGCAGCTTGGATCATGGACACATCATTCGCACCATCACCAATGGCTAGGAGCAAGGATTTCAGATGACGCTTGACAAGCTTAACAACCAAAGCCTTTTGAAGAGGAGACACACGGCAGCAGACCACAGCCTTGCACATGACAGCAAGGTCCAGGAACAACTTCTCCATGTCTTTCTCCAGCGCGAAGGTCAAGGATTTTCCGTCAATAACCAAAGCAAGGGCTTCGATATCGCCCGAGTTAGCTTGGCTTTTGACAGCCTCGAGTTTCTTGAGCAAATTGTCGCGTGTGGCGTCAGCTGTCTCCTCATTGACAATTAGAAGCGTCATATCCTCAGAGATGAGCTTGCAAGACATTCCAATGTTAATGGCTGTTTCCTGTCGGTCACCAGTCAGAACCCAAATCTTGATACCAGCTGTCTGCAGCGTGTGGATAGTATCCGGGACACCGTCCTGCAGTCGATCTTCGATAGCGGTGGCACCGAGAAGAAGGAAATCCTTTTCAATCAATTCAGCAGCCTTGTCAAGCTCGTCTGCGCGGTTACCGCTGACAGTGGTGTTGGCTTTGTCGAATATCTGATGCCATCGCTGGAATTCATCATCCGGGATCGTTCGGTAAGCCAAGCAGAGTGTTCGCAGACCCTCCGAGGCGTACTCTTCAAGGTGCTGAAGAGTGGCTTCCACGTGCGGGTTGCCAGTGCTGTTCAAGCGCTCGAGAATGACAGTATCGGCACCTTTACAATATATGCGAATCTTGCCGTCTGGGCAGCGGAAAATAGTCGACATACGTTTCCGAGTTGAATTGAACTCACACACAGCCAGCAGTTCATACTCGAAATCCTGCCCTTCGACTGTGAAAATGACGGATCTCGGCTTACGGTTGGTAAACCGGTATCCTAGCGAAGCGGCGCCATCGACCAGAGCTCCCTCATCGGGCGAGGCAGCCTGGTACTTGATATCATCGGGATTGTTTCCTGTGCGCTCGGGAATGACGGTGTGGCAAGTAGCCAGAAGGGCGAGGAACTCCTTAATCATTTCCCCGCTCGGATGGGTATGCATGTTCCGGCGAAGAGTTTTGAAATCATAGATGCCATATTCAGCATCATCCTCTCCAGTTGCCCGTCGATCTTCTGAGACATCATCTCCATACTGAATACCGGCAATGGTGGCCTGCTTGAACTCCATCATGTTACAAGTCAAGGTACCTGTCTTATCGGAGAAGATGTATTCGATTTGACCGAGTTCTTCGACCAGTGAAGATGTTCGGCAGGTTGCAGGAGTGTCGGTTTTGTCGTAGTATATGTCCAGATCGGAGTTAATGAGGTAGGCCTGGAAATATTTGACGATTTCAATAGTGACGAATAGTGAAATTGGAACCAAGTTGGAGTAAAGCACCCAGTACGTGAAAATATCCATGAAGAATTGCTTCACCGTATTGGTGGAACCGTAGTCGAGGTATGCAAGCTGTTCGCCCTTTGTTTTCCGGATGACAAGATCGCCGACGGAACTGATGACACTGAGGGCGATGAGAATGCTCACAAGCATTAGAATTTGGATATTCACCATACGTTCCACGGCGGTCCGCTTGATGGGTGTTGCCGTCGCGTTTCGCATCAACTTGGTTTCATGACCAGTGAAAACAACGATACCGTGAATCCACGGGGTGTTCCGCAGGGTGGCACCTCGAAGCATCAACTGATCGGGGGCCAAAGACAATTCCTTCTCGCCACCACCAGCATTCATCGTCAAAGTAGCTTCGTAGGTATAAAGACTGCTGTTGGGCTGTTCGGATCGAACGCGCCCACTCACACGGCTGAGGTCACTTGGGCTAACCAAATGCGATGTCTCCGGAATAGCTTGCTTGATCTTCAAGTTTGTCTCTCCATCCAAGTTTGCTGTTTCAATATAGCAGAGACCCTCAGGCTCGGAGGATGCCAAGAGAACCAAATCGGCTGGAAATGGCTCCTCCGACTCCACGCGAACCACGTCTCCGACCTTGACATCCACCCATTTCGTGGGATGGAATGACGATCCTTGGAGAACCTGCGTTTTCGAATAATTCAACCCTTTATCCGACATGCGACGCTTGTAGTCCTCCACCGATTCCTTAATGGCCGACACTAACAAGACAATAGCCAGCGGAACAACAGTCGTGAATTTATTCGTAGGGGAGACGTTGGGAATTTGTTGTAGAACGGCGGTAAACAAGAAGAACAAGTTGGCGTACTTGGAGAATTGTTCAAATAGGAATTTAGGGATGAAGGTGATGAAGTTGTATTTGGCGGTCGAGACATGGTTACTGACGAACTTGTGGGAGGCGTTGGCGGGAGGGTTGTTGATTTGGATGAGACGGGGGCCCATCGTCGAGGGGTCGGCCCTTCGTCGCCCAAAGAAGGACATCAGGTCGGAGGCACGGTACTTCTTCTTGGCCTTGGGGGCAGTCCCCGAGCCACCCGTGCTGTCAACTGTGGCTCTTCTGGCCCCAGCCTCTGTCAGAGGAAGGTCCATCTCCGAGTACTGTGGTCCCATGCCAAACATGTATTTGGCCTTCCCCATCAGTCCGCCTCCTAATCCCAAAATGCTATTTCGCTCGTTCGCCTTCCGCATAGGATGCACATTAGATGAGCGGTCATCGTCCGCATCGAGGTCGTAATAGCCAGAACGGCTGTCTTCGAATTCGTCATAGGAGTAGCGCTGGTAGTTCGCGAGGCCGGATGTTTGGGAGTAGGTGCGGCTCATCCCGGCGTCTGAATAGGGATCATGAATGACATGCGCCGCGCCAGGAGATACATGTTGATGAGCTCCAGCACGCTGCGCTGGATTGCCGACGAAATTGTCGTAGGATACGGAAGGGCGCGGCTGGGCATGGAGCTCGTCGGAATCGTCGATGTTGTATTGGCGCAACAAATGGTCATCGTTCACCGGCGGGGGTTGGCCGGAGTTATAGACAGAACCTGCGCCAGAGTCCAACAGCAGATCATCATCGTGGCCAGCTGGATGCGACCCAGGAGGCCTACCACTGGCCATGGTGCCGCGGGGGAAGCTGACACCCTAGGAGTCGTTGTGATGCCCCTGAGGCATTGATCGGAAGAAGGGCGGAAACAAGGGCGAAGCGCGTAGCTTGATCTGCAGGGGTGATCGCCGAGAAGGGGAGTATTCGAGTTATAAGAGAGGCAAAGTCGAGACTTGCACTTGAAGGACGAGGGAAAAAAGTGGAAGAGGAGTTGAGGTGGCTTAGCGGGTGAAGGCAGCCGCGCAGTTCAAGTCGATCTGCTCGTCCCGCTTTTTCGGGGGCGGTAAAGCTTTGGTCCAGCCAGCAGGCTATACAAGTGATAATACAATAAAGAATACTACTACATCGATAAACTAAAATGAATAGGCATTTATTTGAGTAATCAGAGGGGAAGCCGGGCCTGGACCAGCGTGGGATGCATTTCAAACGCGGAGCTCCCAGAATAGCAGCATTCTTGGCGTGGAGGCCGGAAATATATTAATGATCTGCGTGCAGCACAAACTGTATATATCTATCAAGTACCTAGATAGCTAGATAGCTAGTAGGTATTAAGAGTAAAGTAGAGTATAATACTCGTGTTGATTTAATTGTATCCTGTTCCATCTAAGGTACGTGCATCTCCGAGGTAATTACACTCGATGTATTTAAGCAGAACTTTGAACTCCAGGCCCAGATCGTAAAGGTTCTAGTCATACAGCAGTGGCCGGCGCAATTCACCGGTCATTCTCAGCGCGAGACAGGTCTGCCATGCCCTGCTTCGCCCGTTTCGCCAGGTCAGCCTGCATCTTTTTCTCCATCTTGGCATTGATCTCCTTGACCTTCTCCAGGGCCACACTCGACTTGGTCACCACCTCTAGCGCATCCACGGGTGCTCCGGAGAACTTAGACAAGAAGCAGACATCGCCTCCATTATTGATTCCAATCACCAGTTCTCCTTCCGAGGCTTGCTCCTCCTTGCGGGTCGCGTCCAGAACAATATTCTTTCCCTCGTTATATGAGTTGAAGGTAATGGATAGCGGTTTGTGCGTGATGTTCAGCGCCACGGGGACTCGCTCCTCCACTCCGTACACAATGACCTGGCCATCCCTGACAACAGCATCCGGCCGGCGGAAATGTTGCAGTCCGGTCATGATCGCGATGCAGGCTGCATCGGTCAGGTTCCCGTCATAGTCGAGTACATGCACATCAGCGCGGATGCTCCAGCAGCTCACGCCTTTCAGAATACAGAGTGACTCGGTGTCGAGGGCGTTGGAACGGCGGACGACGCTGTCGAGGACGTGGGTGACATAGGCTTCCAGGTCATTGGAGCTGCAAAAGAGACAATTGGTCAGCGCAATCCCAAAATCGGTAAATAAATGCAGCAAACACGATGCCTACCGGCCGTTCTCCCAGGCTGGAGAGCCCATAGCGGATAATTCGAGATTGATTTGGAAGAGGCCATCGAAGGGACGGTCTTCACGGGGTTTTGTGACTTCGGCAGAGATGCGGACCACCAAACTAAATGATATCGAGTCAGTGACCAGCTGCAACGGAGTTTCAAAGTAGTTATTTAGTCAATAACCAACCTGGTCTTGCCTAGCTGCAACTTTACATGTCCATATTCATCACCAAACTCGAGGCTCAGCGGGCGGAATTGATCGGACCCACGACCGTCGAGACGCACATCCTCGCGCAGAGCATCAAGAATGAAGTCGCGCTCTGCGATGGAGAGGGGGGCTTCTTTCGACATGATGCGAACGAAGCTAGCGTCGACGTGGGGAGCGCTGCGGCTTTTTTTGGGCCATTTTGCCGCGGCTGGCCGCATTGCGCCGGTCATTTGGCCAATGAAAAGGCGAGTTTCAATCAGCGGTGAGTGGACGAGGTTGGCAGAAGCAGAAGCAGAAGAAGAAGCATCTTTCCCTCTCAACCTCCTCCTTCATCATGACTACCGGTAGGTTCCAGGTCCCCTCGATGGCTGCTTCTGCCTAATTCTGTGCATTGCTGACTCTTCCCAGCCCACAGACCAACTTTCGACCCGGTACGATCAAGACATAACCAAACACCATGAACACAGCTGATCAAGACAGGCACAAGGAAAAGAGGCCCTCCGTGGCCCGGCCTACCACCAGAGACTCCTCCCCGCACACACTCATTTGAAAGTCCGGTACGTCTAGGTGGTATATGGTGGTGGATGGCGGATTGGGGAAGGCAGGCGCGGACAATCGCTAACCGTCGCTCACAGACAACCCGGACAAGGTGGTGATGCCGACAACGAAGTCCGTGACCTTCGCGCAGAACTGTTGAAGGCCGAGGCTGCACACTTTGCCAAGAAGAATGGCGTCCCTATCGACGAGACTGCCCCCGCCGAACCCACTGCCCATAAGCGGCAACTCGAATCGACACCCGCGAATGCCGATGCCGATGCGGAAGAGGACCCCGAGGCGAAACGGAGGCGTGTTCTTGAGGAGTCCCGCGATATCGATGCAGATTCGGATGGGTCAGAAGAAGATAGCAGCGATGAGGAAAGTGATTCCGAGGATGAGGCCGCGGACTTGATGCGCGAGCTGGAGAAGATTAAGAAGGAGCGGGCGGCACAGAAAGAGAAGGAGGTATGTTTACCCTGTATAGTGGGCTGATAATATGGCATAGCATACTAATTCTATACATAGGAGCAAGCACTTGCGGCCGAGGAGCAGGAGCAGCGCGAGGTCGATATCGCTCGTGGAAACCCTCTACTCAACTCGCAGGATTTCAACATGAAGCGCCGATGGGATGACGATGTCGTTTTCAAGAACCAGTCCCGTGGTACTGAGAAGAAGGATGGACAGGAGTTTGTCAACGTATGGTCTTTCCAATATGAAGCTTCCTGGGATGTCGTGCTAATATGGATACTAGGATCTGCTGCGTTCCGATTTCCACAAGAGATTCATGGTATGTTTCACTCGCCTGTGGGTTCGAACGAACATTTTTGGCTGACTTGGTTTCTTTTAGTCTAAATATGTCCGTTAAAGCTGTGCTCTCTCACAATCATCACTTCATGTTATAGCGGAGAGTATGGGCAATGGGAAGCTCTCCGTTTGAAATACCCTAGGCGTAAATAGGAATGCGTTTTTACTATCAATATTGTGCAGCGAGAAGTAGATGGTATCTGAATTAGGCATATACGTGTAGTTGAGAGTATACTGATACCTGGTAACTCTAGGGCAGCATGAGTGGCTGACTTCCTGGTGAGTGAATTGTCTATCCTAGGTAGATTCACCGTAAATATCCACAGCTGACACCAACGTATTTCTTCCTGCCTTCGCAGCAAGCATTTCCCCCCTTTCACCTTTCTGTCCTATCCTGTGAAAGACTACTTGTTCTTGTGCATTCCTGTACTATGCCACTACCAACTTCACCCTCACCGCCATCACCGCCTGCCCACCGCCAACCTAGCTGCCGGGCAAGAACAGGCGGTCAGAAGTTCTGCCCCTCTGAGCATGAACAGTTAAAGACAGACGAACATCCCGATCCTCTCTCTCAACTGCCCAAGATGGACTCCCAGCCCACAGTCAAAGCGCTACATAGTGAGCTTACCTCAGATCTTACCTCTGAACAATTCAGACGAGACATCCCTCGACCTTGACCAAGCTAATCTCTCATCCCAGCGCGCATCAACACCGATATCTCGCAATTGCTCCAGCGATTCGAGAATATCATGGCCACTGCAACTGTACGAACCTTAGCATGCATACAAGAATACAAACAAACGAATAACGCTGATATACATATAACAGGCTCAAAACGCAACCCACACATCCACCGCCGTGGAAACTTACCAACTTGATGTAGAGTCCACAGCTCTAGTAAGTCCCCTCCAAACCAAGCTAGAACCGCACTAATTGATATAAATTACCCAGGTTCGTGCCGCTGAAGATATACTCTCTCTTACGCGGACAATGAAGGAGATGTGGCTCTTCGGCAAACTGGATACCATCGGCGAAGACGAGCGGGATGTTGAGCGTCGCGAGAAATTGGAGAATGATGTCGCGGCTGTTCAGAAGGCTGTTCAGGATGGTGGTCTGGCGAAACTGGCTCATTTGGATCAGTAGTCATGTGGAACTTTGTTTTCTGTCTTCGGTTTGCATTGTATGGACGCTGATGGCGTTTTTGGGATTGGGATTTAGCGGGTTGGTGTTGGGAGTATGTGGTGTGTACCTCATGTGGGTGTGAGATGATTTTGCTTTCGATGTGAACTGCGTTACATATCTATTGAATGTGATATATCGTGATGGTTTTACTCAACATGTGCTTGGTCATTTGCTGGAATTGGATTGGACTATCTCGAGACATGGAGGTTGACTTTGAAGAGATCCTTGTCTTCTTTCCCACGAGAACAGGTACGCATTCCACCCTGCCCTCCTCAGTCGATGCATTCCAGGATAGCAATTCATAAATGGTAAAATTTCCTTTGATAGGACTTTCTCAAGGCAATCGAACAAAGCGGAGGCAGTATTCTAGCAAAAGAGAGAGAAAGAAAAGAGGCAACCATATGGGCTTGTACCTTGACAATGGCGTTAGTATTGGTATTTCGAATCCAGCAAATGGTATCAAATTCGATCACAAAATTATAGAAATGACTGATACTGAGCTTTTTGATATTTATCTATCAAAAGGATGAAGCTTATCTGTTTTAATTTGGTGTCTGCGCTATCTTCGAGTCATTCCACTTCCCATCCTCCGCGGGATTATCCGCGACCAAAATCTGGGGACAACCGGCAGTCGCGTCTGTCGAATATTTATATCTGGGGTCCGGGGTAAAGCGCAACTTGAATGGATACTAGTACGAAATAACGTGCAAAATTTCAAGGTTACATCGATCACGATGGTTGAATCCGAGTCGACACAAAAAGGCCAGAGTGATAATGACCTCGAGTTGGGTGACAACGGTCTTGTCCGTTTACCATTCACCATTTAGTGCGGTTGCAGAACAAAGCTGAATTATTGCAGAAAAAATACCCATTAAACCTCATTAGCAACTCCTCGACTGACATTGCCGCTGCAGAATCACCCGAGCATTTCGGCCATGTCCAGCGAGAGCTCAAAGCCTGACATGTCACCTTCATCGCACTCGGCGGAAGCCTAGATACTGGACTGTTTCTCGGAATCGGACATGCACTACGAGTAGCAGGTCCCCTCATGCTATTCCTGGGCTATTTGACCGCCAGCGCAGCCGGATTCATGATGATGATGGCCCTAGGAGAAATGGCCGCTTGGCTCCCCGTGCCTGTCGCCATTCCGCAATTCTGCACCCAAATCGTTGATAGAACGGAGGCAAGATACATCTCCCGGTCTTTCTGGAGAGTATGACTTGGCGAAATGTGAATGTTTTCAAGATGGAGGAATTGCGGAAAGCAGGCTACCTTTTGGAAAGACCTCTGATGAAAATTCCCAATCGATAATACTTTTGTTGTACTACTCAGCATATTGGCTGCGACCCGGTAAAAGTCTCACTTACCCTGTGATATTGTGCTACGGATCTATGATTATGTTTCCTGGTGATAGATTGCCATGGTCAATGGCAAAAGGTGCTTCGTCAAGGTCAGGTACAAGAACCCCGGAGTCTTGCTACCCATGAGCAGCGTTTCGATTCACCCAGCTCTCACCATCTGTAAAGGTCACTTTGAATACACGACATTGGGCGCCGTCAAAGTGCCCATGCTAGGTACGTTGTGGTATTTAAATGTTTTCTCAGTAGGAGCTGCTACCCCGCAAGAGTATGACATGGTAGGATTGCCAATCCTGCGTAACTATGTGGGGCAATTTCGAATCCAACGCTTACAGTCGCTTTGTCTCAATCTGCCCCTGCCACAAAGGCTCTCAGTGTGCGGCCCAGTATTCTCCTAGGTCTTGATACTTTTATGATTCGCTCTTTAAAGTAGTTCATAAGCCTTGCTCTTGAAGTGCGCAGCGTCGGAAAATCACGGAAATAGAGTTTAATCTCCCACGCCAACTGCACGTGCATGCAATGCAATGCACGACCGTTATGCAGTCATCGGATACAGTAAAACGCTAGTGAATGACTGATACCGGACTCGTATTGAAGTTGTGGAAATCGGTGTCACCACATATACCGTACCCATTGCTTATCTGACCCCAATGCCAAGAAACGTTCAGCCAAATTTAGTATCGATACAAAGTGTTACAGAAGAAAGTCATGTACTTCATGTCTCGTACGCGTGGGTATTCCATGATACATAGTATTATACGTTATTGACGCCCAGCTACCGAGGCAAATATCGCCGCCCACACTTCTACCGACTGCATCACAGTATCATGATCTGTTTTATCGACCGTCGTGGAAATAAAGTCAATAGCCTCTACACCCGGTGCCTTCCAACACTGTTCGAAATATCTTTGCCCCTGACTACCCACCAGGGCATCCGTGGCAGCAAAATATGCTCGGAGAGTGATTCGCTCATCTCTGGACTGTTCACTGGCAGCCAACGTCTGTGCACATTGAGCATAGTCCGAGCAGACCCCCCAGTCACTATCGCTCTTTCGAAGGCATTGGAGAGCCTCGCTATTAGAACCGACAGTGTTCTCATAGTGCATGAAGGGAACGGCGAGGCGGAAGATCTCTGCCTGTTCAGCGCGTGATATGCCGAAATCGGCTTCAAAGTTCTCCTCAGTCGCCTCGCCATTTCGTGATGACATCTTGGGAAGCAGAGCACCGCTTGATGCCAGAACCGGGATGGCCTGAGTTACGAAGAAGCGCGGGATTTGGTGCCAGAATTTGAATGCTTTAGCTGGCACATACTGTGCCATTTGCATCGATGTCACGCGCGAATACGCAGGATCAACCCAAGGCGCTATAAGCGGGATTGTAAGTTATTTTTTCTCTCTCTATCTTTGTTTTTTCTTCTTCTTTATTTCAGAGGGGTGGAGATAAATACCTAGAACCGTAAATTCCGGGTTAACAAGCTCACGACACTTCGCCCAGGTATTGAGCAAATACATCGTGCCGCAGCTGTGGGCGACAAGATTGACGCGTGTAATCCCGAGATATGCCAACAGGCGCGGTACCAAGTCGACCCATGTGGCGATTCGTTGGTTGAGTGGAACATCAGTCGATTCGCCCATGCCCGGCCGGTCGACGACGAGCAGACGCACGCCAGCGCGCTCAGCAAGCGCGTGCAGGGGGATCCCACAGTAACGCGATGCGAACATGCCCGGTAGGAAGAGCAGCGTGGGCCCCGTGAGGCAGCCAACCTCGGCGAATGAGACGGTCAGAGGACCACATACCGCGTCAAGAGTGATTCTACGGTGGAAAGGGTAGCTAGAAATAAGGCCGAGAGGGTCAGACATGATGCCCTGGGTATTGTCAACATTACTCGAAAGTCGAGGCAGCGTTGAGGTGGAGGCTTATTTTGCTGACATCTCGAGTTGGGGAGTGCAAAGGTACACAATACAAGGATCTACAATACAATACGGTATATTACGGCATAAGTGTAGCGATTAAGGTTCGAGAAACAATGAAATGCATCCAAGGTAGGTGGTAAACAGACGTATAGCATGTAATATCTATTCCCTCCTCGCATCTCTCCTCTTCCTCCGGACATTAATATCCGTCTCCAACCGTCTCCAAACTCTCCGGCGGCCTTTTGTCCATACTTTCTTGCACCAAACCGTTTTCGGGCAAAGATGCGCCGGTGGACTTAACCTCGACCAATCAACGACGACGTCCCCGCCTGGTCGAAAGATTTACCAAAACGGGTTCAGGGCCTTGCGGCACAGCGAATATAAAAGGATTTGATAAGACACTTTGCTTCGACCTTCCAGTTTCATCCTCATTATTCTCTTCATCATGGCGAGCCTACACCCCTTTGACCCCATCACTCCTGGGGAGATCCAGTTGGCCGTGCGCATCTTGCAATCTGCTTTCCCAGGTGTTAAATTACGCTACAAGCGAATTGATCTCCAGGAGCCTTACAAGCATGAAGTGATTCCCTACCTTGAGGCCGAGAGAGAAGGTAAACCCCGTCCAGCCAAGCCGGCTCGCTTGCTGTTTGCTCTGTTCCACCGCATGGACAATGGGTCTTTCTACAAGGCCCTGTTGAACGCAAACACAAAGTCCATTATCTCCGCCAAGGAGCTTCCCAAGGACGTCCAAGGCCCTGCGGACGTCGATGAGATGCTTGAAATTGAAGAACTCTGTCTGACTCACCCAACCGTCAAGGCGGAGATTGAGAAGTTGAACTTGCCGCAGGGCATGACGGTGTGCATGGATCCTTGGATCTATGGTACCGAGGATATCAATGAATCACGACGCCTGGTCCAGTGCTATATGTATGTTGTGGCCACTGATCACCCGCAAAACAATCAATACTCTCATCCTCTGAAATTCTCGCCCGTCTTTGACGGTATTGCTCGCCAGCTGGTGCGCATTGACTACCTTCCCGACGGCGCCGACGCTCAGACTTCCCAAACACAGCCCTGGAAGCCAGTCAAGGCTATTCAATATGCGCATGATTTGCTGGATGAGCCGCTCCGCACGGACTTGAAGCCATATATTGTACAGCAACCCGAGGGTGCCTCTTTCACAGTCCTTGGCAATGCAGTGTCGTGGCAGAAATGGCGCTTCCGTGTGGGCTTTAACAACCGGGAAGGCTTGGTGTTGCACAATTTGACTTACGACGGTCGCAACACATTCTATCGTCTCTCATTTTCGGAAATGACAGTTCCATACGGAGGTACGTCGTCACGGTCTAGAGATCCCACACCAAGTATCTAACTCTTATATATCAGATCCTCGCGCCCCTTACCACCGCAAGCAAGCATTCGACGTGGGAGATGTTGGATTCGGAATTACTGCCAATCAACTCGCCTTGGGCTGTGACTGCCTCGGTCACATTAAGTATTTTGATGGCTACCGGACCGATGCACAGGGTGCTCCAGTCCACCTTCAAAATGTTATCTGTATGCATGAGCAAGATGCCGGACTCCAGCACAAACACACAAACTACCGGACTGGCGCGGCGACTGTCGTTCGGAACCGCCAGCTCGTGGTTCAGATGATTTGCACTGTCGCCAACTATGAGTATATTTTTGCCTTTATTCTTGATCAAGCTGCGAACATTGAGCTCGAAGTTCGGGCTACCGGTATCCTATCTACCGTACCATTCGATAATGAGAATGGCCAGACAGTGCCGTGGGGAACCAACGTTGGTCCGGGTGTGATGGCTCCATTCCACCAGCATATGTTTTCACTGCGGATTGACCCTGCTCTGGACGGTTTTAAGAACACTGTCTATTATGAGGATAGTGTCCCCATGCCTGAGGGCCCTAATAACCCTTACATGGTTGGTTACACTACCGAGCAGAACGTTATTCGAAACAGTGGTAGCGCATCTACGAGTGTGGAGAAGCACCGTGTCTTCAAGATCCGTAATGACCATGTCATCAACCCGATCACACACCACCCTATCGCCTATAAGCTCCAAACATCACCGAGTCAGATGATCTTGTCCAACCCGAAGTCGTTTGGTCTGAAGCGGGCACAATTCGCCACTCGTCCGATCTGGGTAACCAAGTACCAAGACGACGAGCTGTTCGCGGCTGGCGAGTTTACAAACCAGAGCAAGGAATCTCAAGGGGTGGAGAAGTGGGTTGCACGAAACGATACGGTGGAGGACGAAGATTTGGTTCTCTGGCACAGTAAGTTCTTCTCCAATCTGCACTTCCAACGTATACTTACCTTCGCTCTAGCTTTCGGCCTTACACACAATCCTCGCATTGAGGATTTCCCGGTTATGCCGATGGAGCGGGTTAGCGTCATGCTAAAGCCCGATGGATTCTTCACGAAGAACCCTGCTTTGGATGTCCCGCAGTCGTCGCAGTCCTTCAACAAATCGACTCAGCATCCCGAACCTTCTTGTTGCTCTGGACCTCAGGATCGGAGCCAGTTGAAGCTTTAAGGAACGAACTTGTATATATCGTGAGGAGAATGAACGGCAGAAAGTATCAATGCCAATGATGAGATGTCACCGCAATATAAAGCATATTCAATATATTCATTTCCAACTTGAATATTCAACCCTATTAACACGATTCACTCTACTCGCAGACAAACCTTCGAGAGGTGGCGCTGCTGCTGTAAATACTCATAGGCCAGCTTTGCATCCTTGAAACCGAATACCTGTTCATCGACAACCGGCTCAAGGCCGATCTCCGCAACAAACCGATTCATCTCGCGGAACTGATCGCGCGTCCCGAGTATAAATCCACGCACTGTGCACGTGTTCGCTAAGCAATCCATTAACGTAGGTACCGGAGTATTCTCAGGTATAGTGCCCAGCATTCCAGCCAGAGCAATAAGTCCATCGACGCGGACCGCTTTCAGTGACTGTGTCAAAGTGGACAGACCACCCACATCCACAACGACCTGCACGCCTTGACCATCTGGAGTAATATTTTTGGCAGTTTCCCCCCAGTTAGGGTCTGTGCGATAGTTCAGAACATGGTGAGCACCGAGAGACTTCAGACGATCGGCTTTAGCGGTTGAGCTAGTTGTCGCGATGATGGTGGCACCCGCAGCCAAAGCGAACTAGAGTCGTTAGCAGAGAACGAGAACGGTAGTCCTCGACATAAAACAAAACTCACCTGTAGTGCAGCGATTGAAACACCGCCTGTACCCTGAATAAGTACCCAATCACCCTTCTTCGGCTTCAAGCTATCGATTCCGAAAAGAGCATTCCAAGCCGTCAAGCCGGAACAGGTCAATGTACTCGCTTGTAGGAAGTCAAGATGCGCGGGCATAGGAACAAGCGACGATTCATGGAAGACTCCATACGAGCACAGTGTGCCGTTGATATTATGTCCTAGTCCGGATTCGCAGATATCAATCATAGTAGCAGGCTTGTTGGCCGATAGTCCTGAAGTGAGATGGGTACAGACTCGATCTCCCGGTCGGAACTCGCTCACATTTGCACCGACGGCTTCAATGATACCTGCGCCATCAGAGCCGGGGATCACTCCAGGTCGGAAATATGGGAGTGCGGGTTCGCCCTGTACTGAGTTAGTGGGATGTTGTCCAAGGGCGTGCACGGATCGGGGGACACTGGAAGGATGTAATGATTGGTACGGCACGTACTTTGGCCACGACTATATCTCGATAATTGAGGGATACTGCATGTATTTTCACCAATACATCATACTCTCCCACGTCGGGAATGGGGTTTTCTAGAACTAGTTGGAGGCTGTCGATGCCCTTTTGTTCGGGTAATACCCAGGCGAGAGACGATTTCGGTGCCATTATCAACTAGAGCTTAAAGAAATAAGGATACGGGGGTAGAATTTATGAATGGTCCGAGATAATTTGATTTGAAATGATTTGAAATCGACCGACAGAAACGACCGAAACGCGGTCTGGCATTGGCCAGTGGAGATGCAGGATTGACCGGATTCTAGAGACACTTCGGCGAGTCAGTCGACCCACTTTGCTCACCGTTCACAAGTTCCTCCCTGAATCAGGCTCTGTTGGTATGCAAAAAAAAAGCAAAAAGAACATAATTGATGTGGGTATTGTTATTGGCTAATTCAAAGACAAATTTTAAGCAGACGCTTCTCCCTTGATGCGATCCACCCACTCCTGGGCATTGAGAATATCCGCCTTTTGCCCAAAGACCTTGTCAATTAACACTCGATGAACCTCCTCATCCCGGTCCAGACAGAGGTCACGCAAGACAGTAATGTGGAAATCCAGATCCTGCACATGTCGAATGGTCGAAAGGACGGCACCGCTCGTCGCGATTCCCGCGATAACCAGATGATCCGTGTTTGAACATCGGAGAAGAAGGTCCAGATCGGTGCTTGAGAAAGCAGAAACACGGCGCTTTGTGATGCTCGGTTCGTGTGGTAAAGGCGCTACAGAGGAGTGGATTTGAACTTCCGTGCTGCCCTGTAGATACCTGCCGCATGCCGCGATTACGGGGACGAAGGCGTTGAGCGGATGGTTTTCTGGATAGCTTGGTCGGAATTCTGTCACGACATGGATGATGTTGATGGCCTTTTCGCGGGCTGCTGAAATGGCTGAGACGAGGCGTTGGAGTTATTGGGTCCTGATGGACTGGTCGAAGATGTCGATTGTCCCCTTTTGGATGTCGAGGATGAGGAGGGTGGTGGTGGTTCCCATGATGGGGTTTTGTGCAGGGGTATTTATACTTCTGAGAGCTTGCAGTGAGTCGCTCCACTAAATCTCCACTCAGCATGTCCTTACTATATCGCGACAATTGACTGCTGGCCGCACAACATGAGATTAATTTATTTATACATCCAACTATATTTCCACATTTATATGTAGATGTAGAAGTAGTAGCAGCCATGTGGTTGATATCCAGCTGGATTACATAAGTGGTTACGTCGTGCACTTCACCATCCTCCCACTCTTCCATCCCTCCATTCACTCCCAGCATGGCCAACTCCCTCAAGGCTGCATCCAATATCCTATCTTTACGCGCTGATGCCTATGCGATAGTACACTCCACCACCCATCATGGCGCGGGCGCCTGTTCCTCTTACACACGGCAAGCGCGGTATGTTGCATTGATGCATCCCCACACCTCAGTCTAGCCATCCTTTAACCACAAAGGCAGAGTTCCACAGCAAAGTAGCCAGTCTGAATGGTCGCGTCTTTGACACTGATCCCGTCGTCGCTTATATGCTACTGGACATGTCGCGAGAAGAGCGACTTGCGTATCTCCCGACATACTGGTCCACGCTCGTCCGATCTGCCCTATTGAATGATGCCCTGATCACCGAAGCCGACGGGTGGAAGGCTGCGTCGGTGATTATTCCTCCGGGCAATTCTATTGACAATGTCTGGACTCTCCTTTACGCAGGCTTTCTTTGTGTTCTGTGGAAGATTGGTTTCTCTGGCGTCAAGGTGTGTCTGATGTACTAAAGGTGTCTAGATGCGACAAGTATGTACTAATATTCCCCAGCGCCTCTGGACTGAGTTCTCCGGCATGACGGACAATGCGAAGCGGAAGGGACTCCACGGGCAGAAGCGGTACTACTACGTCTTCAGCATCGGAACAGAGCACGATCACCGCGGGAAAGGTGAGCACCGCCATGTCGTTCTCAGATGCAACTTAACTTATACCTTGCAGGCCTTGCCAAAGAGATTATGCGATACCACCAGGACAAGGCCCGCTCCGAAAACCTCCCGATCTGGCTCGAGGCTACGAATCCCGGTTCGCGCCACTTGTACCTCTCGATGGGATTCCAGGACATCGAAGAGATCATTCTGGGGAAAGGAAAGGTTGCTGCAGATGCGACCAATCAACCTGGCGGGTCTGGGGTCTCTCTTTGGGCGATGGTGTGGTGGCCAGAGTCGTCAGAATATGCTCTGAAATCGTGATCCCTTATCCTTCTTCTATTTGTATTACTATCCTACCATGTTCTTTACCCTTCTGTGGTTGGGAAGGTATTTTTACTGCAGTTTGATGCTGGCGACCTCTCTGTTGGATAAATTGACAATTGCTGTATTTCATAGGTGCAATGTACTTGTACAATGTCCATTCGGACACAAAAATACATGTTGAGACGATGAATCTTAATGGAACTTATTAAAATGAAGGAATGGAGGCAATAAGAGGAGCTTTCTCGAAAAGTGCCTCAGAATCGGGCTGACTATATCAGAGTCATGCTTAATTGCACACATTCTGCAACGAACTAAGATCCTTAGGAATCACTCCAGCTTTAACAGCATCTGAAACCTTGTCAGCAAAAACCCAATTTCCAGCACAAAATACAATTTAAAAAAGAAAGAGCAAACTCACCCTGGTAAGACCAGCGATAATCACCCAACTGAGCCTTCCACGTCCAAAACGCCCATCCCTGACCCTGCTCATACGAATGAACCTGAGCCGCAAACCACTTCCCATAGAAATCCGTATTGGAGTCCGGATCCCAATCAGAGCTCGTCTCGACATCATCAGGAACAGCCAGACTCCATTCTCCCACGATGGTAGGGGTATTACTATTCCGGCTGTCACTGCAAGACTCACTGATATAGCTATCGTGCGAAGCATCGACACTAGTATCCCACTTCAAATAGCGATGATCGTCATACGCAGCGTAGTACAAATCATCAAGGTATTGATTCGGATCACCAGAGCCCCAGAGTTCGTCCATCATTTGAATATGAAGATAATTGGCCTTGTCGACACCGGCACTTGTTTCGTTCGCGCGGATCCGCTGTGATGCATTAGCCTAGTCCCAAGTAATGTTCGGTGGAGATCTTACCTCAAAAGCTTTCGGGTAGTAATTCTGTCTCATGGATGAAGCCTTATCATCATCCTGAACAGGCTCATTGACAACCTCCAGCATACCCACATTCCGGAATTCATCCGTCTCATGAATCAACCCAGTCATCCACTCCAGAAACTTAAGAGCCCGCTCATACTGATAATCCTGATAGAATCCCGGCTCCGATGCAAGTTGACCAGTAAATGCATTCGAAGGGGTCTGCGCACCCGGCGCGCCATGCAGATCCATAATGATATACATACCTGCATCACTGGCCCATCCGCAAATCGTCTTCAGATAGTCCAAACCACCCTGAGGGAAATGCTCGCTATCGGCATAAACGAGATCTTCTCGGATCCAGTATCCCACCGGAATACGAATAGTGTTTAGACCGTAGCTGACCATTTCGGAAATATCATCCTGGGTCGTCCAGCTACCCCAGTGCTTTTGGAATGCGCTATTGGCCGCGTCCTGGCCGAGAGAGCTCACGCAGTCGAATTCCGAGCCCGTATCGCCGCATCCCATACTGCTCCACTCGCTTGTTCCGATCCATGGCTCGAAGATGAATTGCGAGCCTAGGTTGACGCCGCGGATTTTGCCATTGGAGGAGGAGAAGAGGTTCTTGCCCTCCTTGGATGTGATTTGCTTGTTGGTTTCGGGTAGCCAGGCTGTTGCTAGACCTATGAATGCACTTAGTGCGGCTATTTTTGAAAAAACTCCCATTGTGAGGAATGAAGGATGTGTTGAGTGTGGAAGGGGATTGATTCAATTGTTCATGGTCGGCGAGACTCAGCGGTTATCTAAATATCCTTTCACAGAAGGCTGTACCCCGCGATATTCATCCAGAGTGTCAGAGATCGACAGGGCTTCGGCTTAGTTCAGGGGATGAAACTAGGCTGCGGGGCTAGTATTGGATCCTGACACAAGAAGAGTAAAGATGTGCGTGTTTCAAGATTGACGAATTTCCTTTTCGGGTAATTGCCCTGGACTCATTTCTTGATTTGACTTTAGATCCTAAGCTACTCGCTACTCAATTCCTAATTACATTCTACTCTGCCACTGTCAAATAAGAGATCAAATATGGTAAATGGGCTCAAGGTCCCCGGCATTCATTATTCTGAAATCTAGCGGCGATTAATGATCCACGTGAAGTTTTGCGATCGATGATATGCTACTCTAGTATATTGCATATAGTAATAAATCTTCTAACTCAGGCTATTTGCTTCAAAGAACAGCATTAGGGGTTAGAAGCTCGTGCTGTCGGTCGCCAATTCTCAGTGAGATCTCATTTCGTTTAGGAAAATGGCGATGCGACGCGCTCGTTGGGGGCCAAAAAACAATCAATAATCTCATCTTGGCGCTGACGATCCAACGGAATCTAACAGACTACCTTGATTATGCTCTTGGGTTGAATGCAGTGATACATATTCGCCGTGAAAGAACATTTCTGCTTCGATTCATAAATTATGTCAACCACGCTACTTTTAGCCCCTGTTTCGAATGCGATGGAACGTAACCCGAGAGTCGGCATTTACTTTCCTGTGATTTGCTTGATGTGCTCCTCTTGCTGACACGAACTCGGCACATCTCAGCACACTGCGCTGCTTCATCGACTACAAATGGAAATGGGCATGTCTCCAGCATCCGTGGACCATTTTTCTTGTTTACTCTATTTACTCTATCTATAGGACTCTGTCAACCTAGGATCTTCTCGAAACCCTCAATAACAAAACTATCCGGAAAAACACAGAGCAAGACCTGGTGTTGGCTCCGCGGTATCACTGGCGTCTTTTTTTAGAGCCCAAGTTAAAGGAAGTAATAGTCAAGAAGTTTCCACAGAAAAGAGTTGAACTTGATGATACAACTGCCGTTCTACAGTACGGCCCGAAACAAGTGCGACCACCTATACTCTTCGATTGACTTTCCTGACCTCTACGCCAAGGTATACTAGTCTATATTGAGAGTTATTCCGGAGCAAAGCACCGTTGGATAGAGGCCGATGAGACGAATCCTATGATAGCGGTCCCGTTCGCGTGCGAGATATATAGGCGGGGTGAGCGGCGATTGCGGCGGCCGGCGAGGGGGGTGCGGGATCCCATACCGACGTCGACGGCGGGGACGTTGGCAGCCCTCTAGTAGGGATCCAGTTACTTATAAGAAGACTTACGTGTATCCATTGGTCCCGGGGCGACATTATTAACACTAATTTCGCGAGACTAGAGCTCTTTGCAAACTCCCGTATAAAGCTATTAATTAGGGCTGTATAGTAGGGACCGTGTTACTCCAAAGTGAAAGAAATAGCATCGAACCAATCACATAAGACAATCTATATACAAAACATCAAGATTTTTGTTAATCATTTTCCTATTAATCTCGCACAACCACTCCATAAAGATAGTCCTTCTGCGGAACTTATCATGTCGAAGATTTTTCGAAACCGGCTGGCGTTCGAACAGAGGCGTTTGCAATAAGGGCAGATATAATGCAAGAAGACACTCGTATAATAGAATTTTCCTGCACCAGTTACGGTATATCTCTTGATGTGAAATATAGTGGCAACCAGGATGTACGTGATGCTCATCTACAATAGTATCAGGCGCGGGACGACTAGGGGACGATTAAAGGACGGTTCTAAAAATACAATATATATTACTAAAACTATACGTGCGCACTTTTTGGCCTAGTGGCGTATTTAGTCCATTTTAGTTCCGACAAACTCTGTCGGAAAAAGGAAAATACTCGACTAGTGCCAGCTTAATATATTTGGCATTATTTTGGTCTAGCGGTATTTTCCCTCTATTTTCGGTCCACGGATTCGCAGCTCATTGGACAGACCACAACATCTCAACAAAGTTTGAGCTACGAGAAACGAGCTACAGGCCCCTAGCCATAAATCGATAAGTACTAGCAGACTAGCCCGTGGGCAAGAGTGGAGAAATCGTTTGCGTCCCGATGGTTACACGTGGAAAGCAAGCTTTGATTATACATGGTCGCAAATCCCGAGAAGAGAATTACAACAAATCCTCAACTCTAATGGCACGAATCCTGAGTTTCCGAGTCCATGGTTTAGTTCGTCCTATGAACTACCGTTGGCATCCCCGCTACCGTCTCCCTCAGAAGGCTGTTGAGTGCCTACACGATCTTAGTCACTTACTAAAAATCATGCAAATCAAAATACCTCTTTCCACTGCATTATGTAATTCTGCATATAAATGTTTACTACAGGCCCCACTAATCCCTAACTTGCGTAGCCTTAAACTCAGGACTGAACGCCCAATCGATATACCCCTTAGATTTCTTAGGAGTGTAGAAGGTATCCCGATCATAAGGCACAAGCGGGACATTCGCCTTAACACGGAAAGGCAAGTCGGGGTTCGAGATAAACGGACGTCCAAATCCAATAATAGCATCATACTGCTTATACTTCTCATCGATAGCCTGAAGCGCCGACTCAGGCTTATACCCACCCGCAATAACAACGGGTGTAGCATTTCCATAAGCTTCCAGGAAGAAGTCCAGGTCATCATGCATCACCTCGACATCTGCATTGCCCGCAATCCGCGGCTCAACAATATGCACATAGGCGAGGTTAAACTTGGCCGTCTCACGGGCCAGATAGCTAAACTGCGGCACGGGGTCGGTCATCCGCATCCCCTGGAACGTGCTGAAGGGCGAAAATCGGATACCCGTGCGGTCTGCGCCGATGGCATCGACCACGGCACGCGTAACCTCTAGCGCGAAGCGCGCGCGCTTCTCGACGCTGCCGCCCCAGCCGTCTGTGCGCTTGTTCGAGATGTCTTGGATGAATTGGTCGATTAGGTAGCCATTTGCGCCGTGGATTTCGACGCCGTCGAAGCCAGCTACGACGGCGTTGCGGGCTGCTTGGGCGTAGTCGTTGATGAAGGATTGGATTTCAGATTCGGAGAGCTCGCGGGGAACGGCGCCGCCTTCAGAGGCAGGGATTGCGCTGGCTGAGACGAGGTCGTGGTCGCCTAGTTCCTTGAGGTAGGTTGGGTCTGCGACGCGGCCGAGGGCCCAGAGCTGGAGGTAGATGTACGAGCCCTTAGCGTGCACGGCGTCGGTGACTTCCTTCCAGGCGGCGATCTGGGAGTCGGTGTAGATTCCTGGGACGACGGGGTAGCCGCCTGCTTGTCGGGAGATGATGGTGGCTTCGGTGATGAGGAGGGTTCCTGGGGTTGAGGCGCGCTGAGCGTAGTAGTCCTTCACGATAGGGAGCGGGTTGTGGTCGTCGTCCACGCGGAAACGGGTCATTGGGGCCATGGCAATGCGGTTGGAGAGCTGCATGCGCCCGACCTGGAGGGGATTGAAGAGCTTGCTCATTATATATGTGCTATGTGTAGGATGTTTCGAGTGTAGAAATGCGCTCGCTGGGTTGACTTAATTAATGCTCTTCTAAAGAGATACAATGTTTGATGAGAAATTAAATCTATGTTGGAAGCAGACATGGTTCTTATATTTGATTGTCTTGAAAATAGAGTGCATCCCCGTCCCACCAAGATGATTTCCAAGCAAAGCCGATATGCCGCCGAGTGAGGCTGATGAATAAATCCCCCAAAAGTCTCCGTGGTGGGACGCGGCAGAGTCAATGCCGATTAGTAACTCCGTATCCAGCTTAGTAATGAGATTGCACCACTCAGTATCTCGCAACTACCCTTAATTGGGGACTATGGCGCAATTTCAGCACCCTACATCCGAGCTGCCGAAGTCCCCGCCGTCACCGTTGCTATGCGATCCCGCACCCCCCATGTTGTCGCCGGCCGGAGCCCCTCCCGCCGCCCACACATGTCGCACGCGAACGGGACTACTATCACTAGATTCGTCGCGTCGCCCTGCATCGAACGGTGGTAGTTATATACGGTCTACCTCTCTAGGGGCCCCGTAACCCTCGTGTACCCGCCGGGATTCGGCCCGTGGACTAGTCATGCCGGGTGCACCGACGGTAGCATCGATCAGCTCGCTTTTGACGATACATCATAAGTATTAGCGAGATCGTCTACAAGATATACTCTAGGCTCAATTAGTGGCGATAAGGCCTTCGGTCATTCTGTCCCCGCCGGCGGTCTCAAATTGATACTACATACGGACCGGTGTTAGTGATATATATCTATATATAGACCGTCCACCATCTTGTTCGGCCCCGTCCCCTCCTCCCTTAGCCTCGAACCACGGACGGTAAGAGTATATAGTAATTTCAAGCATGAAATCTCTTGTACATTAAATACATCTGACACCTTCAAAACAGCCTTCCTCCGGAAGCAGACTCAACAATTAATCACGAGTGGTCCAAGCAAGGATGGCTCCAAACCTAGCTCCTTTACTTCGACACATCATTATCCTCGAAAATCAGTTCTCCCCATCCAACCCAACCATTTTCATCGAAACATCCCACAACTTTTCCGCATTCACCTTATCATAAGCCCACGGCGCATACCCAGCGCCCATAGGCCCGGTTTCAGGATCATGCGGAGCCGCAATCTGACAATCATCAAGATACTTCCCACCATGCTCCTCTAGGGCCTTCGCAACAGCCGCCCAGACAGTAGTAGCAGCGCCCTGCTCAGGACTCTTCCACTTCAGCCCAAAGGACTTGTCGGCGCCCCAGCTCTGCTGCACTTCATCAGGGACATGTTGCTGGAGGCCCGTGGTGATACCGCCAGGGTGCAGACTGAAAGCGAGGAGGCCCTTCGATCCGTAGCGGCGCTGGACTTCGTTAGCCGTCCAGATGATGGCGGTTTTGCTCTGTCCGTAGGCCTTCCAAGGGTCATATTCGCCCGCTAGGGAGAGATTGTCCATATGTACGGTGGAAATACGGTGGGCAGCGGAGGAGACGAAGACCACCCGGGAAGGCGAGGTTGGGGTCGAGGAGCTTAGGAGGGTGGGCTTTAGGAGCTGGAAGAGGAGGAAGTGGGCGAGGTGATTAACGCCGAATTGGGTCTCGAAGCCGTCGATGGTTTTGCCCTCCGGTGTCGCCATCACGCCGGCATTGGTGATGAGGATATTGAGTTTCCGGCTCTTGGAGAGGAACTCACTAGCACAGGCTCGAACGCTGGCCAAGGAGTTGAGGTCGAGTGCTAGGAGGTGGACTTTGTCGGACTCGAGGAGATTACCAAGGGCGGCTTCGGCTTTATGGGGATCACGCGCTGTGAGAAAGAGCGTAGCGCCTGTCTTTGCCAGCGCGCGGGCGGTCTCGATTCCTAGGCCGGAGGAGCAGCCCGTGATGAGGATCACTTTGTCCGTGAGCTTTCCTTCAAGCTGTTCATCTTGGATGATTTGGAGGGCCGTAGGACGGCTGTCTCCAGGGCCGTTGGGAGACTCGTGAACTGCGGTGTACTTGGTTGCCATTAGGACGGGATAGCTTTTGAAGACGTAGTATAGTTATTGGGAAGCTACTAGCATTGGTTGGGGGTTGTACTGCTTTTATTTCATTCCATTCCAGCTCGGAATTAAGTCACCTAAAGTCCATTTCCGCTATTTCCATTGAGAAGCTTGATGTTTTCGTTCCACAGTTCCACATTTCCAAAGTTTCGAGAGGAGGACGTTCGCCGGCTCTACCGGTTCGTTGCCAAAGTATGCTTGATAGGATGTACCATTAGCTCCATTGCTACCCTTTGTTAAGAAGTGGTATGGTCAAGCTTAAGTTTACTAGTATCGCTGTCTAAACAAGGGTTATTCCATCCCTCGCATGAACAGTGCTATTATTTAATCAATACTAGGCGTTGAGCGAGGAATACATAAAATTAGCTGATATGCATAAAGTTTATCTTGTACCACGGGTATGGTGATTCGCCACTTCGGGCGGTAACAATATTGCTGACGACGGTCTAACCAAATTTGAACTAGTTGACTAAGTACATTAAATAACCTAGTTAACACAATTGCTGACAATAATCTAACCGGATATGGCAGATGTGGATTGAGTGGTGAAGAAGAGACTAGGAGAGATCTAGCACCACTGAATAATCACATAGACTAATATTCCCGTAGTTCCTTCTATCAAGTTGCATAGTTCTTCATAGAGCCCGTATTTATCCACCAATAGTTCAAGGACAATCAAATTATCGCGTATTTGGGGGTTAGGGAATAGATCAGGCTATGGGTGATGAGTCAAGAGCTGGAGCGTAGTAGGACACAAGCTAATGGGGAGAGACATTACCTCATTGCCTAGTAGGGGGTTAGCGATACAGAAAGGAGGCAATGCTTCGATATACTTTAGGATCAATCCGTATCCCAGGATTTCGATATTACATATCAGAGCCCGAGTCAAGTTTAGTTGAGTGAGTCCTAGAAGAAGTTCCGTGCAGGGCGAACCTGTCAAGTAGTGGTCATAAACATACACATTCTAACTGACGAAGGACCTATTTGGGCTTTTCCGAATGAATCCGAAGACTATGAAGGTCCCTCAGATATACAAAGTCGGTCAAGTAGTCGCCGATCACCATTATTAGTGCTCTCGTCGGTGGGTCGTAGTTCTCCGGGTTCTCCGCGGCACAGCGCCAGCGCTGATCTGGATGGGAGGAGTTAGATACCACTACTGGTAGGCTAAGGGTTGACTTGCGACTCTCTCTCTTGATCAAACGATTCTGCTCTCTCTTCCTTATTTTCGGATCGGTGATCCCGGTCCAATCATCCCCCGGCCGGAATGCAACCTGTAGGGGGATACCTTGTGGTGGTGACGCTTGCGGAGGGACTATTCAACAAGAAGAGCGCATGCATAGAGGCAAAAAGTAACATAGCATATGGTGAAAACGCGCAGGAAATGGCGAGTTGTTACTTTTGATGACATTGTTCTAACTGCTTTGGGGAAGCCCCACAACTTCGGACTTTAGAGTATGCGGCTGACAAGAAGACGGAAGCGAATCTAGATTATGAGAACCATGGCCCAGCTGCATTAGCGCAACCTTAAATAGGGATAATATGACCATCTTTATTTATTCTGAATGGGGTGAGTCCAACTATACTCCACTTACGAGAGGCAGTACGTCCTGGTTCGCGAGGATTGATGCTGCAGCTCGCCTCGAGTACCGCGAAAGCTATCGCCCTGCAAACCAAAGCACCCATTCATTCTTCTCTCCGAATATATAAAGGGGACAGTCAACACTCATAAAGTTCTCTGAAAAGACAAAGGCTTCCACCCTGCGTCAGAACCTACTTCTCCAAACTTTTAGTTCCCCTAAATTATCATCATGGCATCTCGATATGCTGCAGCTTATGCGCATCCAAGTGGCCCTGGGGATGAGCGCCCGACAGCTGAACAGATCGTCCGAGACGAAGGTCTCGTTGGAAAATGGGGAGACAAGGTGATCTTGATCACAGGTTGCTCTTCAGGTATCGGAGTCGAGACTGCCGAGGCGTTATCGAAGACTGGTGCGAAACTATATTTAACAGCAAGAAATCTCGAAAAGGCAAAGAAGGCCCTTGGGGAACTTGCAGTATCTCCGAATGTCCACCTTCTTCAGCTTGATCAGGAGTCTCTTGAGAGCGTTCGGAGTTGTGCTTCAGCATTTCTGGCTCAGGAAAGTCAGTTGCACATCATGGTTGCAAACGCAGGCGTCATGATGACCCGCAAAGAGACCACGAAGGACGGTTTTGAGCTTCAGTTTGGGGTGAATCACCTATCACACTTTCTATTGATCAACCTCTTGATGCCAGCTCTCCTCTCGGCATCCACGCCGTCATTCCAATCAAGAGTAGTTGTTCTTTCCTCGACTGGGCACAAATTCTCTTCTGTCAATTTCGAAGACATCAATTTCAACGGCAAGTTTGAGGCCATGCAGGCGTACGGGCAGAGCAAAACCGCGAATTTATGGACTGCAAATGAGATCGAAAGGCGCTATGGGTCTCAGGGACTCCACGCATTGAGCGTTCACCCGGGGGCCGTTACAACCAACCTGGGACAGCACATGTCCGAGGAGGAGATCCAAGCCATCACTCAGGACCCGAAGCTTATGGCCAGCTACATGAATCCAGCCCAGGGTACTGCTACTAGTGTGTGGGCGGCTGTCTCGAAGGATCTCGAAGGTCAAGGGGCTAAATATTTGGAAAATTGCCAGATTTCAACTGCGCATGATCCCGCAGGGGGAATCTGGGCACCAGGCTATGGCCCGCATGCATTTGACGCCGCTGGTGCCAAGAAGCTGTGGGATATCTCCCTGCAATATGTTTCACTTGAGTGAAGAATGCTTGTTCCGTGATTTGCATTTTACGAAAGAAAAAAACCCCCTGGGGTGTAGGTAAACTTCCCAGTTGCGGAGTGCCTCCTGGCAAGGATCTCATAAAAATAGTTTGTTATTTATGCTATCAATTCATGGAACATAACGCCAGGTTGCCAGATAGGATTAAGAATGAGAGTTCTTTGTTCCGACAGGATGTCTTCTGTACTGTAACTTGACCAAGACTGTCCCGTATAGATGCATACGCTCACGGGACATAAGAAGCTTGGGCACTTCATGCTCCACGACCTTTCGTACCAGGCACAGAAAAACGATAATCTATAGCGATCCAGAAATTTCCTCTCAATAGATCGAGATGACGATCCCAAACTGGTTCCCGCCGATGCTGCCTGGTGACTGTACCCACTGACGACAGAAAATAGGAGGCCCGGTTTCGAAGCCTAATTTACGTCAATACGAGGCTCTCAACGTCGTCTCACCGACATACTGCCGTGCAACCACCCCGAGTTCACGGCGGTCAAGATGTGGTCAGCAGACAGACTTCCAGGTCCTGATTTTCTAGGTCTACATCCCACCCGTGCCGATATACACGGCCGAAGTACTATGGTTTCAAGTATGTTCTATGTTCCATACGCAGGGATTGATGGTTTCTGGATGAGCAGCACGTCCAAGTCCTTGTTCTATTGGTCTTCGATGAGGACTTCTATTTCCGCCCTGCAGTTCACGGTGTTTGACTGTAACACTCGAAGGTTTGTCTCTAATATTGCAAAGGGGGTGCGCTAGCGAGGACCGGGCACCGTCGACCGCCGGTCGGGCATAGGATAGATGGATACTGTGACTGCGCAGGTCATTTCGAAAAGAGCGGCGGGAAGGTGACACAGAGGTACCACGAGGTTCTAAAAGGAATCATGTATGCTGAAAGGAAATTAGCGATATTACTGAAAGCCATGTTCTTGCAAACCGATGACTCTATTGGCTCGATTGAGCCAGACCGTCCTATTAGAACTCAATAGATGGAGGGTTTGTTATGTAGCTAGCCTAAAGCATTTACTGCAAGTGCTGTTGCGAGTCCACGGTTACCGATCTGAATTCTTTCTTGCTTGTACAACGCAGACAACCAGGACTCCAACCCCCGTCTTGGCATTGTAAGGCTAATAATAGTCCCTCTCTATCAGGCCCATTCCAGATCCCCAGTGACCGACATGCTAAGATACGAATCCCGATTTCGATAGCATCTCCCTCAGTGTCAATACGCTCTTTTACCCGTGAAGACAGTAGTTCACCTGTTTCTCTGCTCAACCCAGACTCAAGGTTCTCACCCAGAAGCCGCAACGAATAGTAAATAAAGATATCAGGCTATAGATAGTATCGTGATCCATCCACGTAAGTCCGCTCAATGAGGACTTGATGAACCCAGGACTGCGTTTGTAGCAATGCTGGCTCCGATCCCCTGCCATAATGATACAGTAGTCGAAGGATATTGATGCACACAAAAGGGTCCGCCAGAGGTCGTTATTTATCGAAATAAACCTGCAAAAGTTAAGGCAAGTATCAAGTTAGTGTCACGAGAGCGCTGAAAGAACAACCATCACGAGACCGTCAGGAGTGGTAAGCTGAAGTATCTCATCTATGATTGAATGGGCTAATTTCTGGTCAACATAAAGCAGAAGCGGAGCCAGGCTTGTTGTATCTAAGTCGTTCGGATAATCTCCGGGAACAAGTTGCTGCTTTCCTACACTTATAATTAGCCTTCCTAGCGACTAGAAGAGATAAGTTTTACCCTTGAAATAATTCCATGTTCTTTCGCGTGGTTCCAAATCGACCAAGGCTCTATTATATTAAATGGACTAGTCACTAATTGTAAAAGAGAATCAAAGATAGGATCTCGTACAGATCACCAGTGACTTCGTATATCAGCAGCTGGGAAAAGTTGTCTCGAACAGCGAGACCTCCATTAGTCGTAGAAGTGAAGTTTTTTGCATTATATAATCGGAAATTTTCCCCTCTTTGAATTCAGTCCTGAATCTCGATTGTGAAATATTCATGCAATGGCTGTGGGTGGTTGTCCGAAGGACCCCGGAGCCTTTCGACAATCTTTCTGGGTGGATATATTGGGTTGGGCTGCCTCTTGCGAGACATCTTCGCAATTCTCATGGCTCTCACTAGGTTCTTGGGAGAGGGGGCGGTCGTAGGGAGATAAAAATAAAAGATCCTGAGGAATGAAATGTTTCTTCTTCGTACCCTTGTTTTCCCTCGCCGCGTTGGTGGGGGGAGGAGGAGTATACCGAACTGCGCGTGATTTGGAGCTGGTGCGTAGTTACTAGCATCGGTTGCCTCTCGGTAATTCATCGTTGGCTGTTGCAGGGGTCATAATACTACATTGATAAACCAGGACTAGTGCATTGAAGTCGGACGTAAACGAGTGATCAGCAGGCCAGAATAGAACAACCTAGGCCTGGAATCAGTACGGTGCTCAACAGTTCCAGCTACAGAGAAGGCTACCTTTTCCTATTATGTAGTCGCCTCTCAAAACACTTTTATTGTTCCATTTTCAAATTGGCTTGGCTAACTTCGGGCTAGAGCCCAATCACAAATCATACATGTAACTACTTTCCTATATCACAAAATTGGGTCATTTATCCGTGCGCTATCCCTAGCGCTGACTGTGACACTGCCTTAGATCTTCCGGTCACGGAGTCACTATTGCCAGTGAGGTGGCCTCATAGCATCCAGGTTGTTCTTTATACCTCAACCCCATATTACATTATAATGCGAGATTTCACGCGTCACCGATGAGTATAGTTAGTAGGATTCCAGGAACTAATGGCTAGATCGGTGGTTGAACAATTCTGGTGTGGATTCTCCTGTAACTTCAAACTCGCCGATCCAGATGCGACAGCGAGATAACTATGTCCAACATGGGCGTAAGGCCTGAACATCTCTTTGGCTATATTCTGGGAGCTTAAGAGACAGGTTTCCTTTTAGGCGAAGACCTACTTCTTACACAGCTGTGTTGATTTCCCCACTTTTGCGAACCATCATGCACCACCATGCACAGCTTCACCACCATGCACAGCTTCACCACCATGCACAGCTTCACCACCATGCACAGGTGCACCACCACGCTGCAGCTTATAACTAACTTGCGGCAGCCTGGAAATTGGAAAGTGACATACCAATAAACTATGCGCAATCGTATAGCGCTGCAAACACATAAGAGATTAGGTCACATATGAATAATCGATTTGCAAAAATGATGCCCTTCAACTCTTAAGTGCTGTATATAAATAGGCCGTTCCATTTTGAAAGGCGCTTTTCTATTCTCTTTGTGACCACGCTTGCTGTAATATTCTGGATTTGGTTGTATCAAGCCACTATGAAGTACATTATTGCTATTGTTCTGACATCTCTCGTGTCTTTTGTTTTTGCCGCTACTGGCCCCGGCCTCCCCCACGATGAAAGCTATTGTCCCGCTTGCGTCGGTGGGTAGCATTCAGCTTGTCTTTTGGTATTCATGTCGTGATGTTCACTTACTTAAATACAGGGACCCGGTATACCGACACTACAACAGGCCAATCGGGCTGTTGTCCTCTCGGGTCTGTCTATCAACCGGCAGCCTGTGTCCCTGGAGTTCCCGCTACCACCAACCCAACTTGCCCAGCAGACGACGGGAAGGTCTACGTTAAAAACGGCCTCACGTACAAAGTTTATTGCGATGTCACGACGAATTTAGGGCCAGATGGCACGCTGTTTCCTCCTCCTATATAAGTTCCTAGTTGCTAATATCCTTACCAGTTGGTTTTGCCAATACGGGTGACGCTAAGGCATGTGCGGACTTATGCGCTTCTAAACCGGCATGTGGAGATGCAACCTATCGCTCATCTGATAAAGGATGTTTTATGTCGGTATGTATACTAATTCTCCAACTGGGATAGCAGTCAGTTGACTAATATTCGGTGCAGTCTGATATCCTGGGGCCAAATTACAAAGGTACACCTTTGCCTGGAGCCATTGTATTTGCTAGGCAGTGACGTGACAGGAGCATGTTTCATTTGACCTCAACGTCGAATATCGCACAGGGAAGTACGGCCCGACCCGGTTCCCGGCTTCCACCCAGAGGTGCCTACAGGGTGAAATTAGCAACATGTTAAATCCACCCCACTGTTATTGGTCCTATTATTCGTCAGAATACTGTCGCTCTTTATAAATTTATATTCTTGACATAAATTCGTTTTCGTAATGATAGCTCTGGACTGCCACTACTTCATATCTTCACTGCCAGCATGTTTGTTATGTGAGTTATACGTTTTCATGAATTCCTATTTCAATGCTGAACTTTTGTCGGAACGGTACTCTGGTGTCTACCGGGAGAGCTGCAGTAACGGCACTCTATAAAGCGGTCTCGTTGATTTTGAGGAATGATAAATATCGAAAAAGGCCGTTACATTGGGCGCTGTACATCCGTATGGTGCCTGATCATAGATAGATTACTCATTAGGACGAATTGACGCTAGAAATCCAGATAATCGTCCTGCAGCCACAACAGGAGGCTTCGTATATTGAGTTCAAACGACTCGTCAACTTGTTCTTGGGGAAGACGGCCAACGCATGTAATGGTGAGCCAGCAGTAGAAAATCGAGAGGTTATCCATCCACGGTATTCCCCGGTGAACGCGATTTAATTTTGAGCGTCCATGGATTGGTGGGTGCGCCAATATCAATCGTCGGCCGCACATCATTTTCCAACCTTCGGATGGCGGTATGTCTAATCGTTAACTAGACTATGCTTTCCTAGTTTCCATACAAAGATACTATACGGTAACCTTGACTAGCAACCGGCAAAGGCACCCTACCTTCTAGAGCTCCAAAAAGGTCAATTCAGGCTCAGTAGTTCTTTCGACGAATCGACAAATGCGACAGCAATTTATATATGTGTGGAGCTTAATGTGAATTAGTTCTGGATATCCTCGTTTATGATAATGAAAATAGGCATGTATAGGCGGATTCCACTTAGCCTGTAGCTTTTCTGTTCAAGCCATGACGAAGCAAAAACTGACGCCATTTCCCTATATGGAACATTGTCATCATTCGTCTTGGTGACTTCAACAAGACTGCCACCCACCACAGAAACACTATCTTCCTCCTTTATATCTTTGAGTACATCCTTTGGAGTCTGAGTGTGCATACCACTTGCTGTTAGGCACGTCACAGAGTCAAAGTCGTTAAGGTTCAACATATCTGCGTCGATGTGGATGTAGACTTTGTTGAAACCTCTTCTTCGCAACAGATTTACGAGGGGATTTCCTTGATTCTGTTCCAGCTCTTCACACCCAACAACGGCAATATCTTGACTAGTAATGTACTCGCGTTCCGCTGGATCTAGATCTCGCACCCCTGCCAACCGCACTTGTTCTGGCTGTGGGTGACAAGAAATTGTCGAAATGAGAAAATCGGAAGTTAGGTTGACTTCAGATTCACCAGCACTTTGGAATGCACCCTCAAAAGTCTCCAGGAATGCTGTCTGCCACCAAGCAAGCCTCCAGATCGTCTCTTGGACGTCGGGTTGCTTGGACGTCGGGAGTGGCAGAAGGTAACATTTTGCCAGGCCTCAAGGCTAACGCCAGCTCCCAATGTTTGACGCTATAGAAAGTTCAAGCTAAGAGACAGCTGCCATGGCTACCCATTCAACGAGGAGACAGGAGGCCAAGTATTATTTCTGAGCGTAAATTAATGCGCAGGCAATATTACCGGAATGATACCTCGGATATTCCTAAAGTAGTATAGCTAATCATGGCAATTAGAGCCAGAGAAACAATCAAAGAGTATAAGTGGTGTGATACCAGTTTCGAGACGTACTGTATACCGGTCGGGGTTTCAATAACTAGAGAGGGGTGTCGCTTTAGCACCGGTACAAAGCTATTCATAGGCGGCTCTTACCTCGAGTGATAAATAGTACTACGCATTTACAAAGAATGATCTACTCCCCCCTGGACAGATAATATAATGAAATCCCGGTTTGGAATATCTGAGGGGAGCACTGCAAATCCCGAAATGGGATACTGAGACGCTCGCCGGACGAGCTGAACCAGAAATCATCTCGGGGGTATGGAAAAGACTAATAGAACGCTCGTCATCGATAATTTCTGGTTCGGATGTCACAAATCATAAAGTGCATGCATCTTGAGTACCAATCTCCTTGCAGATAGCCCTGGCTTCCGGGAGGGGTCTATAAACTAACAGAAACCCGGATAACTCAATGAACAGGTCATTAGTGATTTGAACACGAGTCAGACTAACGACTACTCCCGGAGGAGGACGAATCGTAGTCAATAGTCAATAGTCAGGCCAGCCGACGAAGCCACCCGCCCCCATCAGTCCAGCCAGCCAGCCCTAACTAACTGGCGTTGCATCATAAGTGGTGTCATTTGCATTCCTGGTACTTATGGCCGTCAGCCCAGCCCAGCCCAGCCTAGCCCCTGTACAGTGTACAGTAGCAGTAGCAATAGAAGTACAGCCTTGAATTAAGCGAATCCATCCGACACTGTCCAGACCAGACAGCGCATCACCGGAAAGCAGGACCCAGCACACTTGCCCGCAACCAGCAACAGTAACGATCTCCCTCACTACCATCGATGTTGAAGTCCACAAGCCATGAGAAGTGGGGAAGCGTCGATCGTCTGATCCGCCAACGCCAACGCTAAAGCCCACGGTGATTTCTCGGCCGGCCGAACGCGAACGCCCCTCCACTCCACCGGCAATGCGAATGAAATGCGAATGTAAGGCCCGGATGTACTCGGATGATCACTGCTGCTTCGGGCCATGCTGGTGCTAACCAGGACTGGACTGGAATGATGAATGAATGATGACCGGCACTGCGATGGGGGGTATATGTAGACTAAACCCCTAAACCCTCCTCGTATCCGTCGTGCGAGCGCACGCTGAAGCGGCGCAAGGTCGACTTTTTTTTTCTTACTTGAAACCGACGGCCGAGATCGGTGCGAACGATATCACAATTTGCTTTAGTCAGGGCTCTAGCGAGGCCGAGCTTAGCTCTGGCTTTTGCTTTTGCTTTGCCCTGCTGGGCTGAACTGAAATGGACTGAACCCCGTCGATGATTCCTCGCTTCTCGGCCTGCGAGGAGGCGCGATGATGTTCTGTTTGGGAGGTGGTATGTATCTATAGACATTGGCCACAATGCACAACGCTGCCCGGGTGGGTTGCGGTGGCTGGGTGGTTGGGTATACAAAGAAAGAAGAAATAACCAGAGAAGCTGACAACCTGCGCCAAAAGTGACACGTATTCCTTCCTCCACGCCGAACCGAACCAAATCGAATCATCCTTGAAGTTGAGAAAAAGAAGGGGCAAAAAAAAAAAAAAAAAAGGCCGGATTTCCGAACCAATAACGCCGTCATGCAATGCGAATCCGAATAAATCACCACTCTCATACGGCCGGGCTCTGACCACTCATACTGGGGAACAGCATAACATCCGAGACCCGACCTAGGATATTCCGCATACTCCAGTCTTCAGTCGGGAGCGCAGCAGCACCCGGTGTACCCGTCGCCAGGGTAGCCGGTATCTCGGGAGTGAACTCGATAGACGGCGGTGTACGCATAGCCATGGACGAGAACCTTTGTGTAGAGGTAGTCGCCAAAGACGCAGCTTTACGGGTGCAAAACGCATCGCGGATTTCGCGAAGTGCGCGAAGAGAAGAGGAGAGGTGTTTAGCTGAGTCGGTACGATTATTATGGTCCTCGTCGCCGTCAGCATAGACATGATCTGCGAGGACTTTTTCTAGTCGATCGATGAGGATCCAGGTCTGTGGGCTGTCGTCGTTGGCGACGAGTAAGAAGGCTGATGCGATTGATCGCTGCAGACTGATCCATGAGCGGGAACAGTGGGAGTTGATTTCGTGCAGTTCCACGAAGGCGTCGACTGTGTCGATCAGGCTTGCTATGCAATCTTCGCGAATCATTGCGCGGCGGTGGTCATCTAGATGGGCATGTGGATCGAGGGAGACGCGACAGAGGACTGAGAGTAGGTATGAGGAGTGCAGGCGCAGTTCGGTTCTTTCGATGTGCTCTGCTAGTGAGTGGCATTGCTCTTTATATCGGAGGTGAGGGGTGGCTTCGCCGATCATGCGCTGGATGCGCTGCTTGCATTCGCGAATCTCATGGAAGCGGGGCTGGGAGGTATTTGGGAACATGCGAGATCGCAGGACCTCCAGCGAAAGCGAGACCACGCGACAGAGAGTCTCGAAGTATGACCGGTGTCCTGGCATGGATTTACGATCGAATGGGATCTCGGGCTGGCTGACCATGGTGATGGAGGGTCGATCATAGGCAAGTGAGAAATGACTATTTTGGAACGCCATTGCCCACCTTCTGACGTTAGTTATTTGTGAAATAGCACGGACAGAGGTCATCTTACCAGACGCGTCGCCGGAGAACCTGCTCCTCGTATGAAACCCCCGTTGTTTCAACGTGAAGACCAAGAACAAGACACATGCGCTCCGTCATGCCTATATCGGGTCAGTTGAGCTCGAAGCCGACGGTGCTGGATGGAACCGACCAAGCAAAGTATACGATGCACCAGCGTTCATGTTATATGACAAAACATTACTGATAATGAGAAGAATCTGAATCACCTCCACCGTGGGCTGCGATACATAATTCAACATCCGGAGACATTGATATGCGCAGGAAACTAGGCGACTGTCAGTATACTCCAGTGGACCATTTTCCGCTGCTGCTGCTAGACGCACCGTATACCCACGAGGTCAACTCGCGCTCGCGCTCCGAAATATCCGACAATTGACAGCCCGATGCAAGAACCGCAAAAATCAAGCTCAAAAACGGCAAATCCATTCCAAATGGCTTGACCAGCCCATTGGCATCCGGTTTATAGACACCTCCAGCCCGCCGTCGACCATCGAGTAAGCATTTCGCCTTGTACTCCAGCTCGTCTAAATTCGGTAACACCGGGTACAACACCGCGCCAATCTCTCTATAAAATCTTAAGAATCTGAAACAAAAAACGAATGTCAGCCACGTCCGAAACCAAGCCCAAGCCAAGCCCAAGCCCACGTTCTACATCCCACATACCGTTGACACTGGTCATCCTCCGGAAGCACCGAACAAACACCGGCAATATTGAATGTATAGGGATCAGACGACCACAAATCTACAAAAGGGTACGCAGCCGACTCATTCCCCAAAGCGAGATCCGCCAGCAGATCCTCCTGGGGCAAGACCTGAGCCATATCCTTCGAGCTCTTAGATTTATCCAAGATATCGACCAACGCCGAGCGAGAGCCGAGATGGACTGCACCCGTTCGTGAAGAGTTGGACCCATATACGCCTCCGGATCGATTCGAGTATTTCCGTTCCGGCGCTTCAAGTTCTTGGGGGGGATCGACGCGACGAGAAGAATGGCTCTGAAACATCGAATGTAGGCTTCCGATTATCTGCTCCATCGCTACCATCTTGGTATTTATTTCGTCCCACTCGCCTTGCGAGATGTCGATTACCTCTGGCAAGTCTGGGTCGTCGCTTGCTTGCGAAGGCCGATCGGTGATGGATGAGGCATAGGCGTCGGTATCGTGGGGTTGTTGCTGGTGTTGTTGCTGGTAGGGGCCTGGGTAGGTGGATGGAAAGGGCGAGGCGAAAGAGGAATGCGATTGTGAATTGGAATGGGACTGCAGTGGGGTTGAGGAGAGGGAGGATATGGGGAGTCGGTTGGATGACGGACGGCCGTAGGAACAGGTGAAGTTTCGTTTTGTGCAATTGGAGCATGGGACATTGCGATCGCAGCGTACTTTGCTGGCGCGACACGGTAGACAGGTCTTGCACTCGCGCGGTCGGCGGCGGATGGGGTATGTTGGCATTTTCTTCCTTTTTTTGGTCGCTACACTAGGTAGAGGGGAGGATTCGCTATGACTCCTTGGCTGCGCGGACGGGGGAGCTGCAGCGGAGAGGCAGAGGGCGGCATAGAAGGACGTCGGAGAGATTTGAGGAGATGACGATGGCTGGAATGGCGGAGCCGCGGCGGATGAGGTCCGGGTGTGGAGAGGTGGAAGTGGTGGCTTGCGAGGGGCGAATGGGTGTGGTATGTGCGACTCCTCTCGAGGTGAAGAGAGATGTGCGAGGGAGAGAATGAGTGAGCAAGAGGAACAGGAAGAGAAGGTGGAAGTGGAGGTGGAAGCTCAGCAGAAGCAGAGTGGAAGGCCGATGATTTCATAAGGTGGCCGGTCCTTGGTTCGCCGCGCCCAATGCGGAAACTACGTTGTATGTTTCTGTGTATTTTGTATTTGCATTCGAGTGCTTGTATATTTTATTTTCCTTCTTATGTCCTGTTTTTTTGTTTTTTGTTTTTTTGTTGAGATCAGACAATGCTCCACCGGAATATATTAAAATGGGGTTGCGGAGTTGGTGATGAGTTCAGTAGAAGTGCTGTGTATAAAGTGGTACAGTGGTGGATTGGTGGATTATAGCACTGTTGACGGTTCCCTAGGATTCCCTAGGATTGACTATGTATTACTCTAGGGTAATCTGCGAACTGCAAAAGTACCAGTTCGACCAATCCTTCACGCTAGTCCGTGAATAGTGAACAAGTGCATTAGTACTAGTAATGCATACACCCAGAATTTCGCCAAGATTCACCTATATATACATCAACATCTGTACATCCGACTATTGCACGTTAAGCTCCATAAGCCATAAGCTATAGTTACTAGTACTAGTAGGTTTACACAAATAAGCTCAAGCTCATGGTTTAACCTTCTTCTCGCCCACTTGCGGCACAACCCACCACTCATGCCATCGCGCTTTGCCGCCGATCTCAGGGATCGTCACTTCAAGGTTCAACGCCTGCTTTGGTGCTTTGCCCGCCAGCGCCTTTCGCACCGTTTCAATCGCAATGCTCGCCCCAATACACGCCCGCATCGCATCCTTCACATCCCGCTTCCAGTCCTCCTCAATAGCACTGGGCGGTTCCCTGCCTGAGCTGGATTCTTCCAAGAATGCCCCCTGGGAAAGCAATACATCCCACGTCTTGCGGGCTTCTGTAATCGCCTTGGTGGCGCGATCCAAAATCGTTGCATCCGAGTCGCCCTCTAGCTCGGATTCCCGCTGGAAGTCCTCAAAGGGGACCAGCTCTGGTAGGGAGATCGGGAGGAAGGGCTTCATGCGTAGTTCGTAGCGTAGTCGGTCGGTCGAGTATGCCTGGGCACTAGCTGCTAATGGCAGCACACCGTGTCGCGACAACAGCACATACAGCGCGTGCAGGGCGATTGCGAAGGCATCGACTGCAACCAGCTGAGTCGTCATTCTCTCTAGTGTCCGGAATGATCGGTGGAAGGCTGCTGACTTTTGTGTGTCGGCGGGACGATTCCCGGTGGCAACGAGGTCGCGTTTTCGGTCGGCCACGGTGAAAGTGCGGATGCGGTCGAGATGGGAAAGGTGGGTGGAACAGATGTACGAAAGATACCAATACATCCCCGTTAATTCTTCAGGGGCATAGATCGATAGCTCGAATCCCATTTGGATAATGCGCCGGATCTGAAGGAGCTTTTGGTTATAGGCCCAGCTGCTAAGTGGGAATGAGAACGTGGTTTCGCCCCCCTTCATCTGCAGTGGGCGCTCGTCGCTCAAGGTCTGCAATTCCAGATCAAGCTCCTCCGCCTGCTCACAGGTCAGTAAGTGTGGTAAGGTAAGGGGTTGTGCTGGCTTGCTCGCTCGTACCTCCATCTGTAAATTGTCCCAGTCCACCACAGCATGACACACGGTTCGACGGATTCGGCAGCGGTTGAGACAGGCACATCGCACAGTGTCCACAAAGGGCTACATTGATCAGCATCAGGCCATGAAAGCCGGCTTGGCGATATCCGCATACCTGAGAAAATCGTTTCACAAAGCCTTCCATCTTTTGAGCAATTTGGAACCTAGGGTCGGACGGCATTTCTACTTCGTCGGTGTTCGCTTGGAGTAAAACACTAGATGGCAAGACCAGCTCCGCCAGGTCGTCATACAAGAATTGCTTGACTGGGACCGCGCCCAGGATCGTCATGTCGCTCACAATCAGGGCTTGAAGGAGACAACGAATATAAACGGATGGTTGGGGTTTGCGGGATAGCAGGGTCCATACCGCAGTCTAAACAGATACAGACGTCAATAACCATAAATATGAAAGGCAAGAAATGGGAAATGATGTACCTTGAAGTTGTTCGGACCCCGATAGTCCAGCATCTGCTGCATATCGATCGCATCTTGACAAAGCCGTTTCAAATGAGCAAGGGCATCCTCGGGGCTAATATGGACAATGGGACGAGGCGGCACCGTGCTGGCCAGCCTTCGTTGGATTTTCAGGCTAAATGCCTCTGGTACTGGTTTTCCAATCTCAACAGTTCCTGCAATAACACCCAAGGCGGATAGACACGACGCGAAATTATCCGTTGACCGAGTATCTATAATTTCAAGGTCTTCGTCAAGGGCACACAGGAAGCTGTGCCGAAACAACAGCCTACACCGAATGGCCTCTCGGAATTTCTGGTCCATCGTCTCCTCAGCATCTACCCATTCCACGGCCTGGTCCAGCAGGCGCAAAAAGCGTGATGGATCGAACCCTGAGAGGAGATTGCGATTGTATAACTGAGAGACGAAATCTTCTTCCTGTAAAGTGAGATAGTATCAGCAGAGCCCCCTACCCAACCAGACCCTTGCTTGACCTTACCTCATAATAATATTCCGTCGCTATGCGAGTATGGACAAAGTCGCAAGACTTGACGAGAGCCAGGCAGTATGATCGGAGAACAAGATTGATCAAAGGTGACTCGCTCGGTACGCGATCGAACCGGGCATCTTCCATGGTCTTCGGAACTGGCCAGAGCAACTTGTCCAGGTAAATCGACGTAAAGAGCGTTTGTGAAAGGGGATGCCCCATGTGCCAAGCCATCTGCAATAGTATAAGCCAGTATATTCCCAAGAACGGCGGTATCACAACTCACTTCATGGCAAAGCAGCTGATCCATCAGCCCTACGACCTGCTCCGGTGTCAAGGCTTGTCGCACATCATAATCGTCCTCTAGCGCCTGGGTATGATTTTCGCCAGGGGCGATATAACCACTATCCATTTTCGAGTCCATGATCTACCAGCATATCAATCCATCATTAGCGTGCAATTCCTCCCACATGTTTCAATCACTGTGTGACGATGACGCACCTCCAATGCGCCGACTGCCTCGAACAGGGTGAATGTTTCATCTTTAACGAGCTGGCCGGTCTCGAGCTCTACCGTAGAAAGCAAACAGTTAGATCGGAATCAGAAGAAGCAAGCTTAGAATCAATGGGATCTCACTCGACGCGGCCGCGGTAAAATCGGCCGTGATGTCGCGCGGCACCGCAGCCTGCGCCGCCCGCGGAGGGGCCACGCGCACCTCGTTATTCGGCAGCATCGCACCGAGATTCGAGGCTCTGCAATCCGCTGCCGGCCGATCTCATGGAAGAAGGAAAGTCGGTTTGAGGAAGGGGTAATGGTTGTTAACAGATCGAGGGGGTTCGGTTGGTGGGGGATGGGCGGAAAAAGGCAAAGGCGATTCGGGCAGGCCGCAGGTGTGGCAGACGGAGGAGCCTCTGACGTGCAGCGGTCAGCCACGAGTGCAAAGGGGATGATTCTACGAGCAAGAATAAATTGCATCTTAAACAACAGGATACGAAAAAAGGACGAGTGCGATTTCTAGGCTCGGTGTCTACCCAGACAGGCCTTGTATTGCTACACATGTACAAAGTTCAATGTCTTCCCCGGGGAGTCCGCTGCATCCTCCGCTTGTTCTTGTGCATCCATAGGATATCATCTCCCCGGATCCATCGCTCCTCCAACATGACGTTCTTCCAATCCGATCGATCGCTCTCTCGATCACTCTTAAGATACTAGGCGATCCGTTTATTTCTCGGCCTGGGCACCGATGGCTTCGTTGTTGGCCTGGGCGAGCGAGCGGACATCACCCTGCTTGCCGTCCTACATTCGCAAACCCCCCATTAGTTCTTGCCCATTAAATTCGAACCTAGTTGGCGGCAGATCAACTCACCTGCCACTTGGCGAAACGGAGGTCCATCTGGCCGCGGCGCTCGGAGTTCAGGCGGGGAGTCTCCTTGAGAGACCGGCGCACGGTGCGGGCGGCAATGGCCAGGTAGCGGTTGTAACTGGGAACGGGGTGAGCGATTGTTAGAGGATCGGGATCGGGCGGACGTACGTGAGGCCAGCGGCCTTCCAGGCGGCAGTCATTTTGAATAGAGATGGGGAGGTTGGTGGTTCGGTTTGAAGGGGGTGAAAACGGGCTCGGGTGAGTTTGGAAGCGTTCGATCCGGGTCACGTGGGAATATATCACGTGGGTATCCTAGAAAATAGTCACGTGAAGGATTGAAGTATAGGTCACGTGGGTTGGACCACACCCTACCTGATCCTAGATGGATGAACACACTGGAGACAATTGGCAGCATAGAAAATGACATTAAATGGCTTGATATAATTATATTAGACCAGCATTTTATTTTCTGAACGTTTCAGGTCGAAATTCGCACTAGGTTGCAGCCATGGGCCATTTGAGATGAACCACATCTTCAGGCACCGTCATGGGGTTGAGTATTGCGTCCACACATACCAATGAATCTGTATTCTCGAGAAAATCAATTGACAATGCTTTCTATTCACGCTTTTCCTCCGTTATTTGTCTTTCCACATGGTGGGTGACCCAAATAAAGGTGCGCAGCCCCATCTATAAAAGTGCCTATGAATATGGAGACTCCACCATGGCCAGGTCGAAGATTGGAGGATGCATAAATGGATTGTCCAAATAAATGTAGCATCGCTTGGCTCATATTTTGCTGCCCTCCAATGGTTCGACCTGACAAGCATCCATATTCCCATCTTGAAGTATCTGCTTTGTCGTCAAGTATAGCTAGGTGCGACACACTGCTCGAGTTATCTGATCCTGCAAGAGGCACTTTGTGGGGATTGATTCTCTATTTCCCATCCCATCTCCAGTGCAATTTGTTGACAGTTCCACTTACTCTAGCCCCATTAGTGCATCCCGCGTTTTACAACCACACACCCTCTCCATCCTTCACTCAAATCCCAACTTCTTCCATCCACCTCCTCCTGCCCGCCTCCTGCCCGTCCCCCATCCTGCCATTAAGCCTTTTCGTTATGACATTCAATTGCGGTAAGTGCAAATATCCTGTTTCTTGTTACCTTTGGTCCCAGCTCTTGCAGCTTGCCTCTTCCTCTAGTCCAGTCCCAGTCGAAACAGGCTGCCACTCGCACTCCTCTGCTCGTGCATGGCCGATCGAGCAACCTCCCTAGTCACATATATTCCTCTTCGCCAAACGTTGGGCTTTAAGGTGTGACATCACACTATCAATCATGCGCGTTCACAAGCAGGATCTACAAGCGATTAAAAAACTTCCTTTGGTCCAATACTGGCCGTCAGTTTAACCCATCACTGACAGACATCTTCTAGCTTACACACCTGGCCCTTGTTCCTCCGATAGTTTTCAGCGAGGCGTCTAGGAAGAAGGTTATCGCCTCTCCCGAAACACCCCCAAACGACCACCCGAAATCTGGGCCTGAAAGGCCTCATTTTTCGTTCACAAAAACAATTCCCTCGGCCCACGTCGCACACAATTCCCCACAATTCCCCACGATTACCCACGATTACCCAGGGCGTCTGTTCAGAATGGCGCTTTCCAAACGTGTGACCAAGCCTGTCCGGGAAAAAAAGCGCACTCTGGTGCGATGGGACCGTGAGTGCCCCCCTATGTTTTGCACGCATGCATGCGTGAATGCATGTATACGTTCTTTTGTTATGTCGTACTTCTCTTTCCCACATAGCTGCACATTGCTCTGTGCTAATTGGGATAGCCGATATTGATGCCCTCTTGCTCCTGGCCGTCCAAGCCGCTTGCAATGTGTCTGGTGTGAAGATCCCTTGGGACAAGGTAGCCACCACCATGGGACCGAAGTTCAGCGAAGGAGCTATCGTACAACACCTGTCCAAGCTGCGTGGTCGTCGTGTCAAAGAAGGAAAGGCCGTGCCCCCTCCTCTTCGTCGTGCTGCTGGTTCTCGCGCCGAGAAGGGTGGTTCAAAGGACTCTTCTCGGCGTGCCGGTGAAGGTGTCCACGCTGCCAATGAGGAATTCGATAGCTCTGATGACTCCGACAACTCCGATCCCGAATATGGGAAACCGAAAGCCAAAAAGCCAAGGCGAAATGCAAAGCGCCGAGCAAGCGGCGGTAGTCGAGCCAATAATCGTGCTCAAGACGCCAACTCCGACGACGAAAAGGCTTGCGTCAATGCGGATTTCCTCAAATTGTACGACATCGGCAAGGAAAATTCCACCGAGGAATTAAAGCCCCGTGATGAGCCAAAGAATTTGCCTGGACTGTCTGGGTCGGAGTACAAAGATTCATCGGAGTCAGATTCAGCTCTAATCGTCCAGAAGAAGCACAATGTCAGCACGAAGACGTCTCCAAATGTCAAGGCTCCGAAGAAGCTTCAGAAGCGTTGGACAAGCCACGAGGATTCTTCCAGTCCCGCAAACATGAATCCGAAAGTCCGTCTGAAGCTGAAGAATGGATCCGTTCGCACACTCCAGTCCGAGCCGGCCGAGGAGCAGCTCGCATCAACCCCAGTGCCTCCGGGATGCACACCAAGCACGCCCACGCCCACGCCCGGGCCTGGACTGATGACCAATGTTGGACAGAACTGGTCTTACCAGAGTCTAGCTGCGAGTCAAGGTGGTTTCAATGATCCCTTCCCGCCGCCAATGCAATATCAACTGCCGCCGAACCCTCTGGTATATCAACATCCCCGACTCCACCAACATGCTGAGCTATACAGAAGCATCGGTCAAGGTTATCCCCAAGTCGCCGGATACGCGCACAATCAGAATCTCGGATACCTCCAGTTCCCCGGCCATCCGCAGAGCCAAGCCTATTCGCAGCCCCCAAACTTTACCTATATGGTTCCACAGTCCATGCCGTCCATGCCCCTGGATGGGTCCCATACCGAGTATCCATGGACTTCTGTCACAAACAAACAATTCGTTGATCCTCAGGAGTTATTCTTGCCCGGTGGTCCCAATGCACAGGCCATGGATCGGAAGTTGAAGTCGGAAGATACGGAGCTCGGACAGGGTAGCCGACCTGGTCCTTCGCTTGATTTCTGGGATGTGCTAATGGAGGAGAAAATGAAAGATGCACATTAGACCAGTTTGGACTTTGTCTCGTCCAAAAGAAAATTATATGAAAAGAAGCGGGTAGTTAGAGTGCTCGTTTCGCTTAGAATGAGATCGGTGATGAGTGGGATATGCCTAGGAGAAATTTATGGGGTTTGCTTTGGATTTTGAGATCTGGAAGATAGGAGATGACGGATTTACCGAACGTTCACGTAAATAATCAGATAGGCAGCAGATACTCAGATCGTCAATATGAAAACTTGAATTTATACCTAATGTAGACATAAATAAACTGATCTCGATCAGATCCTTTTCAAGTTGCAAGGTATTTCCAAGTTTTTCTTTGCTTGAATGCTCATGATTCATGGGTTCATGAGTGCGTTCGCGGGGATGCTGCTCTTATATTGCGTTTAGATAAACTCCTAATATATCAAAACATGGCATTGGGGTATACAACTCAAGACTGAGTACTTTATATTCGAGTAGAAGATATAGTAAAAGGAATAAAAGGCTGAATGGAGATGGTTGATGAGGCTCCACCAAAGCTAGGAGGGCCGGGTGTTTATTCCGGGTGTTTGTCCACGTGACTTCCGCACATGCCCGTCAAGGTGAAGCGTGCACCATTGAATATGATGTGAACTCAATGGGATTGATTCAAATTGTTGTCAGAATGTCTATAAAGGATAAGTGCATTTTTTTTTATTTTCATCCAATGTGTGAACTCAGAGTCATCTTCCGGGGTTTCTTCTCGGTCGGGTGCACCCATACTAGCTTCCGCAGTCTACCAGTATAGATAGGATAGACCCTGACTATCCTAGATAATATCTAAAATTCAATTTGAAAAAATTATTTGAAATACTGCATTTGGGTTAATACGTATGCGGTACCTATAATGGTGAAAGGATGTGGATACTGACCGATATCGCATCCGATGGTATTTCAATGAACATATATCCATTCCGGTCTGCGCATATTGCCGGGTTCTACACCCGATAACCACTATTTGAACGTATTAATACTACAATACTCTAATAGATGCATATACTTCCCGACAAATTGGATGATCTGGGGATTCCAGTTGACAAAAAGCTCCAATTGAAATGAATCTGCAGTATCTCCTATTCAACTACATAAACCATCGTATACTGGTGACTGCTGGCAAGTCTCCGCCCGACCTCGGGAACTCATCACGTGACATTCTAGCTGTTTCCGCCGCCAAGTCTGGGGATGGCAGAAGCGCCTGGAAAATTTTACGAGACTTTGGCTTCATCTCCCCCAGCTTCCTACTTCTTCCTTCCATCTCTTCCCCAACCCTCCATCCCCACCGGGTTGCTCCTTTTTTACTTTGCTTATCTCCTTTAATTGTTTTGTTTCCTCCATAATGCAGCGCGCTCTTACTGCCCGGACTTCGGTCCTCTCGGCCGCTTCCAAGCGTGCCCCTTTCTACCGCTCCGGCCTGAACCTCCAGCAGCAGCGATTTGCTCACAAGGTGCGTGATGCCTCCAGGATCCCAATTGTCTTCGGATTCTTCGGATTGACCATCCGATGGCCGCCGGCTTCGTTTCCTGTCGATTCCGATGCCCTCTGGCTCAAGTTCGTGCTAGCTAATTCCCCGACCAGGACCTCAAGTTTGGCGTCGAAGCCCGTGCCAGCCTCCTCAAGGGTGTTGATACCCTTGCCAAGGCCGTCACCTCGACTCTGGGCCCCAAGGGCCGCAACGTCCTGATCGAGTCCCCCTACGGCTCCCCCAAGATCACCAAGGGTAGGTCACACTCGGTGCAATCCGGTGCATCGCTGAACGAAAGGCTAACTTCTGGTTAGATGGTGTTACTGTCGCCAAGGCCGTTACCCTGCAGGACAAGTTCGAGAACCTAGGTGCCCGTCTCCTCCAGGACGTCGCCTCCAAGACCAACGAGACAGCTGGTGACGGTACCACCACCGCTACCGTTCTTGCCCGTGCCATCTTCTCCGAGACCGTGAAGAACGTCGCCGCTGGCTGCAACCCCATGGATCTGCGCCGCGGTATCCAGGCCGCCGTCGAGGCCGCCGTCGAGTACCTCGTGCAGAACAAGCGTGCCATCACCACCGGTGAGGAGATCGCTCAGGTCGCTACCATCTCCGCCAACGGCGACACCTCCATCGGCAAGCTCATCTCCACCGCCATGGAGCGTGTCGGCAAGGAGGGTGTCATCACCGTGAAGGAGGGCAAGACCCTGGAGGACGAGCTCGAGGTCACCGAGGGTATGCGCTTCGACCGTGGCTACACCTCCCCCTACTTCATCACCGACCCCAAGTCCCAGAAGGTCGAGTTCGAGAAGCCTCTGATCCTGCTCTCTGAGAAGAAGATCTCCGCTGTCCAGGACATCATCCCCGCCCTGGAGGCTTCCACCACCCTTCGCCGCCCCCTGGTTATCATCGCCGAGGACATTGAGGGTGAGGCTCTCGCCGTCTGCATTCTGAACAAGCTGCGCGGTCAGCTCCAGGTCGCCGCCGTCAAGGCCCCCGGCTTCGGTGACAACCGCAAGAGCATCCTGGGTGACCTGGCTGTTCTGACCAACGGTACCGTCTTCACCGATGAGCTCGACATCAAGCTCGAGAAGCTCACCCCCGAGATGCTCGGTACCACCGGTTCCATCACCATCACCAAGGAGGACACCATTGTCCTGAACGGTGAGGGCAGCAAGGACAGCATCGCTCAGCGCTGCGAGCAGATCCGCGGCGTCATGGCCGACCCCGGTACCTCCGAGTACGAGAAGGAGAAGCTCCAGGAGCGTCTCGCCAAGCTCTCTGGCGGTGTCGCCGTCATCAAGGTCGGTGGTTCCTCCGAGGTTGAGGTCGGTGAGAAGAAGGACCGTGTCGTCGATGCTCTGAACGCCACCCGCGCTGCCGTTGAGGAGGGTATCCTTCCCGGTGGTGGTACCGCTCTCCTGAAGGCTTCCGCCAACGCTCTGGATAACGTCAAGCCCGCCAACTTCGATCAGCAGCTGGGTGTTAGCATCATCAAGAGCGCCATCACCCGTCCCGCCCGCACCATTGTCGAGAACGCTGGTCTGGAGGGCAGTGTCATTGTTGGCAAGATCACCGATGAGTTCGCCAAGGACTTCAACCGCGGCTTCGACAGCTCCAAGGGCGAGTACGTCGACATGATCGCCAGCGGTATTGTCGACCCCCTCAAGGTTGTCCGCACTGGACTGGTTGACGCTAGCGGTGTTGCCTCCCTGCTCGGTACCACCGAGGTTGCTATTGTCGACGCCCCTGAGGAGAAGGGCCCTGCTCCCCCTGCCGGCGGCATGGGTGGCATGGGTGGTATGGGTGGCATGGGCGGTGGCATGTTCTAAACGCCTCGTCTTTGTTCTCGTCCTCCCCGACACTATTTCTGTGATGATTTCCGATCTCTCTGATCTCTTGCATCGCCGTCTGTACCTGCGCGGCCCTGGAACGTTGTAATGTTTTGGTCTTGCTTCCTATACCTGTATTCTTGTGTTGTTCTTCCTCTCCACTCTTCCTGGGGCTCGAAAAAGGTTCCGGCGCAAACTCTGTATCATACTGTTTTATCTATGTTAATGCATCTATGCTTGCATCTCTTCATCTCTTCCATTTTTCATGATCTGAATGATTGGCCGGGAGTAGTCTCCGGGGATGTCTCCGGGGTTGGCGATCGTCGCTTTGGTTCTTGGTGGACCGTGATCGACCCGCTCGATCTGCATGTAGATTATACCTTTGGTACGAATCTTAATCTTGCTCCCTTTCCAAGAATCTCTTTTTTCATTCTAATCCTCCACTGCAAATGAAATGGAATGTGATGCGTCCAGTAGTCCCTCATTCGCCACCCCGTCGGCAATTCGGGCTGCGAGTGGCTTCTGGGCCGCGTGCCGCCAGCCCAGCGGGGTCTAGACTGCTGTTGGCTGTTCTCCTCTCTTCCTCCCTTGTGACTCTCACACTTCTAATTCCACTTCCACTCTCCCACTCCACTTCGCTTTCACTTAGGTGGAGACTGCCTGGTACTTTCTGTCTCGGTTATGTATCAGAACGTGACTATATCGATCAGGGGGCTCCATTCTTACTCTGTCTCGTCCGGCCCACCCTATCCAACCCCAGCTTTTGCGCCTTTGTACCTCCTCCTCGACCCCCCTTCCCCCCAGCTGATCCTTTCACATTCCCATCAAAGACCCGGAAGGACACTCGCTGGTTGACCTGCCCATCTCAACCGTGTCCCGTCCACCATGGCGACACTGGTTGATACGACCCGGCCGGCCCTAGTGAGTGATGCCGACCTGTTGCAAGCCCGCGCAGCCCTGCAGCACCAGCAGAGTCCCGAGGTCTCTGTCCCGCGTGAATTCATCTCCCTCATCGTCGACGAACTCATCTATCGTCGCGAGTCTCACTCGTCCATCGCGGAAACCGAACATGAATGCTCCCAGCTGCGGAATGAGCTCCGCAAACATACTCACATCAATGAAGCCTTTCAGCAGGAGCTGCGTGCTATTGGAGAAATCATTACCCAGGTCGCTCATGGTGATCTCTCCCAGCGGGCTCGCATGCGCCCCCTCGAGATGTCCCCGGATATCGCTGCCTTTAAGCAAACGATCAATACTATGATGGATCAGTTGCAGGTGTTTAGTCAGGAGGTATCTAAAGTCGCTCGGGAGGTTGGTACTGAGGGTGTGTTAGGCGGTCAGGCTAGGATTGAGGGTATTCAGGGCATCTGGCATGAGTTGACTGTCAATGTCAACGCCATGGCGAACAATTTGACCACACAGGTCCGCGACATTACGACAGTGACCACTGCCGTTGCCCAGGGTGATTTGACTCGGAAAGTCCAGGCCGATTGTAAAGGCGAGATCCTACTATTGAAAAACATTATCAACTCTATGGTCGATCAGCTGCGCGAGTTCGCCTTCGAGGTTAGTCGGGTAGCCCGCGAAGTGGGCTCGGACGGAACACTCGGTGGACAGGCGGTGGTTCATGGGGTTGAAGGGACGTGGAAAAGCCTGACCGATAACGTGAATATTATGGCTTCCAATCTCACCCAGCAGGTGCGAGAGATCGCCAAGGTGACGACGGCGGTGGCCCGTGGAGATCTTACGATGAAAGTGACTGCGGACGTGAAGGGAGAAATCTTGGATTTGAAACTTACCATCAATTCCATGGTGGATCGACTCAATCAATTTGCTTTCGAGGTGAGCCGTGTGGCACGAGAGGTCGGAACCGACGGCACACTGGGTGGACAGGCTCAGGTCGAGAACGTTGAGGGGAGATGGCGTGACCTGACAGATAACGTCAATACCATGGCCCAAAACCTCACGCTGCAAGTCCGACAGATTTCAAACGTGACCCAAGCGATCGCTCGCGGGGACCTGAGTACCAAGATCGAAGTCCATGCGCAGGGCGAAATCTTGACGCTGAAGGAGACAATTAACAGCATGGTTGATGGTCTTGGCCATTTCGCTAGAGAGTTGAAAAGTGTAGCGAGAGACGTCGGTGTAAGAGGTAAACTTGGTGGACAGGCCAATGTCGATGGTTCACTGGGAATCTGGCGATCTATCAGCGAAGACGTGAATACCATGGCGGACAACCTCACCTCGCAGGTGCGAGCTTTTGGAGAAATCAGCGAGGCGGCGATGAGCGGCGATTTCACAAAACTGATCACCGTATCGGCATCGGGCGAAATGGATGATCTAAAACAGAAGATCAATAAAATGATCAACAGTTTGCGGGAAAGCATTCAACGGAACCAGGCAGCCCGTGAAACTGCGGAGCTAGCAAATCGCAGCAAATCGGAATTTCTCGCTAATATGAGGTATGTCTTATGGAGTTCCTAGAGGTCAACGACCTACACTAAAAATTACACATTAGCCACGAAATTCGAACTCCAATGAATGGAATCATTGGTCTGTCTAGCCTCGCCCTCGATACTAATGACCTCCAGGCACCTGTTCGAGAGACTCTCAATATGGTGCATAATCTCGCCATAAGTCTGTTGACCATCATCGATGACATCCTTGATATTTCAAAAATTGAGGCAAACCATATGAATATCGAGAAGATGCCCTTCAGTCTTGGCTCTACCGTCTTTGGCGTGCTGAAAGCCCTGTCAGTGGAGACGAATGAAAAGGCGTTAAGCCTGGCTTACGTCGTTGATGGGAATGTGCCTGACTACCTCACCGGCGATGCTTATCGACTCCGTCAAGTAATGTTGAACTTGGTTGGGAATGCAATAAAATTCACCGACCACGGAGAGATCAAGGTGTGCGTCAAGCGTGTTGAAAACAAGGAGTTAAACGCAGACGAGGCTATGTTCGAATTTTCGGTCGCAGATCCAGGCATCGGAATCGAGGAGAGTAAACTTGGCCTCATCTTTGACAAATTCCAACAAGCCGATGGCTCGATGACTCGACGTTTCGGAGGAACGGGACTGGGTCTTGCAATTTCGAAGCGCCTTGTTTCGCTGATGGGAGGCGATATATGGGTTACCTCAACGCCCGGCCAGGGCAGCAAGTTCTCCTTCACATGTCGTGTCAAAGTTGCGCAACAACCGACCGGATTTGCAGACCAACTGCTTCCATACAAGAATCGTCGGGTTCTCTTGGTTGATGATGGACACTTTACAGACTTCCCAACCGCACCAATGCTGTTAGAACTTGGTCTCGAGCCAGTGTTTGTAACTGATGCACAACTCCCACTCGACCAACCAGGAGCAGATTGGAACTGTTCCATCGATGCAATAATCGTAACGACAGTCGAGACAGCGATAAAATTACGTGTTTGCTCAAATCTCTCCTCAATCCCACTAACAATCATGGCACCAACTATCTCACTCCTACTGAAATCCGCCGGCGAACTCGGAATAACCTCCTATATAACCACACCCTGCCGACCAATTGACCTCTGGAATGGAATTTTACCAGCCCTCGGTAATGGCGCGAACCGCATATCATCAGGTGTCACCCAGTCCTTGGCAATCCTCCTAGCCGAGGACAACGATGTCAATCAAAAAGTGGCCGTCAGAATCTTGGAAAAAGATAACCACAATGTCACGGTCGTTGAAAATGGTTTACAGGCTGTTAAAGAGGTCAAATTTCACCGATACGATGTGATCCTCATGGATATTCAAATGCCGGTAATGGGTGGGTTTGAAGCGACGAGCAAAATCCGATCGTACGAGAAAGTGAACAAGTTACCACGCACCCCTATTATCGCACTCACTGCCCACGCTATGATGGGTGATCGGGATAAATGCCTTACTGCCGGTATGGATGATTATCTCTCCAAGCCGTTAAATGCGAGTATAATGATGCAGACGATCCTGAAGTGTGCAGCGATGAACGTCACAGCTTTACCTATACAAGCGACCGAGCCCTGAAAACGCAATGAGTGGGCGTGGGTGCGACTATTGGCATGGGTAATCGCAATAATGTCCCATGATTTCTATAATTCTGTTTTGTTCTGTTCTTTTGATTTGTCACAGATAGTTTCACTGACTGGCAATGCCCCTCCATTTCTGTTCCTTTTTATTTTCCCTTCTTATCCCGCTGGTATATCTATCTTGTAATTTTGATTCCCTATCTGATGTCTTCTTGGGTGCTCCTGGTGTGTAGGGGAATGGTTGTCTCACAAATTTGACTTCCGCATGGATGGCGTTTCTGAGTCTCGATCGGATTGATTTTTTCTTTTCTCCTTCAGCATACGGTGTAGCTAAAAAGCATTCTTGAATTATTTCTTAAATGAACCAGTTGACCCTTCCTCCAGCTTCCCAGAAAGTTTGGGACTTTTCCCTAATAAGTCTTATCCCAAACCTTGGAACTTCGGTATCTTAAATGATAGTTAAGTAGGATAAGTCTTGGATTAATCCTTATAAAGCATCTCGTGCTTGGCTGGCGCTTCTTTTTGAGATTCTATCATGTGCAGTCTGGATTGAGCACTCCATGAATCCAGGAACAGCCGAGGCATCACCACCAGATATCTTCAATCACTACCATGAACAATACTCTGATGCTTTATCAGTTTAAAACAATTGGAAACAGCATGGAGTCAAGTTTCTGCACATCTCAAGGCATTAAATGTGTCTGGTATAGATTGCGATGCCATGATACGTATTCACACACTCGAGATGACATATCTACGAGCCCGTTGCATCTTGCACCGTCAGTATTTGGTGAACAGGCATAATGACCCTACATACGGACTATTTCACATTGAATGCGTACATGAGATCAGAGAGTTCTTCATGATCATTTTGGTTTGGATTTTCTCGCTCTATTTGTGATTGTCTGGTTGCGGCTGTGGTGATATCTGTCGAGGTTATCAGCCGTGCAAAAAATCACGAATTCGTGGGTCATGAATCCTCAGACGAGCTCGTTCAAAAGATCAAAAACTCTTATATTTCCTGAAAACATTACTCACACCCGTCTCATGAGACCGTCAAGGCCGGTGGGATTTTGGCAACGATGTTAATCCTCATTGGCTGCAAGGACACGGGTGTATCTATCAGCCTTTGATATGATTGATTCTAAGGTTCCCGGCTCGGGAAAAATGGGGACCGTGTTGAGGGGCTAACAGCAATATGAATGACTTTCTGGGATCAGGAAATGCAAAACCTAAGTCATACATCAACGGGATTTGAAGTTTCCGCGAAATTTGCTTATTGCTTATGAAAGTGTATACATGCCAATATACCACTGGCTTTTCGTTAGATTTCCCACCGCAGTGTAAAAACAGGAAGAATCATTCAAGATTTGAGAAATAGTGAATTAAATTGAATTTTAATGTAAAATTGATAATACTCATTCGCTAAAGGCGAATCCTGTAAATGTTGACAACGAAAATTATATTAACATAGAAGCGATAGCCCTGTTTGATCTATTAATATTATCCAAAATTATTTAGTTCCGTCGCCTTAAAATTATATGCTCGTGGATTTTACCACCGACTAGTACAAGGAATGCGACCAGTATCGAGGTACCTGCCCACATGACTGCAGGTGTGTACTGCTCATTATCAAGGTGGATAATTGCTCCGCCCAATGGCGCTCCCGTCAGGGAAGAGAAAGAAGTGACAGTGCATAGAACACCAATTCTGACACCCCTTGTGTTCTCATCTTTCGCCAGCGACGAGGAAACTGCCAGAAAGAGTGTCTGAAGAGTGCCAACGACGAGACCAAATGCGGTGCATAGAGCGTAGAGGCTGTCGTGGGCTGTAACCCGTGACCAACAGTAGAAGATCACTGCCGCCAGGGCGAGGCCGCCCATGAAAATTTCTTTCACGATGCCATACCGGTCGGCTAATAGGGATGCAATGATTCGTGCCGGGATGCCGACCGCGTTCATGATTATTACGAGATTAAAGGTCTGATCTGGGGTGAAATGAAGCAGATCCTTGGCGTATTGTGAGATCTGGAGATAGATGGTTAGGAAATGTTACCAAATGACGAAGATTCTGGAATACTCACATAATAAAAGCCAAAATAAATTGGCCAAAATGCAAGGAAAGCAGAGACGGCGAAGAGAATGTAGTGTAGGTCCTTGAGCGTGTGGAATGGAAACGCCTTAACTTTCTTCTGGGAACTTTGGATCGGTCGAAGGAAGGCCAATCCGGTAGTCAAGAATGTAGTTACAATGAAACCAGCGATGCGAATAGACCATGGGAGTCCCAGAAGAGGAATCAGTTCCCGAAGAAGCGCTGGAAATACTGTTCCGCCGGAGGCACCGCCGCAGGTAGCCAGTGCGATGGCAAAAGAGCCATGTTTTTCGAAGTACGATGATAAAACAGCGATAGTGGGAGCGAACATCAAACCGGCTCCAATTCCCACGCAAAGACCGTGTGAAATAAAGATTTGCCAGAAAGTGACCGCGAAGCTTGCTGTGAAGAGCCCCACAAGCTCAAGGACCATGCCGGTGATAAACACCGCGCGAAAATGACCAGCGTCGGCCATATGGCCGGCAAAGACACCGAGAAAGTTGACGAGGCATACTTGGATCGAACCAATCCATGATATTTGTGTGGCCGGGATGTCAGGTAGCTGTGTTGTGTATACTGCTTGGTAGGTACCGAAGGAATTGAAATATCCTTGTGTAGAAAAGACGACTAAGAAGGCGAGTAGGGCGTGGATCCAAGATGCTGAGCTATCTTTGATATGTTGTGAAGAATCATCGTCGAGTTTCAAGTCCTGCTCGCTGCGATCGCTGAAATCATTTACGTCCGAGTTGATGGAGACCTCGTATTTTTCCTGATTGAAAGAATGTGTTAGGTTTCAGGATCTAAAGAGTAACGGAGCAGAAGAAAGACATACTATGCCGACCGCCATGGTATGGAGTTGGAAGAAGATCTTGTCTATCTGGGTTTGAATAATCACGCAATAAGTGACAGGTCTTGCGAGACCTTATATATAAGAAATCAGGGCGATTGTCATAGTACGTCAGTCGGGAAGGAGATCTCTGTGGCATGGGGTCTATCCAGGCCTGCCGGTATGCGAGGCCCTGAGACCCGGCCAGTAAATCCACTGATGACGCGTATCTGCCTTGCGGGCGGAAGAATAGAACTTCAAAAGCTTAAGTTAAGAGCGACAAAAAGGGGATGCAGGAACGGTGTGCCTAAATTTAGTGTCGCATACTTTAACCAAATAACTTTCTCTGTTCTTTAAGACAACAACACCAAGGGGACTCCAGCCAGACGACATATAATTCAATGACTTTGACTACAATACTATTCAATTTCTTATCGAAGTTCTATCCCTCCTGTAACTCCTTATCAGCCATGACTCCCTGGCGTTTCAAAAAGCTTTCCTCATTCGGGTAGCGGCATTCATGAGTACCCACCGCCAAGGAAGATCCCCCTAGATAGACCCTGCACATCCTGCATCCTGCTGTGGAATAAAATATGGTGGCTATGGTGGATAAGTTGCCATTTTTGAGAAGCTATTCCACGTCAGCTTTCCACGACAACTGCCTCCTCCTTTGCCACTGCCTTGAACGCCAGCAGGAACCTGGCGCGCCCTTCTTTTGTCACGCACAGGACAGCTTGATTCTATCGAGCAGCCGAGCTAGTCGGTCGTTAGGAAGATCCATTAATCTCTAGAACCAAGACAATCTGCTTGTTCTCCTTTTCAAAAATTATGGGACCGGATCGTGACCCATATAAAACCGTCGATCGCTGCAGAGATCAGGATCAAATTCTAGACTGTCCATGTACGTCGATAGAAACTATTGCATATTATTGAGCCATGATATTCGATACATGATTGACGAACGAAATGAAAGAAGTAAAAATATAACTACGGTACCGCCTTGTCGATTAGCTGGATCCGCTTGACAAATTCCGCAAGATGCTTCGCGCAACCTGAACGGCAATGAATTACCTCTAGGCATAGTGTCTAATCTTCTCCTGATTTGACTTGAGTGATCAGCACGGAAGTGGCGGGTTACCTAGAAAGGACGAACAGTCTAGCTACCGAACTGATGGCTATGTCTGTCTGGAAAACACATTTGCTCAGAAATAAACGCGGGTGAGGAGGATCGGATGCAGAATTTCTGTTCACTACATATATACAAGTCCTTTTCATTTACTGAAATATGATTTTTCGAATGGGTCACTCACTCATCAAGAAAATATAAGCAATAACAAAAAAGAAAACAAAAGAATGAGGCTAAAATCTGCAAAAAAAAATGGGAAATTACTATTGGTACTGCAATGTGTTGACTTTTTGAAAGGAAGTCAATAACCAATCTAAGGAAATTCCCCGCAGAGTCGCATTCCTGATGACGACATGTGCTGCGCGGCGAGTTCGATGACTGTTGCCATCTACGATGAGGTAGGGTATCACGCGGCTCGATAAGCCATCTGGCGAATTTCATACGTGATCAAGTATTTGTGGAATCTTTGTAAGTCTCGCATGCTTCGCTAATGACAGATCAACAAGTTTGCTTTGCTTAATAGCAGATAACCCTTTATTTCACATAGATCGACAGATTCCTTGAGGGATAATCTAGAACTGCACTGCAGTCGTAGAAAAACAGAAAGAAATTTTTCAAAGAGCTGCAACTTGAGATCAATTCATGGTGGGGGGGGGGGGCTGTCAAATAACGCACAACTTCCGGGACTAGTTGTCATGAGAGGAAGATGGTTATAAGAGGAAGATAGGTCCCATTAATTTCTAATAAAAGCCTCACAGAAATCAAATAATACATAAAAAGATGGGATAAGCGATTTTGACCCTTCTCCGGAGCATGTCCCTTCAAAAGGAGGCGAGAAGCCGCTCCACGCTCGTGTGAATGGTGATCTGATCGGCGGGTTCAAGATGGAATGCGCAGAATTCTGGTTTTGGTAGATCTCTCGCTGATCAAAATCTCACTTTGAAATATTGACTCAGATCAGTGGAATCGGAAGGGCTAGGGATTGGAGAACAGCAATGCGCTCCGCTACTAGTCTAGTAAATCCCAACAGGCTGTTTGGAAGCTACCAAACTACTTCCATCTGAAAAGACCAGGCGGAAAGGAAATTCAGTTCATTTGCGTCGTAATTCGCGCAATTTAACTCACAAGATATATTGACAAGCATGGATATTTCTCATCCCCCGATGAACTGTTTGGGCGCCAGTGATAGGGCAGCTTCAGCAGCCAGCCCTCCCCAGTTGATGATTTCTCCTATGGTAAGTGATTATTACCATCATAATCATAATCATAATCATTATTGTTGTCGTCCCCACATCAGCTCTTTCCTCTCAGCTCATTGTGTCCATCCGGCTTTTGTTCCTCGCCGGTAGCAGTTTCAGGTCTCCAAAATTAATTTCATTGCGAGAGGAAACGGAAGGGCAGTGGAAGACTTTGCATACACTCGAGCAAACGTTTTGTCCGTTTGACTATGCATTAAGCCGTTAGTAGAATTTCATCGAGAGAGGAGAGGAGAGGGTAGGAGAGGGTAGGAGAGGAATCACACTCACGCATAGCCGTCGAGGAACTAGCAGTGCCGCCCAATGGGAGAGTGAACGGGACCACTAAAGGTTCGTTTCGATACAAGGAGTTTCGCCAGCCCCCCGACAGAACCCATCTCTTCAAGGTGTGAATGTGTTGTGGTGAGGAGAGGAGCGTGTTTGACAAAGTGCAGGTTGAGATAGTTACCGCTCATTGGCTCAGACACCTTCTCTCTTCCCTCTTGCTTTTTCAGGAAGAGCAGAGAGTGCTACTTTAGGTCTAGAGGGACTGACGACCCCTTGTATATGTTGCCCTAATTCAGTAAGAGAGTTCCCATCCTTCTGACGTCGCTGCCAGAAATCCTCATCAAACTTGACCCTGTGGCGCTCGTAACCTAAATATTGGTGGAATCTCTCTCGCATCTTCGAGTCATCAGGCACTGCCAGGGAGGGCAATTTGCTCTTTAAAGAGTCCCAATGTAGGAATGATTTAACAGGACGCAGAATGAACTCCTTGATGAGTCCTGTGCTTATTTTATGCGATTTTGTTACCGCTTCACGTAGCTTCTCACTGAAAGCCATGAGAAGAGATAATCCAATGATGGCGAAGGAAGCAGGGGCTTTGCAATAGTGTCAGCCACCTCCACACAAAAGTCACATCGAATAAGTGACATTTACTTACCAGCTATCTCAAGCATTGTTGCCAGGGTCAAATTCTCAGACTCCCCGCTCCATTCTCTGGCATTGATACCGAACAAAGAAGTAAAGAAAGATAGAGGTAGGAAGCTTGAAATGTCAGTTGCCTAATAAAAATAACGGGAAGAGCTACCAGGTGTCTTACATCACAGTGAATATTGTGAATACCATAACGGATCGGGATTGATTTTGCGTTACCTCAGCCTGCCATCGGGCCATTTTAGCCTCGTCGACATTTGCTTGCTTTTGTTTGAGGTCGAGAAGCGTTTCCACCTGAGAGAGTCAGCGCAAGTGTCAATCCAGAATTCGAAAAAGCAATACATACTGCTTTTTGAGCGGTATGGCTATTTGACTTCATTTCTTCAATCTGTGTACGATACTCATCAATTCTAGACTGTGCAGTATCCAAAAACATCTTGCCATAGTTTTTACGGTCAAAATATTTCTTCATGCTTTTAATGACGGAGTCTTGCTGCTCGAGAAGCTTCAGTATAGTCGCAAGTTCATCTTCGATATCGCGGAGCTCGAGGAGAACAGACAAGTCGTCACGATTTCGCCGTGCGACTTGCCGATCTCGTTGATCCCGCTGATTTGCCGTCATTATTCTACCATCTGGAGTCCGGTCATGATCGGTGGGTCGATTGGTGAAACCACGGTTTCGAAAACGCTTGAAAGACTTGGTAACGGATTCAGTCTGCGAGAGTTAGCTTTGGTCATAGCGAAAATACCTGGCATGTTATTCTGCGTACTAAAATACTGATAGACTCTTCTAAAATTCGCAGCACCTGTAAATCGTGGTGTAGAGTCTTGTCTAGAAGGACCGTGACAGCATGCAGCATAATAAGGGCCGCAAGATCACCTGCAGTCTCAAATCGACGCGCTAGGTCCCCATTCAGCTCATTATATACGCTGCTGTGGAGATTCGACTGCTCGAAGAGTTTGCCCTCAGACGTGGTGGCCTCCTGATTGGGAAAAAATGTCACAACGGTCTTTTCGTCGACGATCCATATCCAAAGTTGATCGACCATCAGGACGTTTCCATCCATAAACTCAGTAGGCTCGGTGTCCTCAGTGTCATCCTCCGCAGCTTCCAAATAATCTCGCAGTTGAGCATCTAGCCGAGCCGGCTTACGGGTACGTTTCCACAGCATTTGGTCGTCATCTCTGGCGACCGTAGACCGAAGATTGGGGTATCCAAATTGATCTAATGTGCGTCTGAAATGAATTGGGGGCTCGCAACCTAAATATTGCCAAATAAGCTGAGCTTCTAGACTCGATCTGGCAATTCGACTCGGCACCGGCCGGGAACGACCTTGGCGGAGCCTATCTTCGACTACCTTGCGTCGTTGAATCAAGTTCCGATACCTATCCCAGTGAAGCTGTCAAACATTAGCAACCATAATAACAGGAGACCAACATACATACGTATGGAGTCTAGAAAGTGCTATGTTAGTTAAGATCCATGACGAGGAGGGCTGCATTGCCACTTACATATAATGCGAGTTGTGGATCTTCCGAAGTATCAGAATCAGTTCCGTGAGAAATATCCATTTGTCTCGCATGAATGCATTGTGGTTTCACAAATCGTGCATGGGGCTCAAGATGCCGAGCTCGGTTAAGATTGAGGTACCAATTGTCATCATTGATGAATTTCCTCACGCTGTGTATCTCATTAGCACCTGGCTAATTCTTGTAAAAGACGAGGTGCACATACAAGTTTGGTTCATCGCGATCGTCACATGCGCGGCGAATGACTTGCGATACCCATCCAGTATGCGTATAAGGGACATGAATCCAGAGCAACTTTTCCGTATCAGGTTCCGGTCGATCGAATCGAGGAATTGAGCGAGGTATATCCGGAGCGTCAGCGTTTTGATTTATGCGATCTCGAGTCGAGTGTGGAATGGTTAGGAACTCTGATTGTCCCGGTGGTGATGCCGAACTCGATGGTGGTCGTGAGCTGCTTGCCTGCGAGCTACTATCCGACCTGGTACGTCGGTGTATCCTCGTGAACGGAATAAACCCTAGTGCCCTCCCAATAGAATTCCGTCGTGGGCGTTCCACTGGCGGAGGGGGGCTTTCGCTTGGCGAGCTGCCTGTGTCGAAAAAGCCATCCATTGGGACCTCAGTAATATGAATAGTAGGAGACTGAGGCGACGGGTCCATGAAGCTTCGACTGTGTCGCATTGGCGGCCGCGATGGTCTCGACTCCGATTCATGCGGACCTCGGGGCCGATCTGCTTCCTCATGACCATGTTCACCACCGGTATCATCCGGCCCAGGGATTATATGCGGGAAAGAATGACGGCTGTCAAAGCTGCTAACAGAGGAATCATCAAAACCACCGGGCTGAGTACGTTTCAAACGTTCTCGAAGACAATGCGAGGGTCCGAGAGCAAGGTACTTCTCAAGAGACACTCGTGTTGACCACATTTTGAGTGGAGTTTCATCGCTCACACCAAGTGCCGTATCCTCGAAGAAACCGTTCACCTGAACAATAACCTCTCGTTCCACGCGCAGGGGAGTATCCATCGCTTTGGACAGCCTGACTGCCACAGTGACTGCTTCATTGAGCTCATGGAGGAATTCAATGCGTGCCGTATCTTGGCCTTGAAACTTGGCTGTCCCGGCGTGGTCTGTTGCCATGGGGATCTCATTCTCGTGCTCAATGCTCAATAGGCCCGAACGAATTGAGGTTATGGGGGCATGGAACTCCATGTACTTGGAGGTTTCCGGATCTTGAACATGCAGCGTAGAATCGATCGTCTCCAGGAAGGACCATACCTTCATATCCGCGGACAAGGCTTTGAATTGGTTGGAAAGATGCCACAGCCGCCCGGATCGCGGGCGAAACTGCTCCCTCAGAGACAAGGGAATATCATACTCGAGGTGCAGCAATCGCCGAATACTCGGCCCATACTCCTCCGTAGATAGATAGCTCGATCCCTGATGCGGGGTTGCGAAGAACGCGATGCCATGGCAGCTGGTAAGGATTGCCTGGTTCGGCTCGGCCCGCGAAGCTAAAGCCAGGCAAGCCTTTGCCACGAGGCCACCGGTGCTATGGCAGATGAAGAAGATGGGGCGGCGTGAGGTCTCGCGTCTGCGCTCATTTAGAAGGAGATTTAGCAGTCGCTGGCCCAAAGCCTCAATCTTGTCGTGCTCCTGCAGCTCACCATGGTTGTACAGCAGCACGCGGGCTCTCGGCATATACCCCAGAAAATCACTCCCCAGCCATGGCGATCGCGATCCTTGGGCCGTCCAGGTTTTCTTATGGTGTGCGCCGATGGGTGGGACGGCGACGATGCTAATACAAGTCAGCTATTATCGCTTTGGCGGGGAATGGGATCCACCGACTCGACGTTCGTGTTAGGTGTCGCGAGAATGTGCTCGAAGTATGGCGAGCGCGTCGGCCTCGTTGTGGATCGAGGCATGGTTCATTTGAATCATGTGTTCAACGCAACTCTCACAAAAATTACCACTTGGAGAGAAAACGAACACTCACAGGGTGGGATTCTCTTAAAAAGAGGGGAGGCTCTTCAGCCTCCAAAATGTGATCATCTGCACGCGCCCGGTGCGCACCCCGGTTAGCGCCCCAAGTCGGCTGTGTTCGCCGATCATGAGTCAGTGCACATCGTATAAACGGGACTTCGTCGAGTATTTCTTGGCTTTTGCTTACTCGTTCTCCTTGGTTCTTCGCAACCCCGTTGGTTTTGATGTTTAGACGATTCGGGTATAATGTTTGTCGAAATGACTAGGAATTCCAGATCATGAAGCTGCCTATTGAGGCTTGTGGGCCGAGGCAATGACCGATGAGGTTATGCTCTTTCCGATAAATACCATGTACATACGTCACAGGATAGTTAGCTATATGTTCATAAGCATGTACTCATTGGGTTGAGAAGAGTACATAAATAAGGGGCTATCCTTGATGGTCGTACTATGCTTCGCGTTGCTTTGCAATAGTTTTTAGACAGCAAAGAAATGCAACAAAAGATCTGTAAATAGTCTGCCCCACGATTTCTGCGGTTGCGATTATCATCGGAGCAATCCCGGTTCTAGGTGGTTCACGATATTATCTGTACTAGTGGTAATCTCGCTGCCCTGAATAGTGCCCAAGATAGTTTTCTTCCACCCCGAAAACCCAGGCAGCGAATCCTTTCAAGCATCCTGACGGGACTGGCTATAACAAAAATATTTTTCCGTCGATAATGAGCAAGGGCTGCTGGGACTCCCTGGCCAGGCCAAGCGATATTGGTGGATTCTCATATTCCCTACCACCGAGTATTCACACCTTGCTTGATTGCAGCTTAAGTAGCGAAGATATGATTATCCTAAACCCCATATCGGCTTGGAGAATATGGTGGCGGCTTGAATGCTGACAGAAAGTGTGGAACGATGTCAGGCGGTATTGCTTTGAATTCCTAGCAATCAAGTGGCTTGTTTGGTTAAATTTTCCTTTCAATTTTCATGGCACATAGCTTTGAACATACAACGGCCATCCTCATCGAGGCTAACCGCTTGCCTAGTAATTCTTGTGGCAACAAAGAATATTTCCAGTTGCTTTTGGTCACCCATTCTTTTGAAAATTAAGTAGCTTTCACCGAGTGTTTTATAGGTCAAAGTGATTAGGAATCCTGCTTGTAAGGTCGAAATTTGAAGGCCTTCTTTGACCCTTCTTTTTAATACGGATATTTCTTCATATTTTTAGCTACATAATATAAGTAACTCTGACAAAGTTCCTAGTTTGCTTGAAATTATTAAAAATCTATTCAACCAAATGAAGAAAAGAGAGAGCTCTGGGCCTCAAAGTTCCCGTAAAACGAAGAGATCCCGTGTTAAACGGTATACCAGATGGCTTCATGAGGGACCGCCAATCACAGATTTCAAGAATGCTCCCTAGGGTTGGGTTGCAGAAGATCTTGATATTCACGAAGAGTAAGCTGCTCGTACATCCCAGCTATTCTTTTGAAGACGACCGACTGGTTGTCATGATGACAGCGACGTTGATGCCAACATAGAAAGGTGCTGGGACTCGGTATGAGATCTGCGCGTATCCCCGTACTTTACTGTATACTTTTGGGGGCTAATTATCCATGTAGGAACATTTACGTTCGTATTACAGTCCTAGTTTCATATAATCGATATTTAATTTCTTATAGGGAGGAGTCCCGATATCTGGTATATCATATGACATCAGGTTAGTGCTGAGCTCTAGACACCTGCAAAGCTCCAATTCATCTCATCTATGACACGTGACGATCTTGAACACTATAATCCCTCCCCTCCCAAATTTACGAATTGTATCTCAACTTCAAACTCGAATTCATTCAACAACTAGAGGAGAACGAATCTGAACAAGACGACAGCGTCCCAACACAGATGGATACAACCCCGGCGTCATCCTCCTGGCAGCCGCCTAGCGACCCGGAAGAACTCCGGAAACTCATCGATAGTGTTAAACAACCTGGTTCATCTGAAGGGGGTCAAGAGTTACTGCCACCCGTGCCACTGCACGCTCCCGAAATTTTGCGGAAGAACTGGGCAAAATATGTTTGGACAAGGCATGAGGCACCCGGGCCATGGCAGATCGCAAAGTGGAATTGTGATCACCTCGTGGTCTGGATGAATGGACTGCTTGGTGTGGTCCTGGCTGTTGTGTCTGTTTCGCAATGGGGCCGGCTCTCTATGGTCCAGCTTGGGATCTATTTAACTCTTCTAACTTTTATCGACTACAAGATATGTCGGTAAGTATTTTTTTATCGTCTCAGTCGTATACAACGGAGCATCTGTAAGTAATTAATCTTAGATGGTATTTACGCAAACATCCGTTCAAGGTGGACCCTATCACCGAGTGGTTGGGAGGTAGTGGAATCATTCGGTGAGGATAGATGAGCAAAGCGAATGAGAGCCGGTGCCTTGAGAATCGACTATCCTATCGTGTGTTGCGGTTTTGATTACCAGAATCCAGAATAGCGTCAGCCATAGTGGACTGATTTTAACGGCCACGGCTTATCCGAGTTTAGAATTGCTGTGCGAATATTTTGATCGAGACTTATTACAAAAATATTCTCACCACAATTCGCTGGTAATTGAATCATCCAGGTCGGAGGATAAATTTTTTTCCACCGACTGGACATTTTTCTCACAATACATTTGCCACCACTGTAAATTCTGGTGTCACTCCCACAGTTCCTTTCAGTAAAAAGTCAGCTGGTTGCTTTCTTTTCACCACCCGTATATGTTGTATCCTCGGTGACACATTCTACCTGTAGCATCAAAAGGGACCATATATAATCGTCAACATCCGCCCGGGATATTTAGAAAACGCCAAAAAATCATTAAGAACTATTAATTAGCGAATATTACAACGAAATGAAAACAAAGTAATGTAGGTTCAGATTTTTGCTGACAATAGCATGCTGATGAGAGACTGGAGGAAACGAAGGGGGCTGCGCTATAAGAAAGGTGGGAGAGCGGGGATGAAGTTGAGATAAATGGCATCGTTGTGTTGAGAGTAATCCATGGATGGATTGTCGTTGTGCGAGTTCCTTTGGCGTCGCCATGTGTAGCCCTGTCAATATTCTGCAATTTCCTAATCAGCCAGAGAGTCAGTCCGTCAGTATGACATAGTTACGTAGCTACAAACTACCTAACCTCCTCCTCCCATCGCCGTGAACATTTGGTAGAATCATTTTTGCAACGTCATGTTTGGGCTTCAACGAACAACACCAATATATCGATATGGAGAAACGAATCAATCCTTCAAGAACCTTCAAAAGGCCCTGGACTGCTGTGGTGACGATAAGGAAGGCAATGGCTACATTATTGTTTTGGATGTAGACGAATGCGCCTTCCGTGAATACTTCCTGGACCGCGAAGACAATTTGCTCTCGAGATCATGGGTAACTTACGACCACTATCATTCTATTATTCTTCTCAGAATGGAGTCTATGATTCACGCTGCGGCTGCCATGTCTATACACTCGTTCATTGATATATGGGTCCTTAAAACGGATGATATTCTTATTCCCACATCAACAGCTATAGTGGCCAGCCCGCACCGCTCGAAGAAAGCCGATTGTACTTGGCGTCCCGCCAATCTACCAGAAGGTAGAAGTAATATATGGCCGTCTATTGTGGTAGAGGTTAAATGGACCGAGACTCGAACAGCCCTTGAAAGGTATGACTTTCTACCCTAGCAAATGGACAGGAGATTGAGTGAAAATAACATACGTAGAGATATGGGATTTTGGTTGTTGGAATCAGATCGTGATGTTAAAGTGGCCCTTAGCTTAACGGTCACTCCAGACCCAGAACGAGCTATAATCATCGAAAGATGGATTATCAAGAATTTGGGGAGCCCGTCTCGCCCTACACCGTTCTCCGACCAAAAGATTCAACTAATCCCTCGTCCCGGACGAGCTCCAAAAATCACCGGATATCTCAAGATCGCCTTTCGCGACATCTTTTTACGCCGAAGGCGTGCCGGTGAGAGAAACCTAGTTTTTGAAGGTCCAGATCTCGAGGGAATGGCTGGCCGGATATGGGCTGCCATGGATTCTTCGTAGGAATCCTGTGGGCGATTGGACTATCATGAGGCACGTTTGGAAGTCATTCTTTTTACTTCTTTCTATCAGTCTGAAGACTGTCTTTTGTGCTGGTTATCATTAGTTTATACGCTCATTTTACTATCGCTATTTTATTATTAATCCAATCCACAAACGTTGCGGTTCTGTCTGTCACTGAGTAGGTGTTGGAAAAGAAAACGTGGTGCTAAATCGAAAATTTAGGTTTGATATCTTGCAACTTCTTTTCTAACGGCGTAAAGCCGATTTGTATATCTATCCGGGAATCGAAAAAAGGGCTAGGAAGAACGACTGCGCGTTCGCACCACTAAGTTACCTGCTATGTCTCTTGGCCAATTGCTATGTCTCTTGGCCAATCTCAGTACGGATACTGGAATGTTGGCGATGTTTGCTGCTCTCAGACCTTTCAACCTCGTGGGTGCCATTGGCTATTGTGGTTCGCCAAGCCCAAATGTGCCCTAATATATTGAACGTTATAGGCAACAATATCCGAACAGAGATATGTAGAGTCTTCAATCAGTTGCCGGATGATTCGCGGAATGGCTTTTGAAGGCTACCATTTCATTATCCAGTAAATGTAAACAACCTTTATGTTAATGGTTATTTCTACAATAATCAATAAATCGCAGTCTTCTCAGATGGAGGTTGCCAAAGATCCATTAACTATCTGATTGATCAAGTGGACTCTTATTAAATCTTCAATACAAGAAACCTAGTTATTATTAGGCCGCAGGCTACACTTCGTGAACCTCTTTTAAATTTCTCGTAGATTCAACATCGACAAAACAATACCACCTGCATTTTTGCCCAGTTATTCACACATTTGAAACCGCAATTACTTATAGTTGCCTGAAAAGGCGGCAACTAGTAGTTCATTGATATTGATTAATGCACTTCGAGGCTACAATAGAAGATGGAATTTGCTATGAATATTCCTCAAGGCAAATATTAACACAAATGTATTTAAGTATCTTTCCCGTAGCCCAAGCTTGCGTTCTGGATAGCTTCGCATACCATTTCACCCATTCCTTCTTAACTTGTGACCCCCATTCTACGTCGGACGTGAGAACCTACTCAAACATTTCTAACCATGGCCCTGGTATGAATATCGTCTTTTTCATTGAAAGGATATGTTAGTGATAATCTGGTACTAGAGAAAATACAATGACAATGACTTGATCCAGCTTTACATGGACAGAATCACACCTCATTGCCGCGAGGACCGCGTGGACCATATGTTGACTCAGATTTTGCGTCATTACTTCCATATCGATGGCTGTTTCGGCATAGAGCGCGAGGTTTATATCGCAGAAAATGAACGTGGTCGCATCGATCTCGCGGTGACAGCTATACGCAGAGGGGAGATATACAAGACCTTGTTTCTGGAAGCTAAACGCCCCCCTGACCAATCGCGAAATATCACCACAAATGCCTGGGACAGGGTTCGAGCTCAGCTCCAAGAAAATATCGGCACTTGGACAGGACGTGACAGGACGGTTCCAGTCTTCGGCATGACTGCGATTGGCTTGTATGTGAAATTTTATATCGTCCCCGGCTCGAAAGACGAGCTCCGGCCTTTCAAGGTCACCGATCGGCCTTATTCACTCCATTACGAATCTGAACGGGTACATGAAATACTTTCCGAGATCAAGGATTCTATCGTGGCATCTCTGGTGAATATTGTCTAGCATTTTCTGTATTGTTCTCCGTTTCTGTGATACCAAGGACTGTTAAGCACAATTTCAACACACATTTTCTCTTGACCGCTGCCAAAAATATTTCTGTAAGTGTAGCATTACCTAAGAAGAGGTATGTTTCAACGGGTTGAAGCTGGATGGTGGATGATGATGAAAGGATAAGGCAAATCAACAGGCTTGAGTTCATATAAAGCTATACCATAGACGTATCCGAGGACCCCCCTTGATCTCTGCTTTTAAATAGCTATCCATTGGGTTATTTAACTCTAGAGAGAGTAACAGGAGTGAGTAAGATACAAGCGAGTTGAGTGAACGGGCATTATTCTGACATCTGGGCTACTGCATCGGTTTAGATCCAGCTCACCAGTACTCACCTAGATAGCTTTCTCCACATGCATGCATCTCACCGTTCATCTCATCCTCATGTAACCGTAATTAATTTAGACTCAATATATTTAGAGACAGAATTCTGCTGCATCTTGTACAATAGTTTGGCAAGACTATTATTAATTTTTGAGCACGGGTGCTCCCAATATTGTGATTCTTCGGAGATCCGAATGATGACTAAAAACGTGCATTTCGCATTGAAGACAGAGAAGTCCCTTGGTAAATGCGTTGAGGTCTTCTATGAAATTTATCCCGGAGGTACTCATTGCGGGATAATAATACATGACAAAAACATATTTGATAGCCAGATTGAGATCAGTTGTCGGTTGTTGCCATTCAAGATCTCTTGAAAATTTGTGAAAACTTCGAATCATGAATAGAAGTTGGAGTAAAAAGAGATGAAACAAGGAGTCCTCATGTATAAAATATATGAATAAGAATATCCGATACATTCACGAAATTATCAACGCGATTGAAATATATCAATTTACAGGAGATTCTCGGGAGCAGAAAAAATATTTACATTAAGCTGGGCATCTTGAGATGGCCTTCAATATTTCGAAGCAATTGAGAACATCATTTCACAGCCCTGGGAATACCAGATTGTCGGCAAGTTCGGACAAGAAGCTGCGGCCGAATTGAGATTATTGCTTGGCCGTTCGAGGGCAAACTGAGGCCGCAAGACCTCACGAAGGGCCTTCGAAAGGATCAGAGAGAGTGACCGTCTTATCTGCCAGTCAAATTTCTTGATTACTAATATTGGCCAACTGTCTGCTAACTATCGGCTGCCATACACAGAGGTCCCAAGTAAGACTACTGCCCATGCCCCTAGATCTACGCCCACATCCTCTGCTTTAGCGATACATAAATATGAATTATTGAAATCTAAATCTGGGAGAGAAAATGCTTTTTAGTCTTCCTTTCAACTATTATTTACAGGTAAACAAGAGTTTGAAGCCTCAATATCATGAATTAGCACAGTCGAATTCGAATCTAGATGAATCATCCACAAAAGGCCTAATATTCTTCTTCGGGGACATTTAATATAGATCGCAAATGAACGATGGCCCTTCGGATTTTTTTTGTCAAAATATCTTTCAAAAATTCGATAGCATTATTAGAGATATTGAGTCCGAATTTCTATAGATTTCATGGAGCCTGGGCATCAATCCAGGGCTGTGGATGCTACCAAGAACGCGGCGTATTTAGGCTCACCCAGGGAACGATCGCTTTTATTTGGTGGCTTGATTACGATATATTTGATAAATTTTTATTTACACTTCCGGTTGCAAACCCTATTTGGATCCCAATGTTTTTAATTGGCCAGTACCGTGCCTAACGATTGAGGTAAGCCTCGATATCATTATGACCATTACAACAGCATTATAAAGAGAATTGCTTAAACTTGACTTTTGTACTGCTTTTTCCTCACACCTTTCGGGGCATATAGGCCAGATTCTTTCATCTGAAAAGCGATATTTCTGGTCTTTAGCTTTCATCTCACCATGAGTGTTGAAACATCCGCTACTGAGGCACACCTCGGTAACCCTCACTATCTAAACTATTCTGGAATAGTGGCTTATAGCTGCCTTTCTTGCGGACATGTTATTGGTGCAGAATCTCGAGCACCTGGTGCCAATGAGAACTGGCTCAAATATTATCGAGCGCGTGAGTGTACCCATTCAAATTAAATATAATCAATAGGACTCACATATGTGCCCTAGTATATCGCACCTCAGATGGTGCTAGATTGAGTGATGTCTTTTTTGCCAGTCTTGATTGGCTAGATACGCAACGCGATTGTGGCCATCTCGGATCTTCTGAAAGGGCAGCGCTTCTGGAAAAATTTGGCCCTTGGTTCCAAATGGCCTGTTCGCAACCTAAAAAGGCTCACATATTTCATGAGAGCTGCTGGATTGTTCTGAGTCGACAATTGGAAGAGGAGCTTGATCTAGATAAGTTTTTTGATGTCTGTAAGGATATTAGTCCTTCAGGCAGAAAACCCTGGTGTGAGCAGGTTGCCTTTCTAACAAGTGTGCTATAATATCAAACTAACACGATGAAAAACGAAGTATCAGGCGCGCAGAGAGACGAACAGCACACTTATCCTTTAAAACGACCTATCATTCAAGGACTTCTAGCCAAGAACCGTGCTAAGCTCCCACAGATACAGATAGGAGCGGGACAAGATTATCTCTTCTCTGAGACCGACTGCTTTCGATTGCTCCCTTTGGAAATTAGAACACTAGTTGCGAGCAACCTGTCAATTTCGGAGTTTTTCAATTTAAGACAAGCATCCCGATCAATGGCGGAAGTCTTCGGAGATCGAGTATTCTGGAGGACAAGGTTTTTACCCTGTGGAGACCGCGGCTTCCTAAATTCTCTTTTAACGGAGGCCCAAGGTGATAAAAGGCCAAAGTATCGATCCTCTAAACAGAGAGACTGGAGATTGATATATAGATGTTCCGTGAATTTAGATGTGTCCGATGGCCATCTCTTCGAACTCCGCAGACGATGGCATAATAATCGATGGCTAGGGGAGAGATATACAATGACCAAGGCCAGTGATGAAGAGATCAGATCTCATCATCACTTGATTAGTGAGAAGTTTTGGCAAGGTGTCTCCTTGGGACTCAGATGCGACAGAGTCCGGGGTCCAGGACATGGTCGGAATAAATGCTATAGGTGTGGGATGAAACACGCTCCATCTATACAGGCTGTTCCGTTAAACAAATCAGTCCTCGGCCTAGCGGTGTATGTTCTGCGTGAATCATATCACACTTATATCACTGGGCTTGGTCTGCTGGAAAGGGACTTTGGCGAGCCAAGCTTGATTTTGGGGTACCGTATACCGGATCAATATATTTTAATAAACATCAATGAGAAGCAGCTCATGGGGTTTAACATTATTGCCGGGAATTACGCAATCTACGATATACAGGCAGTCTTCAAAGGAGGCTCTAGCAGATGGGCGGGTAACCAAGATGGCTGTGAGAGATGCCAATGGATTACTAGCCGAAATATCAGTTTTTTGAACACACACCACGATACGCCGAAACTAGTGCGCCTCACCACGGAGAAGGGTGTCCAGGCACTTCGGGGAAGGTTCGATGTAAGTCAACCCTCTTGACAAACTGAAATAAAATAGCTGAGTCTCTTTAGTACTGCAAATTGATCGGGTTTTCTATAGCATAGAATAACGAAAATTGCTACGAGCAGATCTTCTCTGTCTTCCAGGCCAAAAGCCCTGAAGTTTTGCTTATGTTGGATATGCCTACGACATATCATCATGTGACCTCTACTCTCGCTATGTCTAGCTTCGCTCACTCATCCTTACCAATACACATTTCTTGCTCATTGCATCCTTCTCCCTACGTACAGCTTATACCATAAAGGGTTTAGACAAGTTTAACTAAACTTTCGGTTCGCATTGCGGCATTTATATTTCACTTGAAACGCTGCGATATTCATATATCCCCAGCGAACCAAGCGTATGTGCAACAATTCATTTAATCAGGAATTTGTATAGCGACCAGTGTATATGTACGTATGGTACATAGGAGGAAGTGCAAAAGAGAAAATGGTTGTAATGACAGAGCATAGAGAGCTCTAGTAGATACAGGGAGTAGAGATTACATGATGGGTATGCTCCTTGTAGGCATATCCGGGCAGCAGAACTACATTATTCGTCGACAAAACAGCGGCTAGTTGAGGACATACAGCTTGGCGATGGATCATCGAGCATCAATCATCATTCAAATATTCAAGGCGAAGCCGCACACTGTAACGGTATATTCAACAAGCCCGAGTGAGCAGAAATTTTGCGCGGAATGGTTCTCGGGAACATACCTTATTTGTTTCATTCACCTCATTCGCTTACAATGGGTTGAAACTCTGACTAGAATTACCAGGATCCGTAGACTTGGAAGCATGAATCTTAACCATCAAATTAAAGAAGACTTCGGTTCGTTTGTCGTCTTTAATAGCGATTCCACCTTCTCTACTTCGCCGCGTCAGAACATGCCCCCAGCCGGTAAATGAGCTACATTCCTTCTTTAGTCCTTGCAGCTGGGTGTAAGCACGAATCCCTGGCCCCATTTTACCGCTCTCTAGGGTTGCTTTTTCTTTTCTAGCTGTACATGATGGAATCTTACATAGCTTCTTGTTGCTCAGAACTTGACATACCAGTAAGCAATTTACTTGCTATTAATATCTTGAGTCGAATCTATTCAGCTGTCTTGCAAGACCTACTCTAGGTCAAGTGTACAAATAAAGGAGTAACCCGCATAAAAATCAGTCATTCATGAATTTCAAGTCTATAGTCATTCTATCAATCATCAGCCATCTAAACCTTAACCCTCTTAAATGACTTGGGCTCAGGCAAAGTAGTAGGGGTATCATTTCGCTTAGAAGAGCGAATCAGATGATCGAAGGAAGCAGAGCCACCAACACGAGGTGTGAAGGGGTCGAAATCCCACAGATAGCCGAGGGTCCTCAGAATCGAGGAAGCAGAATATGAAACGGTCTTGCCGTTCGAATCCGTACCCTTCTGCTCAACAAGACCCTTACCAACCCACGGGGAAATAAGCAGGGTGGGGATACGTCCACCCAGGCGGTTAAAGCTGAAGGTGTATTCCTCGCCATCGGGGGTGGTTTCGGTGTAGGTCAGGTTATCTGGGCGCGGGGCCAGAGGAGGAGGGACGTGGTCGTGGAAACCGCCTGTCTCATCGAAGGTCAGGATGAAGAGGGTCTCGTTCCACTGGGGGCTGGCGCGGAGGGCGTCGTAGACATCTTTGATGAACTTTTCGCCGTCGGAGATGAGGCCAGTTGGGTGCATGGAAGTTGTGCCGGTGCCGCAGCAGGAGGGGTCTAAGAAGCTGAATTCGGGAAGAGTGCCGGCTGCAGCGTCGGAGTAGAACTCCTTCATTGGCACGACGAGCTTGTCGTTGTTGCCGCTTGTGAAGGTCCAGTCGAAGAACCAGGCATCGACCATGCCGGTGTCGGCATCAGTGTAGTAGTTCTTCCAGGTGTGGTCTGACTCAGAGAGCTCTTGGAAGATGGTGCGCTGGGTAAGGCTGTGGGTGTCGGCGTCGAAACCACCGTCATTTGTACCATGGCCAGCTGAGGTTCCCGAGAGAACGAATGCGCGGTTGGGGTTGGTGGGCTGTGACTGTTTAGTCGAGTTCTTGGGCTTTTTTTTGGAAGAAGAGTAAGACTTACGCCAGGATGATCCGAGTGCCAGTGGTTAAAGGTCAGATAATTCTGCACCAGGGTCGTCAAGACCGGCACCTCCTCCTCGGTGTAGTAGTTGAGGACCTGCTTGGCCAGCTCGGTCTTGTTGACGTCGTCACCATACTTGCGCAGCTGCTCGTGCACAAAGCCTTGTTGGGCCGGTGTGAGCTTGCCACTAGCAATATCTGCATTGCTAGGGTTAAAGACGCCGTAGAACTCGATGTTGTTGCCGACAACCGAGTGGTCAGGGTCATCCAGAATCGAATCAAAGTCCTTGGCGGAGCTGCAGACCTTTCCTTTAGAGGAATCGGTCAAGTCGTAAGGGTTGCAGAAGGGACCGTTGTTGATAGGGTTCTCGAGGCCCTTGATGGTCTGACCACCGAGCAGGTTATCCAGCGAGCGGTTCTCCATCTCCAGAACAACAACATTCTTGATATTGTTCTTCATGTTCTTGATAGAGCTCTGCGAGTGCGCGGTAGAGCGACCCTTGGGCACAGCAGAAGCTGCGGCCGCAAAGGCCAACAGACCGACAAGAGCACTGGGGTGCATGATGAGTTGAATGCGAGGCTGGTCCCGGTCCAAGCAGAGTGTTTGTGCTTGTGTTGGTGCTTGGGCTTGGGTAAGGAACAGGAAACATTCCAACTTTTATACCAACCCTAGGAAGGAGCAATGTGCAACGCCGGCCTTCACACCGACAAGGCCAAATCCCTTCCACCTCCCACGTGTAACGTCTCTGATCATCGTCTCGCTTGATCGCGAGGCCGGGCAGGTCCGCAAGTCGAGGGGCTGCGGGGTAGCCATGGAAGCTCCATGAGAAAGGTCATTTGCGATGAATCATGTGGAAACAAAGGACACCCGATTGGTCACGCATCTTCATCTCATGGCCAGAATGGCGCGATTCGCGAAGACGGAGATTGACAGGTACCCCGGTGTGTCGAAGGCACAAGGTACAGATAGCGTGCAGTCCATGCGAAGTGGACCAAGCAGAGCCACTAGATCGAAGAGCAGCAGGCCAGAGTGGGCTGGGATGGTCGAGACTAGAGTGATCGACGACTCAAATCAGCGGCCGCATTCCCTGCACGCGCAGGGCTGGTGCGGGTCAAGGGCCTGTGCCGTTGCGTTGCGCTGGAGTCGGGTTGCGGCCATGGTGGATTCGCGGCGTATTGCCAAGGTTGAGTTTGTCGGAGTGAAGCGCACGCAATTCGCAGGATGTCGATCATGTAACGGTAAAGAGATAAGCGAGATTTGAGAGTTGAGGAGGAGGGAAAAGAGAAGGAAGAAGTGGAAAGATTCAAAGGGGAAGAAGTGGAGGAGTGGAGATGGCTGAGGGATCGGCGGGCGTGGTTGGGCGGGCCGGTGTGATTGGAAGACAGCGAGGAGGGTTTATTGAACTATATTATACTGGAGTACCTGGGAATGCTTAATTAATCACTCTAGGACAGTTGATTTTCTAGTAAATATCATTCGTCATGTCTCGTTAAACATCACCCAACTCAGAGGTAATCAACCCGCCATCCATACCGCACCAAGAATACTTTTAATCCGATACCCAATACAAATAAATAGAGAACAAATGGATGAAATTAAAATAGCAGAACCGAGAGGCCTTACATAGCATCCGACTCAAACCCAAACTGACCAGCCGGTCCAAGCGAGTCCCACGGAACAGAAGTAGGACCAAGCCAATTCTGCGGATGCAAATGGAGGCCAAAGCTCGACTGCATCGTCGGATCACTGCAAGAAGAAGAGACCGTCGGTACTGGTGAGAGGGACTGGGAATGGGAGAGGGCGTAGTTGTCGGACATGGGGATTGAGGAGAGGGCTGGCGGGAGAGTAGTGAATATCTGAGGTTGATGGAGTGGAGTATGAATCTGGGATTGAGGTTGGGGTTGGTGTTGAGGTTGAGGCGGAACCTGGGTCTGTGCCTGTGCTTGGGCTTGGGCGTGTTGCTTTTGAAGTTGGATATATTGTGTTGAAGCAACGTCACTGCGAGTTATTAGCAAATAATTCTTCCCATTGAGTGTCCGGGGTAGGAAACATACATAATCTGTCGTACAACAGGCACCGCCTTACTGCAAAAGATACTTCGAATAGACAGCGCAGCAAACAAATCCAGCGCTGTACTCAACAACTCCTTCGTCTGATCGAATTCAGCCTTGCTTTCCGGGTTAAGGAGGCCAACAGCTAAAACGACTGCTGCGTGGAACGCGTGGAAACTGCCCAGTCCGCTTGTATACCATTTATACGGTGCGAATTGCGGAGACTCTAGCATCCTCTGGAAAACAGTTAAAGATTCCTTAGCCACAGCCATACACCTTGCCCGAGCAGTGCTTGTCTCTGTCGTAACTTCTCCTTGGAGGAAGCGGCAGAGACTAGGACGGAGGAGAAGGAGGAATAGTTGGTCGATATGGCTATGCAAGATGTGGAGGTTTGCTTGGTGGTGTGTTGGCAGAGATTCCTCTCCGTCGCTACTATCTTGATAGCGAGCGTCACAGATTTCGCGGATGGCGAAGAGTTCGGATTCGAGTTGGGAGGAAGAGAATCTGGATTGTGGGAAGGAGAAGATAGTTTCGCAGATTCTGTTGGAGATTTTGTAGAGGCGGGTGGAGAGGAGGAGGTAGGTCATTTGGGTTGGGCGGGGTGTTGACGGTGATGATGTTGGATCGGAGGTTGAGGGGTGAGCTGATCCTGTGAGGAGGTCGACGTCGTCGACATCAATGGGCATTTTCACGTCTTGGGAGATCATTGACTGGTCCAAGCTGCCGAATGAGGAATTTTGAATGGTGTATAGCATCATCAGTCCAGCCCAAGATCGTCGTCGTTCTTCCCGCTCTATTGGACCAAGGGGAAATCTCTCGGGGTCAATATGACAGCCCATGGAGATGGCGACGTGATGAGTGAAGCCTAGTAAAGTCCAGAAAGGCAGGCCACGGTGAAGACGTGCATAGTTGATGAGAACTAATGCTTGAAGAGAATTGATCGAATGACGAGTCATTACTCCATCAGCGGCGAGACATCGCAATGCAGCAGAGCGGTACCGTGCTGAAAGCACTTTGATATTCCGACTGACTGTCCTCTCGCGACCAAGGTCGGATAGGAGAGGATCATCATCTTCCAGTGCACTAACCGCGATAGCGAGAATCGCAAACATCAGGGCCAGCCATGATGTCGAGACACTTCCCGGGTCGTGAAAGAACTGCTGATACTCAGCCTCAAATGTCAAGTCGTGAAGAATATGAAAGACCTAATCAGGTTAGCCAGTTACTCCGATCTACCTCAGCTGCGGGTTTCTTACCGGTGAAAAAACACGGAAATACACCTCTTTCAATGAATCACAATACCGACTCGGGGGAAGAAGAGCTAACAACTCCGCACGCGAGACAGTCCCATTTCTAGCAAGCGGGATCTGCAGATCATCATCGTCCGCGAGATCCGTCTCGGAACTCCACAAACACTCCGCAGCGGGGCTCTTCGCAACAACCGATTCCCACTGCGAAGCCAGCGGGACATACCGCACATGGCCAGAAGGCGAGGTCTGCAGAGTCCCAATATTGCCAGACATGAGACTACCACCCCACGCATCGAAACCGATATCAGATTCGGAGAAAGAGCCCGTCACACTTGGGGCACCACCGAGAGGAGAAGCAGCGCCGCCAACGGGAGTTCCAGCTTGGGAGTTTACTTGTTTTTGCAGCAGGCCTTCTAGATTCCTGATGCGGGCTAGTAACTCATTCTGCACTGTTTGGTCACTCGGGGAGAACTGCTCGGTTGATAGTCGTGGTTGGCCTAGATAGATGCAGTCCTCAGCACCGAGACCTCGCCGAACACAGGTCTGACAGGGCCGGCCATCGCGGGAACAGCGGATTTTCCTCGTTCGACAGGCCTGACAGCTGATGGGGAGGCGTTTCCCAGTTGAGCGGGATGAAGACATCGACGTGTAGGTATTGTATAGATTTTGGCCTAGTCGTATTCGTGGCCAAACCGACCTAATGGAATATCTTCTTCCGGTCTATGTGCTATGTGGATAGCTGTACCGATTCAAACGAACATGGCACGACGTCACGGGCTTAACACGGAGATGTCGTGGCGATGGAGACGTAGTAGACCGGAGTATTGTCTTGATGGAGGTATCTCCGTCGAGTATGGGCCCAGCAACCTGGATCTGGATCTGGATCGGATCTTAAAAACGGACCACGGGAAGAAGATTCAAAGAAGCTATATCAAACCCACTTTCCAGAAGAGCGGAGGGAGAAGAAAGCTTTAAAGGGACTGAAAAGATGGACGACAGCTGCGTCATTTGTTTCAGTCGAGGACGAAGCCTGGCCCGGGAGGGTACGAGTGGCAGTGGCAGTGGCAGCGGTAGCAGCAGGAGGCAACCCTTTCCACGGCGTGGCATGGCGAGAGCAAGTGTTTAGCCGAAGAGAGCTGAAGCAAAGAGGTCGCCCCTTTCTTCACATCCGAAAGTAGCTAAAATGCACCGGGGGTGACAACATTCCAATGTGCCACAATGGAACTCTCAGGACTTCGTAATAGCGTGGAACGCCCGAGTGGGGCGCGTCGAAGGCTTCTAGAAGACCCATCCGATGGGGCTGGGGCCACGCATCAAGGTTTTTCTGTTTTGCTTAGGCTTTTTGTTTGGGGGTTATGCCGGTGGCAGATGGCAGGTGCCATGTTTCGTAGCCGAGGAATGGAGGCAGAATTGGTTGTGTTGTCACCTTGCATAAGATCAGCATCATCACCCCTGGTCCGATGCAGGGAGTCTCCAAATGTGCTTCGCTCGGGCCTGTGTTCGGATGAGAATCGGCTTGGAGGAGGTTGGAGAGGCCGACGACATGCCAAGACGGCGCAGAAGGCGGCTACGAATCTTATGAACATAGATTATTATTATAATTACTATTACAATTCTTGCTGTTGCAGTGGATGATTTGGAGGATGCATAGGGTTTGCCACTGGGCCCGAGTGGCGATCGAACTAGTCTGTGATTGTTTAGTCTGTGGCTATTCAGCCTACTCTAGTTCCAGTCCAGTTAGACACAACTCACACGCTAACTCGACATGGCAGGCACCGCCACGCGCCACAACGATTAAGCATGTCGAGTCTTGTTCCCAGCTGAAAAAAATTCTGCGTTTCAGTCCCAGTCCCCCGGAAACGTCACCTTCCCCTTATAGAGAGCCCTACAGGATTTTCTAGTTGGTTCCTATTTGATCTATATCCGTGGTTACGTGTGGATGACAACAGACTTCCCCATTGGGTGATGTAACATACCTCAAGTATTCAAGTATATCTACCCACCATTTTGATAATATTCAACTATGGTCGATTTATTCTAGAACACCCGAAGTTCTTTTACGGCAGTTAAACAACCCTCATTTCCGATCAGCAAGGGAGCCATGTGGAATCCCCGGAATGTGTGCGAACTATCGAACATTAGCGAGGGCTCGGACCTCGTGTTCCTGGCAAATGCGAACTTTGAAAGGGAAAAGGGCAGAGCCGAGTGATTGCCGAGCCATCTGTCATTTCAATAGTACACTAGAGATAACAATATAGATGTGGCGAATACCGTCCGATCGGACTCTACACCCACCCCCCTGTCCACCATCTCCCCGGGATACGAGGACGATCGCCAACGTCCCAGCGGTGGACAGAGATCAGAACCAGACGCGTGGCGATAGGGTTTTTCGGAAGGATGCAATATGCATCGGATCCCATGGGGGGCAACTAGTTTTCCAAGCCAAACACTATATCCCATAGCCATCGCGTGTCCCACTTCCATCTGGAAACTCCTCAGACGATCATCATAATGATCACGATCACGATCCCGCATTTCAGGAGATTCTAGGGTGCTGGGATCTCCGATCTGCCCGAGTTGCACCCATCGCTCATCGCCAGCTTCCGAAGTCTACCCTACCCCGTCCAATCCGAGTCCGCCATCTACCTCTTCCTAAAAGAGTACAGTCGATCTCCAGGGCTGAAGGCTGAGGTGAAACGTCCTTCCTTTAGTCCGTCGCCACGTACCGATGTATTCTGCCGTTCTCTCCTCTGCTTTGCTCTGCTCGACCTGTATTACTCTGCAGCCTTCATTCCTGTATGCGTTTTTATGTTACGTTTATGCCTAGTTGTGGGTCGCCCACCTTCTCCTTTACGAAGGAATTTACACATAGATTCACATGTCCGAGCTGTCGCATTACGCACTATTTTGCGCTATATGGAGTATTTCAAATTATCACGGTAGGACTCCCATTCTCCCGGCATCGGCGTCTTAGGCCTCCATCGCTTTGGCCGATTCGACGTGTTGAGCCTCACCGACAACGGACACACGCTTGGATGCGTCATCCGCGGCAATGACACGGTCGCCGAAGGCGGCAGCCACCTCTTCAAGGGTCTTCTGTTTAGTTTCACTAGACTCGGTTAGCATGGATGCCTTGTATGCCTGGGGAACCATTCTCGACATACGGGAAGAAGAAGTAGGCGATCACTAGGAAGAAGGTTGAGCACGCCACAAAGACGTAGTAGTAATTCTCGTGGATTTTGCCAAACGCACTGGGTCCGGCCTCGGTGACTAGGAAATGAATTAGTCGCAGGTCCAGGTCGCGTATAGCTGTATAGTAAAGAAGACGGCCAACTTACTCGCAACGTTGACGATAAAATGCGACGCAGCCGCCAACCCCATAACCTTACTCCGCAGCGCGATAGGCAAGACCTCGGCACCATATAACCAGGTTGTACTGTTAAGCATACCATCTAGTGAAGCAGTCAGCGAACCATTCGAAGCAGCGCTCCCCGAGCCCGCCCCCAAGTAGAACAACTCACAGTAACACACGACAAACAAGTAGATGCCGAGAATAGCAAAGCCCTTTCCGACACGATTATCTGTATTCTGGAAAACTCGCTGCATGACAGCCGCGTAGATTTCGATCAGCACGACACCGGCCAGACCCGAAATTAGCATCCTGTATTATCGTTAGTGGGGGGCTTAGCTTGGCTCCGGTTGAGGGTCAAGGGTCACGTACTTGCGTCGTCCCCACTGGTCTGTCATATACTTTGTCGTCAGGGAATTGGAGATGAATGCGATGGTTCCGTAGACGGCGGCTAGGGCGAGGATTGAGTGGGAACCGATGCCGAGGGATTTGTATAGAATTGCTGTGATTGTTAGTCTGGTCGCGATCGTACCCGGATAGATGGCTCATAGCTCACTTTGATAGTACTGCAGGGTGAAGTTAGTATTAGTATGTGTTGCGGATCTCTTTAGTTTCATTGCATACCTGAATAACATTCACGCCCGTCAAGCTCGTCATAGTCTGTACAGCAATGGATCTGAAGCGGGTCAGCACCTCAACGAACCGTCCATACTGGCCTGTATATACCACAGCCATACCGGAAGGGAAAATGGGAGAAACATACACCAACACCCTTGACCGAAACAGCTTAAAGATCTCCCTATAAGAAGAAATCTCCCTCTCCATCTCATACTCAATCTGAGCCTGCATAAGCGCGAACTCCTCTCCAACCTCCGTCTCTGCGAATCCTCTCCGAATGCGCGCGAACTCAACAGCCGCCTCCTCAACCTTCCCACACCTAATCAACTGTCTCGGCGAATTAGGCATAAAGGTCGCCAGTCCCACAAACATAATAATGCCCCAGGGGATCTGGATCCCTAACGGGAGTCGCCACTGCACCGGCCCGTAGGGGGCATAACTACATGCGTATCCGACCCAGTTCGACATCATTGTTCCGAATGAGATGCCGCAGCCGGAAATTCCGCCGATCAGGCCGCGGATTCGGGGGTCGGAGATTTCGCTTAGGTAGATTGGGACTGTGGCGACCATTCCGCTGGAATTTGTTAGTTTTGCTTTGCTTCGCATCGCCGGACTGGCCTGGACTGGGTGGAAGGGGTGACTCACCCCACGGCGTAACCAGCCAAAACTCGACCGGCGAGAAACATGCCGATATTCACGGAGGCGGTTTGGATGACGGTGCCGATTGTCACGATTATGCACATTAGTTGCATGAACCGAATACGGCCGAGTTTATCGCCGATAAATGTCTGTGTTAGGGCTCCGAGGGCTTCGCCGGCGATATACACTGCGACAACCTAGTCATTCTTAGTGAGGTCCTTCGAAGGGAGGCCGGGGGCGGAGTGGATAGATGGACGTACGGCGCCGGTCAGCCCCTCGGAGGGGTGGTCCATATAATCAATCCAGCTTTGGTGGGCGATTGCTGTGCTTGTTAGATCTGTTCTTGTTCACTTGACTGGTGGGGTGGGCGTACTGGTTGTCGCGATGCCGGTGTCGAATCCCTAGATTCATCAGCGACTTGTCGAGTGTAGCTAGCTAGCTAATATAGCTAGCAAGCATATAATGCAGTTGATACATACAAAGAGGAATGTGCCGATGGCAGCGAAGAACGCTACACCGAGAGAGTACCACATCGCCATATCTCAATCTCAATCTCAAGTGAAGTCCGGGGAAGCAAACGGCGAAGTGTGGAGAGTTCCACATTCCAGCAGACATGGCCCCCATTATCTAGTCTGTGTACCGTTTGTCCTTGTCGCCGGTCTTGGTCCGATGGGCCGAGGGTGACACAGTTGATCCCAGCCGTCTTCCTCACGGAGGAAGGCCGAGAGGAGATGCGGATTCGATTGGATTGGGGTTGGGTTTGGGGTTGGATGCGGGGGAGAGACGACGATCGCCTCCGGTTGGTTCATTTCTTAGACGAGAAACCTTGGGTAAAGCTTCCTCTTTTTCATCTCTTGGGTTCTCGGTTTACTAGGCATTTGATTGGTCGAAACAGTGTTGCTTTGACTGCTTTGATTTCTCGGCGTGGGGGTGTGGGGAGGAGAATGAGATGACTCTTCAACTTCCTAACAGGGTCTGGATTGCGCCCTTGTCTTCGGTTTGGATCGCCTGTATAGGTTAGATGGGGAGAATGTCCGATTCTTGGCTGTTCAAAGAGATACTAGTAGATTGCCTGCCATCTTGGGGGTTTAGGTGATGCAGATTCTTCGCTGAAGTATGTGCTGGGACATGGATATATAGTTGCATATCTGAGTGGCGAGAATATATTTCTGATGGACTCGGATACACATGCCAGTGGACATGAAAATTGTAGTGTGAAATCTTCAGTATACCAACTTTGAATGAGGCATCCGATATTCTACATATATCTCTTCTTAAATTTCTTCCAGTGCTTAAGTGTACTCAGCTGGTGTGTAGAATACCGCCTCCTGGGCAACTTCCAAGGTTGCCCAGGCCAGTGAACTACGACTTACTAGTAGTACGCTTACTGGTAGTACGGTGAGCATCACGCACCAACTTCCCACTTGAAGGGGGTACAAGTCGACTGTACTACAACTAAGGTTGAATACCAATCGACATCATCTACACCAACCAGATCACCCATCTACTCAAGTAAACATCATATGGTAATCATTGAGTAGTTTTGAAGGTCTGAATTCCTATTTCATTTTTTCCATTGCCATCATATCTCCTCCGCCACACAGCGAAGGGTGCAATGCGAAACCCACAAGCCGAACAAGGAAATTTCACGCTTAGAAAACAAGAGCAGCACCCTTGGTCTTCTTGTCACCACTGTAGAAAGAAGAGTATTAGCATCGATCACATCCGGACACACCGCAGCTGTAATGAACATACCCAAGCTCGAAGTGCTTGCAGCGCTTCAGGGCGAGCTGCTTCTTGGTCTTGCAAGCGGTGCACTCGAGACGCAGGACGACCTTCTTGGTGGTCTTGGCCTTCTTGTGGAAGACGGGCTTGGTCTGACCACCGTAACCACTCTGCTTCCGATCGTAACGACGCTTACCCTGGGCGAACAGGGAGGCCTGGAAAATTGTATCAGTACATTGTACGTGGGTGGCTGTGATCACAGTTCGATCTCACCTTGCCAGCCTTGTACTGGGTGACCTTGTGCTGGGTGTGCTTGTGGCACTCCTTAGACTTGCAGTAAGTCCGGCGGGTCTTCGGGATGTTGACCTAAACGCGATATGAGCTTTGGTCAAGCGTGAGTGGGAAGGTCCAGGTGTCTCAAGTCCGGTTCGAATCGCGGTCGCGGAGGTATGTGCGTGTGGTCACGGATAAATCGATGTTTCGCAGAGGGGAGTGGAACAGCAACCGGAGTAAAAACTGGAGTAGTGACCGGAAGAACGAGAGAACCCATCAATCTTCTAGCTTCAATTCTCTGCCTCCCGGTCGCACGTCAAGCTTGAAATTGCCTCCAGTTGGTCCATCTTGGTCGGGTAATCGATATCGAATTGGTGTATTTGACTGCACGCTTTCTTCACGCTGTTCTCGAGGGACGTTACGACGGTCGGAGGGGTGGTGGTCGGTCTCGAGATCGCACATTTCAACCGCACACATTAAACCGCACAAAACCTCCACGAACTTGCCGACGTATTTCGAACCGAGACTGGACAACACGGGAACCTGGAGCAAGAAGTCTTACCATTTTGACTGACTTGCCGGCTTGCGAGGGTGGTGGTCGTTAGTTGTCGCTTGTCGGAGAAGTTGGACCGGATGGTTGGGTTGTGGGATCTCGTCTCGCTTAGGCCCTATTCGGGTGCGCGCTAGCCTCTTTGGGCTACACCACTGTGCTGCTGAGTCATGTCACGTGAGGACATTCAATGAGTTGATCATCCTGGCAGTCTTCATGTTCATCTTCAATTTAGTTGTCTACTATTAACTGCAGTTCTACTCAATCAAACCCCTTGCCCAGCAACACTCTCTTCCCCTCACCATACCATGACCGCCCGCTCACCAATTCTAACCCCTTCTCCTGTCCCACCACCCACTCCACACCACCCGGACTCTCCAACCCCAACACGCGATTTATCTCCTCGATTTTCTCCACGACCGCAGCAGCCCTTGCAGAAAGCGACTCCGCAACATCCATCCTCTGCTCCGTCCCAACCGGCAAAACAAACCGCGCTATGGTCACATGTGCAGAAGGCACAGTATACCTAGCCTCATTCTGACACCCTGCGCGAGCCAGAATATCGTAGACCTCGCTTCGCAAATGGTGGTAGGAGTAGGAGTCTCCCTCATCTGCCGCAGGAACAAAACTTAGCGCAATAGCGGAGGCGTCGAAACTGATAATCGGCCGAACTAGTCGGGCCCGGCGTGTGAGGGTGTAATTCACAATCTCCTGTAGAGGCGTGTTCTGCTTTAAAAAGGCCGTCATATCATTCACCTCGGCTGGTGTTCGCGCGCACATGATTTCCAGCGTCGTCATATGTAGAAAAGTCTCCGGGACCAGCCATAACCCTAGATATGGTCAGTCTACATTCAAGCCGCAGTGTCAGTGTGCCACTAGGTGTCACATACCATCCCCGGCTACAGGGGCAATTTCCTGCTGAATCTCACGGACCAATGCTCGAATGTGCCTCGGCGGTCTTGCCCAGAATGCCATGTTATTGCGAGGGTCAGCATACGGACTTGGACTTTGCTTTGCTGTGAGGACATTGTGCAGGATCTCGTCGAACTGCCAGGTTCGAAAGTCTGGGCTCAGGAGTCGCTGTTTAAATTGGGCATTACGGTTGGTGCGATGCTTGTCGTAGGCTTCTTGGATTTGTTTCTGATTGCTGGTTAGCGGTGATGAGTGGTGTGTGACTCAAGCCTGAGGCTGACCGGATCGTTCTCGCAGCCCAGGATCAATTGTTGGAATGGATTTGATTCTGTGGATGTATCCTCCCCATATTTAATCGTCATGGTAGAATCTGGATCAGTGGGATCAATCTTAGCGAGTTGGTAGACAACTTGAAGAGTTTCAATGGTTGCTGGGGTTCTGCGGTGAGAAGGAGAGCCGTGATATATATACAGCGGGTGCCTTGTACTACCGTACTAGTACTAGTAGCTCCGACCGCCTCACTGACTCGGACGTGCAACTTCCAAAGGTTGAAAATTAACTAAATCTGGAAGTGTTAGATTAAATGAGACAAATATAATGTATTTAAAAATAGCATAATCTAAACCTTGGAATAGACGCACTCTTTTCTCTATATGGACACGCCTTTTCTGAAAATAGATAGCGTGGTATATGTATTACATAGCACGCACCACAATTTCACCTGTATCACTACTTCGATGATGCACTTTCCATGTAATACGCATACTACGCCATACTATATTAGGTAGGATGTCAATTTAGAACGATAACTAAAAGAACGCCCAAGGTAATCGCCCTGCTTAAGTCACATGATGTTGAGGCTGAGGAGGGCCTTCATCAGATGCGCTGTCTCTTCCAGTAACCTCATGGCTACAAATATAAGCATACGATAATGACGATGACTTCTATACCTTCTATGTCGTTTGGTCACACAAACTCGGGTATACAGGTGGGGGTCAACCACGGCACGATCCATCCTTCCGCACGTAAGTTTCAGCTGAGCCTGGGAACGCACCAGGTCAACTAAGTCGCATCTTCCAGAGCGACCAGAAACCCCACCTCTTCCTCTATCGACCGTTCCTTTCCGTCGTGACGCAGACTTTGTCGATCGTGAATTGCTCCCGAATCATTCAGAGGGCATATTACTGGGCTCTCGCATAGCATTCGTTGGCCTCGGCGGTGTGGGGTAAGTGGGAATCATTCGGCCAGCCAAGTTTACCAGTGCTAATAGGTTACAAGAAAATCCCAGCTTGCGATCGAATATTGTTACCGGATTCGAGAACAATCGCCCGAAACATGGGTATTCTGGATCCACGCAGGCAATGCTGCTCGTTTCGAGCAGAGTTTTCGAGATATTGCCGACCGAATCAAGATCCCTAGACGAAAGGAAGTCACTGCGAATATATTTCAACTCATGCATGACTGGCTCATCGATGAGCGACGAAAATGGCTTCTCATTCTCGACAATTTGGATGACAGTAGCTTCCTCAACCAAGCCCCGGCACAGAGTCAGGATAGCACGATACCAGGACAGCCACTGTTGGAATATCTCCCGGTTAGCTCTAACGGGTCAATAATTCTGACGTCCCGTAGCAGGGATGCAGTTTCTACGATAGTGGAAGACCGGGAAGTAATTTTGGTCGAACCTATGGACACACGACATGCAACGATGCTCCTTGAAAGGAAGCTAGGAGCGCAAGGGCAAGCTAGAAAAGAAGATATCACTCAGCTCGCTACCGCACTTGATTTTATGCCCCTTGCAATCGTCCAAGCCGCAGCCTATATCAAGCAAAGAGCACCTCGCTTTTCAGTTTTACGGTATCTTGAACAATTTCAGAAGAGCGAGTGCAAGAGAACAGACCTCTTGGCCTATGACAAGGGGCAGCTACGTCGGGATAGAGAAGCGAATAATTCTATCCTTCTTACCTGGCAGATATCCTTTGACCACATACAGCGGGCTCGACCTGCCGCAGCAGACCTTCTATCGCTCATGAGTTTCTTCGACCGCCAAGGTATCCCTGAAACTTTGCTCCGATACCAGCAAGCTGAGGAAAGCGACTGGGAAACCACAACGTCCGAAAATGAAACAGACATCTCTGATGATAATGAGGATGATAGATCAGAATCTGGAGCAGAGGATTTCGAAGAAAATATACTGATATTAAGAGATTACTCGCTGATATCTATCAGCGTGGATGGAACTACATTCGGAATGCATCGGCTCGTGCAACTTGCCATGCGAAAGTGGCTTGACGCCCATGGGAATCTCGAACAATGGAAGCAACAATTTATCGAGACGCTAGATCGCAAATTCCCTTCTGGGAATTTTGAGAATTGGACGATTTGTCAACCGCTTTTTTCACATGTGCAATCCGCTCTCACACAACGACCGCGTAAAGAGAGCACTTTACGAAATTGGTCCAACCTAATTTGCAAAGCAGCATTTTTTGCATATAGAAAGGGAGATAGGATCGAAAGCGAGAGGATGGCCGTGCTAGCCATGGAAACAACTAGGAGCTTATTTGGCCCGAATCACAAGCGAACAGTCGATAGTTTGGAAGTGGCCGGGCTAGCATATCAACTTCAAGGACAATGGAAGGCCGCGGAATGCTTACAACTACAAGCAATAGAGACCAATAAGCGGATGCTTGGACTAGAGAATCATCATACTCTGACTAGCATGAACAACTTGGCATTGACTCTCCAGAACCAGGGGCGATGGAATGAAGCCGCAGATCTCGGAATACAGGTGACAGAGACGAGCAAGAAGGTACTAGGACTAGAGGATAACATCACTCTGACCAGCATGAACAACCTAGCCTTGGCCTACCTGAAACAGAGACGATGGAAGGAAGCTGAAGACCTTGGATTACAGGTGATAGAGATGAGCAAGCAGGCGCTAGGCCCAGAGCATCCTAACACCCTGAATAGCATAAGCAACCTGGCCTTGACCTATAATGACCAGGAACGATGGAAGGAAGCTGAAGAGCTTGGGTTACAGGTGATAGAGATGAGCAAACAGGCGCTAGGGCCCAAGCATCCGGACACCCTCACGAGCATATCCAACCTGGCATCAAATTACAGGAATCAGGGACGATTGAAAGAAGCTGAAAAGCTTGCCGTACAGGCGATCGAGACTCAAAAGCAGGTGCTAGGGCTAGAACATCCCAACACTCTCACTACCATGGGCGTTCTAGCATCGACCTATTGGAGCCAGGAACGATGGAAACAAGCAGAAGAGCTCGAAGTGCAGGTGTTGGAGACGAGCAAGAAGGTGCTCGGGCCAGAACACCCTTATACTCTAAGAAGGATGAACGATCTTGCTTATACATTGAGGTCATTAGATCAGGTGGAAGCTGCTTTCCAGTTAATGATAGAGTGTGCCCTGTTGTGTGAGCAAGTATTAGGCCCTGATCACCCAGATACTTTGGATTCAACATCTGCTCTCAAGGACTGGGAGGGTGACCGCAATACCGGCCATCGCCGTAAGCGATCCCTCTTTTCTCGAATACTCCGCAGAAAGTGAAGTCTCTTGTTCTGATCTATTGCAATTGAAACGATATTGACTCTGTAAAGTGAAAAGTTTGACTTGTACTAATTCCTCATCACGACTCGTCCCGACCCAGCCCCATACCCCAAGGAATTAACCATGATCAACAAATTACGCAGTTCTTAAAATAATCGCAATCTCATGCGAAATTAACACCAGCAGCCCGTGGCTATAACTTTATCAGAGACTCATCACCAAGGCCCAGATTCAGGAACCCTTGATTCTTAAATCCATTCTTATAGAAATTAATGGAGAGTAGAAGGTAACCAATAGACTGAAGCTTGGCACATGCTTTATACCATATATTGGAGCCGCCCCAAAAATGAATTAAGAAAGTAAGCCTCAGAATCGGGGTTGAGAACAAAAGAATTGTGTGTTTGGCATAGATGCCAATTTCGAATCTAATTGTAATTATGTGCCAGTGATGGTGATGCACAGTGTGGAGAATATGCCTAAGCATTAGTCATTTCTGTTCACAGGTCCACAGCTAAAAAAGCATGAATAATGTCTGAAACAGTTCAATTTGACCTTTGTCCTGCTGTATACTAGCTACTACTAGGTAACTATCACAGCAGTCTGAATTCAGGCAACAAGGCCGCAACGCCCCACTGACCCCGCCAACGCCGCTCTTCCGCCTTGCCTCCGCAGACGCTCTTTACACTCTCCCACCTGCAGATCGCCCTCCATCTCATTTACCCAGAGGATTGCCCAGGATGTTGATCAAGTGAGCTTCACCTTGCACAATATGCACTGCACAAATCACTGACATTTTCCTCAGGGTCCGCACTCTCACCGGCAAGGAGATCGAGCTCGACATCGAGGCCGACTACAAGGTGAGCCCTCTCCGCGAATGCACGAAACCCTCCCTGCGCGACATCCACAACTCCCTCCACTCCCTCCGGACCAATACAGAAACACAAACTTAGTGATCACAGGTTGCGCGGATAAAAGAGCGCGTCGAAGAGAAAGAGGGTATCCCACCAGTCCAGCAACGACTTATCTTCGGCGGCAAACAAATGTACGTCCTCCTCTCCTCCCCTCTCCTCGTCCTCTCCCTCGACCTAGCGAACAATAAGCTAATCCATACCTAAATCTAGGGCGGACGACAAGACGGCCGCGGAATACTCTCTCACAGGCGGCGCGACCCTGCACCTTGTCCTTGCCCTGCGCGGTGGTCTGTAAACAGTTTCTGTTACAGTCACAGCCTATGATACCATTTTGTTTCGTGTGAACAGAGAAGAGAATCAGAATCCAATACCAGCGGAAGTTTCTTTGATAAGGATGAGCGATGAAGTACTGGGCTGGGCTGGGAAAGCTCAAGGACTGGTCTATCATGTGCCGCCGCATTCCACCGGTAGAATAGACATCAAATCCAATCCAAATGGCATTGTCACTGTCCGGGGCTCATACCCTTCATATACCTACGGCATGATGGTGGGGAAACATTTGGGGCTGGATATCCTACTATTGACACGCGTAGTTGAAAATCATTGAAGCTTTACGTTGTGTCCCGTGAAACTGAGCAGAGAATTACTTCTAATTTTAAGTAGAGGTAGAGGAGGTAGAGGAGTCTCGCATAGTATATCCATCCAGATACAACCTTCTATATACAAAAGATTTCCACGCATCTTTGATACATCTCAGATGGTACATTGGGGCATGTTTATGATGCCGAGATATTGTCGCGTTAACGACGGCGCTGCTGATTCAATAGCAAGCGATTGCTTCTTGCATGTCATGCTATATTAGCTTCACACTGAATGGCAGCAGTCTAATAAGCCCCGGCTTGATGATGGTAGATCACATCACTCGTCGATATAATCTACGCCTCTGAAGTCACAAAGTGTAGTCCGTGCCAATGATCGAAGCGGCATTTCCCCTGCTCCAGCGTTATGAATCGAAGCTGGCTCTTCGGTCTCGCCTTTGCATGACGTCTTCCGCCATATGCGAAGACGGACTCGCACCGATCTAATCGGTCGAGCAATGCTGGCCATGAGATGGTGGTATCAAGAGAATGGTAACAAAAACCAAACTCTCGCAAATCATAAAGGCATCCATTTCCCGAACGGGGCATCTTCCAAACGAGGCCAAGAAAGTCTAGTCTGACCATGCAAATATGGAACCAAGAGAGTACCAATGCACTCACCCAACACGCTTCCGCTTAGGTTGAATAAAGACACTATCCGGACGCTTACGGACAACAGCCGGACGCGCCGGCGACCCATCAACAATCTGACCACGCGGCGAAGCCTGCGAGATAGAGACCGAGGCCGGGGCCGGCGGGGGAGAAGTAGCCGGGCGTTTGAGAATAGGCCTTTTAGCAGGCGGCGAAGACTCCGCAGACGGAACCGGTTTCTTCGAAGCACTTCCCGAAGGAAGAGGTTTGCCTGAAGCGATGGCTTGTAACCTCGCCTCTCGCTCTGCTAAAGCAGTGCTTTTGGGACCAAAGGCTGGATTGGATGAAACTGGCAATCCCGCCGATCGAGATCGCCCGTTTGCGTGAGATGATCCGGTTTCTCTTTCGCGCCGCGATGCGGATATCGACGTCGAGGCTGAGCCTGACGCCGAGGCCGATGCTGATGCTGAGGCAGGCGGGTCCATAGGCCGCCGATGCTCTTCTATGAGCGACCGGGGTGCCTGCTTAACACGCGACGCGCGGGTACTGAGATGTTTTGTCGGGACAGCAAGAGCATTATTTCTGCGTGAGGGAGCGAAGATGGATTTCTTTTGGTTTTTAGGAGTTGAGGAGGCGAATCCGGAGCGTGGGATGGTTGGGGTGTGGAAGTCCCAACTTGACGAGTCTGAAGCGTTTGGTTTATTGAAGACTGGGGTTATACCGCCCATTTTCCTGTCATAGGAGGCGTATATTTGTCTTGTGCTTGGTCTGTGGCCGCCTTTGCCTCGGGGTCCGGAGATGATTTTGGGAGTTAGGCGTGCCTTTTCGGATTGGATGCCGTCGATAGCCATCTTTAGCTTCTCTGCGTCGGCATCGAGGGATCGTTGGACTTCTTCGCGGAGGTCGCAGTATATGCCGTACCACTCGTTTGTCTTTGTTGGGAGATCATAGGTTTCCCACTGTGGAATGTCGCGTTTGATGAACTCGAGCCATAGTTCTTGGTCTTCTTCGGCGAGGTGTGGGGAGAGTAGTTCCATGGCATGCTGTAGATTAGACGAAAAGATGATTAGCATATGGACTGATTGCTGGTAAATGTAAAAAGAGGGGGATTTCTTTGTGGTTCACGTTCACTACTTACCAGCTTCTCCGGGTTGTCGACCTTGAGCAGCATCGGACGGACAAGGGCATACGGCAGGCTGCCGATATCATCCAGCACTAGACGGTCGCGAAAGTATTATTTAGCATCCTCATCCCTTCGACCAAGCTGTATCCGAGCTTCAATCTACTTACACTTGACATGTTTGATAGCTGTCGCTGTCGCTAGCTGTCGGAGGGATGGGGCTGGCATGTCGGCTTATGATGGCAGACTCGACCAGTCGGCGTAGTGTCGATGTGGTGGCATTGAAATTTGATGAACAGAGAAGAAAGGAGCCTGACATGAAATGCCCTGAAATGCTGGGGAACGACTGCCTCGTATTCAAGAAGTGCTTTGGGACTCTGTGATGCGGCAGAAGCAGCGTTGCCCGGAATGAGCTTCGAGGCGGGCGCTTATTGGCCGAGGAGTCGGACCCGCCGAGCTTCAATGCGGAGGATAGAATTACATTGCGTTCACTTGGAATGAGTGAGATGAGGCCGTGGGGATCTCGGTTGATATAGTTTATATCACTAGCGTTTAAGGAAAGGACATCAAGCTGTGCAGCTATATTTCACAGCAAGAGTAATCGGTTCGACGATGCAGATGGGTTGCCTAGGTACTGGTAACAGTGGTCGATTTACCAACCAATCAAATATACATTCACAAATGAGCAGCCATAAATTAAAAATTGAATGCAATTCGTCTGGATGCAACTAACAGATATCCCAACATCATCGTCGCGTCGAACGCGCTGGATAGTATCATATCACATGATGCATCACGTGATACCAACGAAGTGCAAACGAGACAAACTGACATCACCATCATGTGCCTCCAGAGGGGCACCGTTTCACGCGGGGCCACATTGATTCGACATTGCGAATTGCTCGAGAAAGAAAGAAGGAACAAGACCAAAACGTGAGTGCTTTAAACCTACTCCAATATGCCCAATTACATTTCGGAAGGTCAAGACCATGGCCTGAGCTTGCAAATTGCGATATCTCGCCGAGGACCCCGCGGTTGCATTCTGCATGGATGATCCTCGGCGGGAGCAATTTGATAGTGCATGCCTGCAGGACTCCGGGGTCATTGAATGTTTCTTTATCTACACACATGTGCAGTGAAACATCTTCCGAAGTTATTCCTATCCTGAACCCCTGAATTGGATTATACCGCCCATACTGACTTCCAGCAGCTATCATCATGGCCCCTCGCTCCCAACTTGAGATCACCACTTCCTCGGTCATTCGCCTGGTCAAGGAGGAGGCTTCTTACCACAATGAGCTACTCCAACAGGCAGAGCGCATCAAGAAGCTGGAGAGTGCCCAGGGTGGCGAGGACGAGAACCAGGAGTACCTGATCAAGCAAGAGGTATGCATTCAACATGGTGTTTCCCCAAAGGGCCAAGGCCTCAATTTCGTTGGGAGCCTGCCATTAAGAACCCCTGAATATATGCTGATCGTCATTGAACTAGCACCTGGCCCTTGAGGAAACCAAGAAGGTTCTCCCTACCCTGAAGACGAAGCTCGCCAACACCGTGGCGGAGCTGGGGAATCTAATTGTAAGTTCGGAAACTCCTGTCATGCTTGCCATTCTTTCAAGACTGACAGAATCTACAGGTCGAGGAGGGCCAGAAGGGCTCCGAGAGCAACGTTGAGCACATCACTGCGGCCAAAGAAGCCATCGCGAAGGCGAAGACTGCTGAGCGTGAGATCTCCTGAGTCAAAGCCAAGAATCAAAACGATTGAATAAAGAAAAATACCCAGATGCTTCCAGGCATTTATAATAGCTCAAACAATGCATGTATTTTGAAACCTCCAGATAACCAACGCCCTAGTCAGGTCAGATCCTAAACTCCATGCTAGTAATGTACATGCAAATTGAAAACTTCAAGTGGTATCCATATGCTCTCCCATTCGATCATCAGGCAGTTCTTCGCCCTCCTCCAGCTCATCAGAGTGGTTGCCCGCATCATCTTGTACCTCGCCCTCATCGAGCATGTTGGTATCCTCGTGATAAGTCGAAGGTTTCTCATGCTCCGCACTGGTTGCATTCCGCAAAGGTGATATCCCTCTTGTAGTTCCAGATCCTTTCTCAACCTGCAACCGCCCACTTTCATCCTGACTTTGCGGTGTCGATCCCTCAGCATCGAGACGAGGGCTGTTAGCAGCACTAATCTTCCCCTTGGAGGCCACATCACCCTCATCACCATCTTCACCCTCCTGCATACCCTCTCGTCGCTCGACCTCTTCCTTCTCATCACGAATCAATCGTCGTAGCTGCATACCCTCCTCCACAATCCGGCCAAACTGCTCGCGGCGCTCAGACCAAGTCATAGCGTAGTCCTTGCTCTCCTTCTCCAGCTCTGTAATTTCCGACTCGAGCTTCTGCAAGTTGGCCTCCTGGTCTTCCCGCGGCTTCAAAAGCCGATTACTCGTGATCTTCTCGGCGAGTTCATCGTAGCTCTTCCGCAAAGCGAGTAGTCTCTGTGCTTCATCTAGTTGAGATCGTAGTTCGGCGGTGTTTCCGCGAACAGACTGCATGGTCTCTAGGATGCGGAGCTTCTCTGTCGCGTATCGCTCGCGCTCTTTTTCATTGCTTGTGAGGAGGAATTGGATGCGCGCGATACTTCCTTCAAAGGCGACGAAATCAAGAGTTACATCTTCGCGGAAATGGCGCCATTCGTCGAGTTGTTTGTGTTTCTCGCTCTCAGCTTTGGCGGTCGCATCGGCGGATTCGTCGGGGGGAGGTGTGAGTGTCTGGGTCTTGGGGATGACAAGGGAGTCAGGGTTGAGGATGCGCTTGGAGATGCGCTTGAAGGGCTTTTCTTCGACATTTAGAAGACGCGACTTGTGTAGGGCGTCTGTAAGACCAGCTAGATGTTAGCTGGAGGTGCTAGTCGGGGTGGGATGGATTGCACTCGACCTTCTTCTGGCTGGCCCAAGAGGCCGTAGGAAGCCATAGTTGGGAATTATGTGCAAATTGGCAAGGCAGGAAATATCGTGAAGCTCAGTCAAACCGTATCCCGATTGTCTCTGGTCCTGTGGTAGCCGCAGCGAATCGACAGGTGGAGGTGAAACGGCGAGGGAAGAAGAAAAGTGAGCGGTCTGCCGAACCCCAGCTTTCCTCTTGAATGCGGCTGCTCTCCTCAGTCGATTCACTCAGTCGATCTCCTCTCCGCACTTGCCGCACCTCTTCCCTTTTCTTCTCTTTGGGGCTGCCCTTCAATCTGCTTGCCCCCGAAGAGTCTAAGAGAGTCTGACGCGTTTGACTCTAATCTTACGCTGTCTTGAGGTCCATGACCAGCTAAACACTACTACAGCGCGCTCCGCACTTGACCAGCGCGCGTCCCCCAACCTCGTGACTCGAAGCGATTCATGCCCTGCAACCTAATGGAAGTTGTCTTTTGTGCCTTCGCGGCTGGAATCTCAGTTGCTCCGTCATTATCACCCCTATTGCGCGCCCTGCCCTCGCCGAGATGACTGAGATGTACTCGGGGCTCCATGTGGGCCAGCGATTCTCCTCTCTCGAGGATTTCAAGACAGTGATTCGGAGCATCTCAGTCAGACAACACTGGGAGCTTCGAGTGATGCGAAGCAATAAGAAGAGTGTGGTGATTGGCTGTCGATCTGGGTCTAATTGCTACTTTCGCGTGGTCTGCCGTTCCAACAAGAATGCGACCTATATCACGAGTCTACAAGATAGTCATAGCTGTCGAAGGAGCGCGGAAACACCAGCTGCAACCCCGGCACGCTCTGAAGCTTCGCATGTTCGTTTCTTGCTTACAGAGATCCCCAAGCTCTTTGACATGAAAAGCAAGATTACAGGACAGGAGGTCGTTGATGCCGTGAAGCGGTATCACGGTTATGATATCTCCATGAGACAGGCGCAGCGAGCATTAATTAAGCTGCAGCCTCGGCAAGCCGATAGTCAAGGTGACCCGAGCCTGGACCTGGATATGAGTGTAGGTGATCAGCACTCGCCATCTCAGTCCCAACCAGAATCACAGGAAGACAACGAACCTTCTTACCGGGCGCTTTCGGAGAATCGCTGGCTTCCAGAGACACTCCCACCAACACTGATGGAAAGCGAGGTCATGAATCCGACCGATTCTCCAAGGAACCATGTACCTCAACCACCCCCTCCACCCGGCGCCCGCCAAACCGTGCGACCACAGATACCACAGCCACCCGAGATTGGAACCCCCAATCAATCTTCATTGAATAATGATACGCAGCCTATGGTGTCTCAGCCAGGACTGGGATACCCAGCTGGCTCTACTCTGCCCCTGGCTGGTCCAGAGCACCCCAAACCGCCCAGCTACACCCACCCCCATTCACAACGGAACGACCACCACCCTGCTGTGCCCCCTCAAATGCTCCTGACGAACTTCAAGATTGAATTTACCTGCACTACCTGCGGATCTCTTAACCAAAGCTTCTTCCCGAACCAGGGGAATGTCACTGGCGGTGGCTACATGAGTCATCACCCCGTTCCCCAGAGTCCTGTCGCGAGACACCCTGGCCCACACCCGTCGGCTGGGCAAGGGAGTGGCAATGGTGTCGACGAGGATGGTGCGTATAATGTGAGCGCTCTTAATGCTCGCGTCATGCAGAATGCGTGGGCGGCGGGTGGCCTAGGAGTTCCGATCGGGCAACCGAATACCTGATAAAGGCAGCATCTTGCAATCTTCGTGGGGAGGTATATTATATTTCTTTGGCTGACAGTGAAGCTCTGGATGATATTTTGCTCGCCTATGGCGAATATTAGTGATACCTGATCTTGTTGGACAAGTGGGTATCTTATGCTTTCTCTGATACTTGTGAGACTAGGAAGCCTCGAGCCTTTGCATCTGATACTTGCCTACCTATTTGTAGCCCTGCGAGACAGGATCAAGCGGGAATCGGCTGATATTATTACGATGATGATGACTTATGACCGCTTGGATGCTTCTTGTTTTGTTGTTTGTTTCTTGATGCCGCTGGTGCATCCAATATATTACTAAACCGAGGCTTGATCGGACTCATGCGCACAGAACCTCAATTTCTGGGGTAACCCCGGGGTCAAAGCCTTTTAGTTTCCTAAAGTAATGACTTAGCCCTGTACAGCCTTGTCTATTTGCTAGAAATAGCATTGTGATCGACCCTTACGTAACACTGCAGTTGCCCTGCACTGCCCCGCTGAATGGCACACTTCTCAGCCTCCGCGAATGCGATGTGTCCTAAAGCCAGTATCTCCAAGATCTTCTCTCATATATTCGTGATATTGTCAGGTTAAATTTCAGGATAGGGGAGGTTATGAAAACGGGTCAAAAACAACATGGATCCGTTCAGCGCAGCCGCGACTGTACTGCAAGTCGCCCAAATTGCTGGAGCAACTGCCATGAAAGTCCATGATACATTTTCCATCATTCAAAATGCCCCTCAAGAGATAAATGCAATCATCAATGATATCTGGACATTTCACACACTAGTCAAGAGCCTCGAGGGATCCTTAAGAAGCACCACTGTCTTCGATCTTGTCAACGAGGATCCAGAGATAAGAGACGCGATCCTAACTCTGGAAAGTCCCATAGCAAACTGCATCTCTTCCTTGAACCGGATGATGGAAAAAATGCAGCCATATCTCGAGACTGAGACTCGATCCTCAAGCAAGGCAGATGGGGCGGGCTCTCCACCAGTCCGCAACATACGAATAACGAGTAATGGTCTGCTGTATCTCTTCAGACGCAAAGAGATCTTCGCCTTGTCAATGGAGCTGGAACGCACGAAATCTACTTTTAGTAACGCCATGGGAGGTGTAAATTTGTACGTGTGCAGCTGAGCATATCCGCGTCTTTTTCATTGATCGCTAACTATTGAATCTAGCCTACTCGCGATGAAGTCAATGCCAAGATCTGGAAACGCGCCTCTTCAAAGAGGTCATGAGTTTACTGAAGATGTTGGATGTTCGTTGAAAGAATATGCCATCTCCATAGCTGCCGGGGTGGGAGATGGATTGAGTGTGTCTTCTAGACAATCAATTACTTCCACGGAAACATACGTGGAAAATCTAGAAAATCTACCATCTGGACCCGAGGCCGCAAAAGAGATCAAAGTCGCTATTTCTCATGGGGGTGTATTGCTTTTGAAAGCCATCCTAGGACATGCCCACGTTGATGCCCGCGATAATAAAGGCCGCACTGCACTATCCCATGCCGCTGAAAAGGGAGAACTGGAGATCGCGAAAACTCTCCTTGAACACGGGGCACTAGTTTCAGCTCGCCAGTATAGCATCACTGGATGGGCAGAAGGTAGAAACCCTTACCACGAAAGTGGTGCAACTCCATTATGGTATGCAACGAGGCATAGACGTCTTGATATTGTGAAGTTGCTTCTAGAGCATGGCGCCAATCCCCAAGTGAGGACAACCTCCGGTAGTACTCCACTTTCAGTGGCAGCCGAACGTGGATATTTGCAAATTTTCAAGCTACTGCTATCGAAAAAAGTGGATGTGAATGCAAGAAGCTATAACAGTGTTCGTATTTGCCCTTGACATCTCCTCTAAATGGGCTCGATACTGACTATTTATGTGAACCAGGGCTGGGCAGCTATACACGGAGCAGTATCTCGCGGTTTTATAGAGATAGTAAAGCTCCTACTTGACCACGGAGCATTCATCGAACTTCCTACAACACAACCTGACGGAAAGACCCCACTCCACTTTGCCGTTTCGAATAAGCGATTCAAATGTATGCAATTACTTTTACAGCGAGGCGCTGATCCAAATAGTCTCATGCTCGAAGAAGTGACTCCATTACATTTGGCTGCTGCGGGAGGTTGGGTTCCCGGAATCGAATTGCTCATGGAACACAATGTGTTCATTGATGCTAGAGATGCTCTTCTTCACGAATCGCCCTTACACAAAGCGGCGAGGAATTGTGAGCAAGAATCAGTCAATCGATTGTGTGAACTTGGTGCGAATCAACAAGCGAAGAACGTGGATGGTCAGACTTATCGGGAAATTCTTAAATGTGCGTTGGCAAGTCCGAAGCAGTGGAAAGTCCCCACGCATTTAGGGGTTTATATTAGCAGGGATACATGGTTATTGAGTCATGACTAGTGATAGAATGTTCTGCATATGCGTGAATATTCTATGTTAGATTAATATTTAGGAGCGAAAGATGAAACAAGGGAAAAGGGAGACGACAGCAGCCAAGGGATAGCGGCTTACCTGTTAGAAACCGCAGTTTTCCTGAAATTCTTATTAATTCTGATAAATAGAGCAAACGTATTTCTATTTACGTGTTTACGAGAATCTCGACTCTTGCTAGTTTGAGGAATAGCTGATGTGAAGGTTTCCATCACAAAAGCTTTCAATTTCCGACGGCGCCTTCACTGACCGTGAATTTGAAGCAATAGCCACTGGGTGAATCTTTCCCAGAAATCATTCGCATTGACCTTGATTTTTAGACTCCTTACTCCGAGTTAAATGACTACCAAGTTCAGTTCTTGAAGCCCTCCACTTCCCCGGATTACCAGACAACGCACGCGAGGCCCGCTTCTCCACATTCTGTCGCTCAGCAGATCTTCCCCACAACCTAGCCTTCAAATGACATCCGGGCACAAAGCACACATGAAACGACGGCTTTTAATAAGATTCACACCGGTAAATAATGAGGTAATGATAGCCGGCATCAAGAGACACATCCAACTGCCGGGAGATGGGACCCAGTCTCACGCGTCCAAGCTCCAGTCTTCACGCAATCACCACGCCCAAGGTCACCGCCACGCAGGACGAAGAAGCGGGGAAAGGGACATGAAAAGGCTAGGCATCGGCAATGAGCTGGATATCTAGCTCCGGAACAGTCCAAATCGAGCTACAAGACCATTCATCCTAACACCGTTTCGGCTGAATCCACCCATGCACCCCGAACCAACCATTCGACCACCACTCGGTTAAATGCAAGAGATTGTCATGAGACCAGGAGAATGAGCTCCACTCATAATTGCAGAGACAAGGCCAGCACCTCCGCATGGCCCCACAGACGATCTGGGGAAGGTCTCGATCGCAGACGCCACCATTGGGGCAGGGGGCAGATGCAATGCATTTGCCATGAAGACCTGACTGAGGGGTTCGGACCTCTAAGCTGGGCTCATAGCGAGCAGGCTTGGGAATTGGCTTTGTATTTATTTTACTTGTCGGTTGCTGTTGTCGTCTCTGCAGAGAAGAGAACAGAAATCGTTCCGACAGAAATCATGGGTGATAACCAAGAGAAAAATGGACTGCGAGTTCATTGGAAGTCATTGATGGCTTGTTCGTTGATTTCTATGTCGCCATTTCAATATGGGGTCGATTTTACTTTGATTGGAGGTTTCCAGGCAATGGTTGGGTTCTTGAAGGTGATCCTACTGTCATTCCAACCATCTTCTCTTCTGAGAATGTCAGCAAGCTGACTGAATTTTTTCGCAATCCAGGTCTTCGGAGAGCCAGCCCCGAGTACGGCTCTTGGATGGAATATTCCTCATGAGCGTCAACAACTGATCTCCTCGTTGATGACCCTCGGTGCATTTGTGGGATCATGCTCAGCAGGTAGGGCAGCCAAGAAGAAATATCTCGGACAGACATTGACAAGAGAGAACAGGGCCTACTGCGACTTACATCGGACGAAAGACCTGTCTTTGGATTGCAGTTGTTTTAATCTATGTCTCCAACATCGTGATGATGACTACAGACTCCATTGCAGGTCTTTACGCTGGCCGTCTGATCATTGGCCTCGGGAATGGGTTTCTGATGACCTTTTCACAGCTATACATTCAGGTTCGTCTTCTACAGGGACAAGAAAGTCGGGTAAATCTAATGTCAGGATATTAGGAATGCTCACCAGCTCGATATCGTGGCCTCATGCTGGGCATGTTTCAATTCTGGACTTCCTTCGGCTCTCTCCTCGGAACAATCATCGACAACTTCACAGCAAAGATCGATGGGAAAAACAGCTACATCATTCCACTTGGTCTCATTTTCATTATACCCGCCTTCCTCTGCGCCGGAATGCTCTTCATCCCTGAATCGCCACGTTGGTTGATGCAGAAACGGAGAATTGACGATGCTCGCAAGGCGTTAACCTGGCTGAGACCGGATCAGGAAACAGTGGACAAAGAGATGGAAGAGATAAATGACGCGATAACTCTGGAAGAAGACCTGGCTAGCGGTGCGTCGGTATGGGATATGTTCACCAATCCCGTCGATCGCCGCAGAACAATCTTGTCTGTTGCGGCTGTGAGTACGCAGGCTGCATCTGGCGCCATGTTCATGATAGGTATGCCCAAGTTTCTTGCTTACATTGGGAGATGAATGCTGAATATTCTGTGAATAGCCTATGGTACTTACTTCTTCGAAATGGCGAATGTTGGAAACGCCTTTGAGAACAGCTGTATTCTGACTGCACTGGGCGTCGTGGCTATCATGATAAACATCTCAGTTATCACCAAAATCGGACGCAGACGACTCTTTTTGACCGCCGGTCTTCTAATTTGCGGCTTCAGCCAGTTGATCATCGCTGCTGTATACACTGTTCATCCAGGCACTCAAGCAACAGGAAAGGCAATTGTCGGCCTATCCGTTGTCTTCATTTTTGCTTACAATGTAGGTCTCCCATTCACCTGGACGTGAGAGAGGTTAACCTCAAAATTTAGGGAATGATTTCGACATATGCATGGGTGTCGGGCGGAGAGCTTCCTTCCCAGCGTCTTCGATCGTATACATTTGGCCTGGCAGCGGCGATTGGGTTCCTCGGAGCAGTAAGTTCAAATCAAAGACCATTGAACTCCCAAAGAAATAAACTGATTATTGGGTAATAAGTGGCTGTGTACGTTCACTGCGCCGTATTTTATCAATCCAGATTCTCTAAACTGGGGGTAAGCAGATTGCACACCAATAAGTTTCTAAGGGAATGACTGATTATATTTCTTAGACCGAAATACGGCTATATCTGGTTTCCATCCTGTCTCATCGCTGCTGCGTTTATCTACTTCTTCTTACCAGAAGTCAAGGGTCGCACGCTTGAAGAAATCGATGAAATGGTCAGTGTGATCTCAGTTACATTGATCGTTGCATTACTGACGATTATAGTTCGAACAACGACTTCCAGCTCGAAAGTTTGTTACCTATACGTGCGTTGGATCCGCTGCTCTCGAGGCAAGGCTCAAGAATTCGGGAACTCTCAATGAAGACCCTGTTCCCAGAATTTCCGAGGACTCGGAAAAGGCCACAACAGAGATTGTTGAAAACAAGAACTGAGAAAACTAGGACTGCTGGTTATTTTAAATGATTATTTTTATTGCGTTATTCCATTAGCTCGACCGCACAGATTTAATTGAACTAAAGCTAATTAGTCCGTCTGCTAAACGTGGAGTTTATCCTGAAATCTTTCAAAATACCGAAAGTCCATACATACATGCTCAAAACAACAAGCGAGGTTGAAATACAGACAAATAATTATGACAAGAATCTTAATCAATCACGGGCTTCTCACCAATATGAAAGCTAAGCGAGTTAAGCGAGAATGGCGAGTGTAGCGACTTCGAATGGTTCGCATGGCCAACTTAATTCGGAATATTCACTAACACTATTATAATGTATATAATTGCACTTGACTCATCCTCCTACTTAATTCCAAATAAGCCTCGTTGCGTGAATGGAAGCAAATTATTTGTTTTGAAGAAGTATGTAAAGAGTGCTGGATGATGTCATCTGAGCAGTGACCGGATGACTAATACATCGGCCCAACGTGAATCGCTCGAGTCCATCTACTCTCTACATCTTGAACTGTCGTGCCAAGGAACAAAAACATCAAGGTGCCTTGGATATAGACATTTATTAGAACTATATGTCTATATTTCCGGGGTTGGCCAATAAACACCACGATTACTTTGATTTTCACACGATGACCGAGAAAAGAAGAAGAAAGACAGGCTGTCTGACATGCCGCGCCCGAAGAGTTAAATGTGATGAGGGAAAGCCAAATTGTGAACGCTGCGAGAGTGCTAATTTAGAATGCGCTGGGTACGCAGAGAAGCGGCGTTTGAAGATCCGACAACCGGAGACAAGCTCAACTACAGCGGTGGCTCAGAATAGTGGCTCTTCACTCCCGACAGGACCAACTCATCCATGTGTGCATTCAAGCATTCGTGAGGACGGTCTACCATTGATCGCTCTGCCGGTCAATCCCAATCCATTTCAGCGGCCTCACTCGCGAGCACGAGATATGTTAGGCTACCATCAGTTCCTTTACCGAACATTAACGATACTTTTTCCACAAAAAAACTTTTATTTCTGGAGAGATTTCTTGTGCGAAGCAGCGTGGGAAACCGAATGGGTGTTCGATACCATTGTAGCCATTGGCTCCATGCACCGTGCAGCCTTGCTATTGTCGAAACAAGGCGGAAGCGACAGAGACCGCGGACTAGACACGAAGATTGTGGCCATCCAGACGTACATCAGAGCCCTTGAAGGAGTGTCGAGTGACCTGAGCCAGAAGAAAAGCCCCACGCCTTTAGCAGTAGGCGTTTTAGTGCTGATGGCCTATATTGAGGTATGCTGACAGGCTTCTTAATCATTCTAGTGTGATGCTGACGGTAGACAACAGTGCTTCTCTGGAAATATTCCGGCTGCCATCCGTCATACTCAAGTCGCTCAATACTACTCACACTCAATACAGCCACACGACAAGTACTCCGTTAGCCATTTCATTTCGCCAATCGAGTCTTCCATTCGTGATTTGGAGCTCATATGTCGCATAGTGAGGCCATTCCCCAGTCCCCTGGAGCCCCCCTCTCTATCGAATGCGGAAAAATCGACTGTCAATCTCCCTTCGTCATTTTTTGAACTAGCAGCGAGCTCTTCCTCGGTAATGATTCAACAACTACTTGAATTTACATCTGCAGATCTTGATCTCAAGCACCTGGTATGGTGCGTTTATGCAGCGCATTATAAGACTGTTTCGAAAGACAAGGTCTTAGCATTCTTACAAGCCCTGGATGATTGGAAGACATACAACTCAACACTTTTTCAAAAGCTTAAAGCGGAGGACGCCCCATCAGATCCAAATGAATTGCCATGTCAGGATCTGAGTAAGGTTCTATTTCCGCCAGCTTGCCACAAGCATGTTTCTTGGCAATCGTGTCTTGTCCTAGCACTATATCACTTTTACAAGGCACGTCTTCTCTGGGCACTCTGTATTCTAGGAGATCCAGACCGCAAGATTGAACTTGACGCATACTTCCATGTCTATGAATTCCTGCGATATACAAGAACAGCTTTGACCACCTCGCACAGGTTTTCACCCGATCCAATGATATCCTGTGAAAATTTGAGGATTGGCTTCTCACCGTTACTTTATCTCGCAGGACGTTGTTGTCCCTCCCCGTCGTGGCTCCGTTGGATTATTCAGGAACTTGAAAATGTTGGCCAGGAGGGTCTCTTTCACAACGAACCCTTTGCGATGACTCTCGATGTCTTGTTACTACTAGAAGAGCGCATAATGCAGAAAACAAACTCACCTCCTGAAGAAGACAGATTTGTGCAGCCTTGTTTGCGAACAATTGTCATCTTTATCCCTGATATCGACGGCCGGAGTTTCGAAGCATACTATTCACGCCCTGAAAAAGATGGAAGCCAATTCAATATTTCTAGGGTCGCTCGTTGGTCAGATGCAGTAAAGGGCCCTGGGCCTGTCATTCAAGATTACGAGATATATCAGCAGCCCTTTTCCAAAGAGTGGCTTTTGGATCAGCCTATTGTGCAGAAATGGCTGGACTGGAGTTGTGTCACTGAGTTCGATTTGAACCAAGTGATACAGGACCATATTACCGGGAATCGCCTTCTGCTTGAAGTTAGTGCGGAGACATGAATATCTCATTTAGAAGATTGAGACGTTTTTTCGAAATCAATGAAATTAAACGGTGTTGTTTCAGAGTTTGACTAACTAATACTAGGCCACTTCAGCTTCGTAGTTAGTAAAAACCTTCACGTTGTATTTTCTGCAACGATACACCAGCAGCCTGCAATCCCTCCATCACCGAGTCTCCGAAACCGACCGGTCCACAAATGAGCACATCTTTGTTCCTAGAAGCCTTCGTCAAGTATTTAGGGGGAATCCGACCATGATGTACATAAAATTTTTGACTTTCCCTCTGCGGTAGATCCAAATGGAAGCGTTCGACACGCGTGAATATGTCGATCGTTATTCGAATTTCTGACGACAGTTGCGCAAGTAGCTGTCTCAGTTGGTTCACCGTGATATCCGGCTCTTTTGTCGCCAGAGCTAGTGTTATGTCACTCTTAATCGGCCGCTCTCGCTTAGAAAGTGCACTCAGCATTGCCAAGAAGGGCGTTATGCCAATTCCCCCAGCCAACCACAGCACATTGACACCGGTTTTGCCAAGGTAGAAGTCACCTGTAACACCCACAATCTCGGCGACGACGGCTTTATTTGGCGTGATCGGTGAGCCATAGTCTGGGTTAAATTGCCTCAAAATGTCAAACAGAGCGCCTGTCACTACGCCCCCTTTGACTTCGCGCATGGTCAATTCGAACCAAGATACGCCGCCTATTTCATGGGCACTTGAGACTGTCCAGGTGCGTATTCGGTCATCATTTATGAGGCTTGGCTTGGCGCTTGACATGTGCTGATATTGGGGTGGTCCAATCCAGTCCATGAAGTCCAGGACTATGGCCTGGCCAGGTCGGATTTTCAACTTGTTCGTTTCTTCGGGTGAAGTAACCTGGAACCTGAAAACAGCTAGATCATCGGATAGCTGTGTTGCACTCTTCAGCTCAGCTTTGCTTCCCTCAGTCTCGATTGACTCTGCTCCTGGCTCCCCGACAAGGTATTTGATCTTTGGACTGTAAGGGCTTCGTTCGACAGAGGTTCCGGATTTTTGGCGAAGAGGCAGAGCATTGCTGACGAACGTGAAGCCGGTAACTTTCATGACTGTGATCGCAGAGTGTTTTTTCATTATCTTCAAAGCATCTTGGCCGATGATATTTTCGGCCATGCCCGTCAGATAGAGCACATCTCCTGTCTCGAAGGAGACAATAGTGAAGCCAGCTAGCCCTGTCGCCTCGATATTTCCAAGGCTCGATACAAATCGATTGCCGGAGTAATCCGGGAGTACAATGGATTTTCCATCATCAGGGCTTACCCGAATGAATCCAGGTAGACCGCTTCGGGCATTCATCCCGGTATGTGAGGGAAACCTGGTTGCCGTTGATCGTTGTGATTTGTAGATGGACCCCACGAAGACGGTATCTGCGTTAAGAATGAAATCGATGACATCCTGTGGTAGTCTCTCGGATTCCTCTAAATGTTTTTCTTGATACGAGATACGGGATTGTGCGTGTGCATATGGTACTAATTCGCGCACGTTGATGTATTTGGGACAGTTCCTGCAAAAAGAAATGTATAAGTCAAGGCCGAACAGAATATTGCTTTCTTGTGTCAAGGAAATAGGGCATTCTTACCCTAGCGCTTCATTCACTTTGATGTCAAAATGAATATTTGAGTTCCCTTCGCGGTAGATGTGCTCAATCCTTCCTGCGAATTTGTTGCGTCTTCGAGTCGAGAACTCAATGCCCAGGCCAGCAATCAAGGATCTCTCGGAATTTTGAATGCCACTTGATCTTGTCCAAGCAGTAAAGGTGTCCACCAATGGGTCTCCTTCCCATACATGAGCGATAATTGATAACGATTCGGGATTCGGACTCTTCACAAAGCCGATCTTTCCGTCTGCACCAGCCATGATAGAAGCCCAGGGACGGCCATATTCATCGATAGTAGTGACAGGTATGAAATTTAAATTGGATGTGTGAAAAAGGCGATGCTGATACGGCATGTCCTTCCCGACGATGCGCCAGTGATCGCTGACGGCATCTTCAAACCCTAGCCGACGCTGTATGGCGACCTCACCGGGGTGCCATCCTTGAATTGCGACCGCCATCAGAGGGAAATACTGTAGACGCAAATAATCTGTCTGTCAACAGTCGACGAGAGGGACAATTTGAAAAGATAAAGGAGCTTGCGGGAGTAGGAAGAATGAATGATGCGATGAGATGTAGAAGGGGCGCGGTCTGTCATTTATGGAACGCCGCCACTCACCGTTAGGTCGCCCCTCGGAACCTTACAGTGCAATTAAATTACCAATCTACCAGAAAAAATCGCCCAAAAAGAGATAATAAGTTATTTTACCTACATTTTATTAAAGTCTTGATAAGCGAGGTCTTATATCGTATTTTCTACTCTAGAATAGCCCGAGCCTTTTTATTCACACCTCGCAATTCTCCATACCACATCACCATACACATCTTCGCCGCAAAACTAAACACATAAATATTGAAGTTTCGGATGAACATTGTGACATTCCTCATAGTCACAGTAATCTATTGTCCTCACCCGCTGTAATGTCATCTTATACCTTCACATGAACCTTGCGAGCTTCAACCACGGACTTTCTCCCCAAGAGATTATTAACATACGAAGAATATCTTGGATAATACATTTCCATTTCGATCCCCAGTTTTCCAGCCCAACGATGCATCAAAACCAGAAACGGATCAACGACCGTGAAAGAGTTCCCCACCGCATAGTCCGAGCCATGCTCCGATAGTCTACCCTCGATCAGTGCGTAAACATCTTTAATATTCTCCAATCCCCGGGACCGGATAGACGGATACAGATCAGGGTCATTTGTAAACCTTTCTGGTCTCACGATACTCGCGAAAGATTGGGCATGGGCAGTGGTAGACAGGTAATTCAGCCACTCATACACGCGAATTGTTTCCAACGTGCTTTGTCCGAAGAGATGCGCCTCCGGCGCGACCGATGAAATACCAGTCAGCACGGCTGACATTTCGGTAATGACTTCATGCCCAATTGCTAGAACAGGAACTCGGCCTTTCGGATTGAGCTCTTTGAATTCTCTAGACATCTTGCTGCCCACCTGGGCGAGAATGAACTCCGCTTCGAGCCCTGCCTCACAGAGAGCGACATGCGGAACGAAAGAGCAAGCCTCGGGCGAGTACCACAGTTTCAATTGTGGCTTTTGGGTTGCTGGCATTTTGGAAAGGTCTAGGCATGTCAGCCATGGAGCTGTCTTTTGAAGCGGGGTTTGACGGCTTACCGGCGCACATGTTGACGCTGTGCGACGAATTTGAATCTCTGTGGCTGGGTTGCGTCTGTCTTCTAAAATAAATCAGGAAATGCACGGCTTTATGTGGAATCAAAACCATTGATTTCTAGAGTAAATGATGCCAGATCAGCTGGATAGTTTTCAAGTATGCTCGCTTGATTCGCTCTTCTCGCGTAGCTCGCTTAACTCGCTAAACGATTCTTCGTAAACTCGCATCAACCTATCGAGGCTAGGCAAGGATGGTGAGTAGCAGGTGGGTTTGTAATAAAAATGAAGTCGAGATGACAACGAATTTTTTTGTCTCGTCTAGTTACACTGACATATAAATCCTAGTCGTTCCCCGCGTTGCCTTCCTCAAGCCCAAGTTTCCTTACACTGACACTAAACAACTTACCCTGGAACTCGTCTTTCACCATACACTTCCTCTCCTTGTCGACAAAACCATTCCGATACAGTATCAACCATCACATTCAGCATGTCCCTCCCTATCTATCATTACCTCGACATTGGTCGCCTTGGCCGTGGTGAAGTCGTCAAGTGAGTGTCTCCGTGGTCCCGGGGCACTGCTCATTTCATCGCAAGCCGAACTTCATGCTAATTACAATTCTCGAATCAGTCTTTTCCTCAAGGATGCTGGAATCGAAGTCAAACAGTCTCTCTACCCGTCTGACGCGACATGGCCCCAGCAGAGCGAGAATCTGAAGGCACAGGGCATCACCCGCACGGGCAAGCTCCCTGCGCTCGAATATAAGGAACGGGTACTCATACAGGTCAGCCGAGCTACCGACATGGTCTTTCAGAATAGAGTTGACAATAGCAGCACATTCCTATCCTGCGATATCTCGCTCGCGATATTGGAGGCTATGATGGGGAAACAAATTGGGAGAAATATGTGGTTGATGCTGTTTCAGACATTTATGTTGATTGGAGGGTAAGTACATATGATCCTTAAACACACGTCCATGGGCAACAAGACTGATTAAATCAGGACAAGTGGGCTACGAATCTAAGAGGGGTGAAGCCTGAGTACAAGGATAAGCATGTGCCAGAGTATTACAAACTCGTTGCGCAATACTATTCGGATTATGAAGGGCCATATCTGCTGGGTGATAAGGTCACTTATGTTGACTTTGCCGTATACCAGTCTATTGATAATGATCGTAGAACTGGTACACTTCCGGTATGACACCATTGCGCCTTTAGACAACCAGATTGCTAACTAGTATGTTGTGACTAGTCGGTCCTGCCGGAAGCTCTGGTCAAGCTTGAGGAAACTTTTGAAAAAAGACCCAATATTGCGGAGTATATCAAGAGCAACAAGTAGGACAAACATTGGACTTGTTCTTGGCCAGCACATTTATTTTGCTAGCGAATCGCGGCCTTGACAGAGCAAGGACGTCAGCCTATTCTAGATTCCTTTCGAGGATAGTTACGATTACCAAGTCCACATGATTTTCATTTCTATAAAGTGCTGAATGCCAAATGTCAATATTTGAAACGCAGCGCCAAAATAGCACTTGTAGACGGAATAAGAAAGTATAACAACGAGGCAGGATAAACACGATACACTTTAATTTACCTGGACCGCTTTCGAGAACGTCTCTTCCGCGTTTTTCTCTGCGTCAAACCGGAAAATCCAATCCTCACGAGGCATCTGGATTGATGCAGGATCCTTAGCAACCTTATCCCAATCCGCCTTATGCCACATATCGCGTGTGGTCTCTCCTGTTTTCTGAACAGCCCGGACCCGTTCATATCGAATATCCTGGTATGCCCGAACTGCACCAGGCACTCCATTCTTCGTGCCGCGCTTCAAGCAGACAGCCAGTACAACTCCATCTTCCATTGCTTGCGTTGCACCTTGCGCCGAGGTAGGCAGGAACGGATGTGCTGAGTCTCCAAGCAGGGCAATGCGCCCGTGGTCACTGACCCATCGTGGTAATGGATCACGATACACAAGCTTCCAGTCGACTATTTCGGGGGTCTTCTCGACAATTGCTTTGCAGATCGGATCCCACCCTTCAATTACTTTGTATACATCCTCAAGCTTTCCCGGGAATGACCATGATTCTTCGATATCGGCATCATCCTAACATTTTACCGTGTTAAAAGTCTCCTTCCATGATACAAGAAGTAAAACTCACTTTATGTGTCAAAACCCAGCAGCAGTCCTGTCCGTTTTTGATAGTGGAAAAAAGGAAGTGTACATCCGGGCCAATCCAGCCATTGAATGTGTCTCCATTCTCGCAGAAATGCTTTGTTCGTGGATCCTGAATCATATCGGTATTTGAGAACCTATGATCAACGTAAGCTTGTGATTATATTTCTGCGCTCATTACCGACTGACCATGCTCGAAAGACAGCATAGCCGCTTGACTTAGGTTTGTCAACGTAGCCTAATACTAGCTCGCGCGCTTTCGAGCGCACGCCATCTGCACCGATGACCAAATCCCCGAAAATCTATAACGTGAGCTTTTATAATTCAAGGGCAGGCATGGGAATTCATTTACCTTTTCTCCATTTTCCAGAACTATCCCGGCTTGGTCCTCATCCTCAAAATATTCCGTCACCCTTTGGCCGAGATGGATCGGAATTTTCAGCTCGTCCCTAGCATAATTGAAAACCACCGTGTGTAGCTCGCCGCGATGGCCGTTGAAGACCGGTGCATCGGGGTCCGGGCTGGGTGTTAGCTGGGTATGAACCAGTTCGCCAGTCCATTTGTGGATTTTGAAACCATGACTCTGTAGATTGATACTGAGTGGTTTCAGGCGATCCGCGATTTTTCCGTCTGACCAACGGCGGAATATGCGACCGGCATTGGGGCCAAAGGAAATTATATCGCCGAGGGACTTCAATTCTGCAATATAAAAGTTTGTCAAGCCTACTTTCTCAATATGGACCGATGACACTAACCAGGGAATGACTCGTAAATTTCCACCTCGTGTCCTTGACGATGGCATTCAATTGCGGCCGTTAGACCACCGAATCCTTAAACCAAGTCAGAATGGCGAGTCAAAAACGCTATTATAGGTCATACCCGCGCCAACAACTATCACTTTGATGCCAGAAGACTCTGATCCCGCTCCGTTTGGAGCCTTTGAAGCTGCCATGATGTGTATTATTTCGCGCAAGAGTTGTGGAAGTACGAGTAGTGATGATTGAATGGAAATTCTTCGCGCTGGGCGCAAAATCCTGGCTTAAATTGAATGGAGGACAGCCCCATCCGCCCGGTTAATAGGAATAACCCCAGCTTTGAACGGAACCAGAACGTCACAACTGCCGAGCACTATACCATAAGCGTACACGGATGAGGGCTCGGTCATCTTTACCGAATCCAAACGCCAATAAATCTTCTCCATTCGTCTCTAGGACGAGGATGTGGAGATGTGTTCTGCGGGGCTACAGGAGGGCAAAGGTCAGGAGCATAATACCCCGCACCCCCGCAAATGGTAGTGCGATTTACCAGATGTATACCTCAAAAGTCATCACTAAAGATAAAGTACGGGATAATATGATATTTCATATGCCGGAAGGGTGGCGTTGGTTTGTGGGGCCCCAGGATGGCTGTGAGATCCTTTTGCGGGGCTTCGCGTAGAGAAAAGGTGGTATGGGGACATGGAAATATAGATGCGCATACAATCCCGGAAGTCATATGGAAAAGTGCTAGCTTGTGACAAAGGAAATAAGTCGACACTATGACTACCTCACATCCTGAGTACGACGATAAAACCACTGCGACAGAAGTGGCGAGTGCTTTTGCGGGCAGTATACTAGGCAAAAATGGTGAGCAGAAAAGAAGGATCCTTTTGACAGCATGAAAATATAACAAGATTCATCATAGTCGTTATCACGGGTGTCGGTCCTAATAGCTTGGGTGAAGCACTTGCCCTTGCTATAGGAAGCCAGAGGCCCGCGAATCTGATTCTTGCCTCACGAACTGAAACTAAAGTTGAAGAGGTCGCCAGGAAAGTCCGAGAGCAAGTGCAGGGTATTTCAATCACAGCGATTGCACTGAATCTTGCGTCTCAGAACTCAATTCGTGCGGCAGCATCGAAGATCCAGGGCCTAGTCCATCGGATTGATATCGTCATCAACAATGCCGGAATGATGGTACAAGAACGGCAGACAACAGAAGAGGGTATTGAAATTCAGTTCGGAACGAATCATATTGGGCATTTTCTCTTCACAAATTTGCTCATGCCCCAACTGAAGAATGCTGCTAAAGCTTCTGATCCTGGATCTACTCGCATCATCAATGTGACTAGTGCTGGCCACCGACTATCTCCCATCCGGTTTCATGACTACAACTTTGAAGGCAAAGAAATTCCTTTCGATGAGCGACCCCCGGAGGGGCTGCCGCCCATGTTCAGCCCCACGGCGGATGGGTATAATGGGTGGCTGGCGTATGGACAGTCCAAAGCAGCTAATATCCTATTCACGGTGTACTTGACAAAGCGCCTGGCAAATGCAGGTATTGTTTCTTATAGTGTACACCCTGGCTGTAAGTAATATGTATTCTAGTCTGATGATCATGCTGCGATGTTGCTGACACGGATCTAGCTATCTGGACCGGCTTGAGTCGGAACCTGGATGAGGCTGGCAATGAGACGATGTCTAAGACTAGCAATGTCTGGAAGTCGGCCGATCAAGGTGCAGCTACCATGCTTGTAGCTGCTTTTGACCCCGCCCTAGCATGTATGACTTTCCATGGTAATCTACATACAATGACTTTTAGTGCTAACGAGGAAATAGATGTCACCGATCCATCGGCTATATACCTCAGTGACTGCCAATTCGCCAAAACTGCACCTCATGCAGTGAACATTGATGCAGCCGAGAGACTCTTCCAACTGAGCGAGGGATTGGTGGGAGCCAAATTTGAACTGTGATACTTATCAGTCTAGATCGACATGTCGGATGCTCCGACGCAGTGTTCATATCGTTGCAATGCAGCGTGACTTTTGACTGGATGAAGTATATCAGAACTGAGAAATCAACTATACCACACCGCTTCATGCTCTCCTTGTAATAATATAGATATCGGCCTAATTCTAGAACGTATCTAACCGCCACTGCGCGTCGCATGAAAACTACTCCACGATGACTAACTCCGATCGGAGGTCCGACAGTGGCGACTCCACTTTCAGGTTTCTGCGCGCCAACCACGTCGGAGATGACGCGGAATTACCCCGTCGGCAGCTGGCTGGCCTGCCCACCGGTGCAGATTTGGGCGAAGATGCAGGGCTTTTCTGCCCGCGTCGGAGGCATATCCGACTCTCAATCTTGCTACGCGGCGTGAACTTCCAATCGAAGCTTAGGATGGATTGCCGATGTGCCGGATGCCACTAATGACTGCAACATGGAAGAAAAAAACCTTTTCCTATTTTCAATTTCTCTTATACTAGCAATTGCCCTTGCAAAGTGAAGCAAATGTTGTCTATCTCATCGATCTTGTATTTAGAGATTCATTGAGCTTCACCAAAAGCATTCCTTGCTGCATTCTGTCACGAGCTTCGAAACTCTCTCCGTGGTTCCTTTCAAGTGCATGGAATTCGCCAAAACATTGAAACCTTTGAAAACAGTCGACTGGTTCCACCAGCGATAGGGTCAAGCTTTGGACCATGAATCGTCAACGTGCGGCCGAAAAGGCATTACACGACCAAACGAACATTCTCCCTTTCGGCCAGCTTATGGTTGTCTTCTCCGGCCTGGCTACCTCCCTGGTGATCACCTTCATCGACCAAAATGGAATCAGTGTCACATTGCCTACGATTGCACGCGACCTGGGGGCACAGAATACTATCTCATGGGCGGGAACCTCGTCATTAATCGCCAATACTATGTTCACAGTTCTATACGGCCGATTGTCCGATATCTTCGGACGCAAGATCGTTTACCTATTTGCACTAGTCTTGCTGTGCATAGCGGATCTGCTCTGCGGCCTGTCACAGAATCCGGCCATGTTCTATGTGTTTCGAGGATTGGCTGGTGTGGCCGGTGGTGGTGTCACTTCTCTAACAATGATCATCGTATCGGACGTTGTCACTCTTGAACAACGAGGAAAATATCAAGGTGTTCTCGGTGCATCACTCGGGGTGGGAAATATCATTGGTCCGTTTATTGCTGCTGCATTTATCATGCGTTCAACGTGGCGCGGTTTCTTCTGGATGATTTCGCCGCTGGCGGCGCTTTCAGCCGTTGTGGGGTACTTCTTGATCCCAAACAACGCGCAAAAGGGCGGCTTCCGCAAAAACATGCGGCGCATTGACTGGTTCGGTGTCCTGGCGTCCTCTATTGGAATCATCTTCATTCTGATCCCTGTCTCGGGGGGCGGTTCATACTTCCCGTGGGATTCGCCGATGGTAATAGCAATGCTTGTCATCGGAAGCTGCGCTTTTGTCGCCTTTATCTTCATTGAATGGAAGGTGGCATCACTGCCAATGTTGCCAGGTACTTTATATGTTCTAATCACTCAGAGGAAAGACTCACTGACTCGGATATAGTCGTCTTTTTCAAAAGCAAAGTTATTACTGCTCTGTTTTTACAGAGTTTTCTTCTCGGGGCGGTTTACCAGGCGTATCTCTACTACTTGCCACTTTACTACCAGAATGCTCGAGGCTGGTCTCCTATTGTCTCCGCTGCTCTGACTTCGCCAATGGTGGCCTGCCAATCGCTTGCCTCCATTTGTTCTGGTCAGTATATCTCTCGGCTCAAGCGCTACGGAGAAATTATCTGGGTGGGCTTTGGTTTCTGGACTTTGTAAGTTTCCCTTATCTGCAAGGTTGCTATTTGAAATTCAATTCTAATCTTCACGAATAGGGGCGCTGGTCTTATGCTTCTCTTCGACGACAAGACCCACCCGGCCGTCATTGCAGTCTGCGTTGCGATCTCCGGAATTGGGATTGGTTTCACTTTCCAGCCAACCCTCGTCGCTTTACAAGCCCACTGCACAAAGTCACAGCGCGCCGTCTCCATCTCCAATCGAAATTTCTTCCGTTGCATGGGAGGAGCCTGCGGCCTCGCTATCTCCGCTGCTATTTTGCAGGCTACCCTACGCTCACATCTTCCTTCCGAATTCTCCTATTTGACCACGTCCAGTTACTCGCTTCCATCGCGAGCAAGTCTCACCGATACCCAATGGTCACAAATTTTGCTTGCATACACCAAGGCTTCTCATGCTGTCTTCATTCTGCAGGTTCCTTTGATTGGAGTCTGCTTCCTGGCCTGTGTGTTTGTTCGTGATCGTGGTCTGGAACGTCCGAAAGAACCCGAAGAAATTGAAGAAGAGAAGCGAAAGGCCGAGGCGGAGCGAGATGCAGAGGTGGCACTTCCTGAGTCACAACCAGAAACAGCTGAATATGACCGGCGCGAAGAGGTTGTTAAGCAGCACCGTTCTATCCCTGCCTTTGCTGAGGCAGATCTCGCTAGACGAGACGAGAAAACGAGCTCCGTCCAAAATTAAAGCATGAAATGGAGACGAAGAGTTTCATTTGCTTATTCAAGTTCTGTCACCTTTTTTTTCAACTTAGTATTTCTTGTTTCATTCTGCCTTGACAGGTGCTTGCATGGCGTTCGATACCAAAAAGCGCACAGTATATATATGCATACATAGTAATATCCATGGATTAGTAGAATAGCGCAATTCCGATAATATCAAATAGATTTAAAATCATGATTCATTTTGAGTGAAAATAACCCCGTAGCGTCTTTTCTTAGAGCTGACGAGGGCTTGCTTTGGCTGAAGGTTGCATTTACTCGCGCCTTGGCGGAGACCGCCGTTGGACTTGCCCGCTTCCAACTCCAACGAACAACTCTAGAACATCACCACGTCCGTTGGGACCCCACCATCCGAGCGAGGCTGTCTCTATTGACCTAAATCCGGCCTACCATATTGCACCTGGACCATGCGACATCATGTATCCTGTTTGCCCCAGCCCGGAGTCTTCCAGACAAACGAGTCCTTCGACGAAGGACTTCAATCCCCGGAAACGTGGGCGAACAGCGTGCACACGCTGCAAAACCAGGAAACAGAAGGTGGCTATTGCGTCTCACCACTATACCGGGACAACCGCTGATGAGTTTGACGCAGTGCGACAATGAATATCCGACCTGCTCCAACTGCCAGAAAGCAGGGGTCACGTGTGACAAGTCCAGCGTGCGCGAAGATACAGATCGCCAGAATGAGTGAGCCGAGAGCTAAGAGGAGTGAGAGTAGTTGCGAAAATACATTGCTAATCAATCGAGACAGCTACACACGTGCGTTGGAAGAACGCGTGGCATTCCTCGAGGGCAAGCTTGTTCAGCCTGATTCTTCCACTGGTCACAATGCTGCCCCAAATATGTCAGCCTCTGTTTGGTCTCCGCAGGGTGGCCAAACGACACCGCAGACAACAACCTCTGGCCTGGATAACAACCCGGTGGGAGAGATCGTGGGCCTGCTTGCCCTGAGCTCGTCCGAGGCACCCGCATATGTAGGCTCAAGCTCCGGTCTCTCCTTGGCCGCCAACCTGGGCGAGATGGTCCAAACCAGCGTTTGGAATCAATTTATATCGCGAATGCAGCCTCAGCAACCCCCCGCGACAATCAGTAATCAACAAAACACTTCTAATATAACGGCGGGGACAACTCCGCAATCGGGTGGTGGCTGCGCTCGAGTGCGAGACCGCTACAAGAGATCAGATGAGCTTCTACCAGAGCCACCAACCGATGAAATGGGAACGAAGTTGATCAGCACGTATCTGAAAAGGCTCCACTCTCGGTATCCATTTCTAGATCGCAAACAAATATGGCGGCTTCATGAAGAACGCTGCCAATTAGCACAAAAAAAACGCGAGGATCTCACAAGATCGGATCGATTCGGTATCTTCAAACTAAATTTGGTTTATGCTATTGGTGCTACAATGCTTCAGCTGAGCGAAAAGTACAAATACGCATACACGGCGCCAGAGGTATATCTAACTTCCACAATTCCAGAATGTTTGTGACTAATGCGTGGTAGCGATTTTATGCCTTTGCACTGCAATATGTGCCCACAATGTGTGAGGCTCGCTCTATTGAAAATATCGAAGCAATGATACTTCTCGTTGTATACCATCTCCGCACCGCCTCTAGTCACGGCATGTGGTATATGATCGGATTGGCAATGCGGACAGCTATTGACCTCGGTCTTCACCGGAAGGCAAATGAAATCAATATGGATCCATTTACCACCCAGATGCGAAGGAGACTATTCTGGACAGTATACTATCTAGAAAGGGTCGTCTCGATGTCCCTCGGTCGTCCATTTAGCATATCTGATCGTCATATCGACCTCGACTTACCAATGGACGTGGACGACGACATACAAGACCCCGCCCTTCTAACCGCATCACAAGTGCCGAGCGAAACAACCACTCTCACATTTGCAATCTACCTCTTCAAGCTGCGTCGCATCGACTCTCGGATTCAACACAAGATCTACCGCGCCGACAGACCCCTCTCCTCCCTCCGACTCAAAATGGACCCCCTCTATCTCGAGCTTGAAGAATGGAAAGAATCCGCTTCCCGACGGTTCTCCGGCTCAGATCTTGATTACCCAATGCTTCACTACAACCGAGCTGTGCGACTCCTAATTCAACCATTCCTACCCCTACTACCCATAACAGACCCTTATTACAACATCTGTCTCCACGCCGCAGGAGAAATATGCCAATCGCACAAACGCCTCCATCAAACCCTCGAATACGGCCATTCATTCCTCGCCGTACAAACCGTATTCATGGCTGGCATCACCCTTCTCAACGCACTCTGGACGCACACAGATCAAGTGTGGACCGTGCGCATGAGCAACGATATCCGCGCCTGCTCAACCGTACTATTCGTCATGGGCGAGAGAGCGGCCTGGGTCAAAAAATACCGAGACGCATTCGAACTTCTGGTCAACGCCGCTATGGAAAAACTACAAGGCAACGAAGCAGCTCGGAACGCAGGAATGGCTGAGCTTATGACTGCCCAACACGGCGCTGCATGCCTGAACCCTCCTATGCCCGGCATGCCGGGTGGCGAAAAGTTACCGGCGGAAACCCCCATCGGATTGGCGCCGGATAATGCTGGTCTTGGGTCGCAGGCCTATCCCGATGATGACAGCGATCATGCTGTTAGGATGGCATTGCAACTCGCACCGTGGATTGATCAGGACCAGAGCGATCCATTGTGGATGCCGGATTTCGAGACACTGGAGAGTTTGTCGGGGACGTTTTGGAGTAGTGCCGATACCACTCTTTTTGATGCATTATGATGGAAAGCGAGTCGATCATTGGATACGTGTAGTTTTATTATTGATTTGTTAGCGCTGAATAATTTACAATGTCATGATAATACATCTGGCACGTCAGAGAACCAGGTCGCAAGATCAGGAAGATCAAATCTGCCCAGAAATCCAAGATCTTCTTGACCCAGACCCATTTCATCCCAGCTCATGAACGGATTCATGACCGGGGCATTGGACTCGGAATCGCGCGATCCAAGAGCTTCAGCAACACCCTCAGTGGGCTGGGAAGTAATGTCCGATCGATCAGCACTCCGGTTACCTCTTTGTAATTGGCTAGGGGCAAGCGTGTTATCGTCGTTGCGAGAGGCACCTAAATCCATGTTAGACAACTTTTAATTCAAGGGGGAAAGATGGTTGGTCCCTTCGTACCCGTATAATTCTGCACAATATGCTGGTGCGTAACCTGCAGAAACTGTAGTGAGTTGCGAGCAGATAGACTGAATGACGACATATTTGTTAGAACTTCTTCGCATTTTCGCCATGTATCGTCCACGGCGTGCACGTCGATCTGGTTGAGGATTGAGCTACAAGAATAAGACATGATCAGGACGAATCCCGCAGTTGAGGTATCTGTGACTCGCGTATTAGATGTTGCTTTTCAACTGGCTGGGATGAAGAAGGGCATACAAAAGCCGTTGTACCACCATGCGTCTGTCAATGACGTCCTATATGTCGCGTGCACATGCGAGACCAGTTCCACAGCTGCTCTGACGCAGGCTGCAGCACAATTTACGGACATAGAGTTGTAGATGACATTCTTCTCTAATCCCATCGTGCTCTTGTCTGGATCTGAGCCTGTTTGCCGGGCGAAGCCGATCCGGTCGTCGGAGCAGAGTTGTGTGAACATCGGACGATAAAGGAGAAGGCGAAGATGGATGAATCTGGGCTAGTTAATGCGATTGCAGTCTGTTTTGCGAGAAGATGCAAATACCTGGCGCGCAAGACATTACGCTGACGTTTGAATATCGGGTCTTGGTGGCTATTTGGGCTGAGCGGTGGGTGCATGCTTGTCCAGTTAAGTACTGGAGGAATGTTTGCTTCGTATGTGGAAAGCTTATCGTCGAGTTCCATGATGACATCTAAACTACTATGCCTCATTCCTCGGTGTGACAGAGGTCGATGCTGGTTGGACCGGCTTTGCCATGCATTGTATATGTCTGAAAGAATAGCCTCAAGAATTTTGTAGAGCTCAATTGTCGAGACGTAAAATGTCATATAACCGGACATATGATCACAGGGCTGTCCGCTGAGTGCACATGGGTCGTCGGAATGTGATTCGGGTTTCATGACAGGGGGCGAGGCAGGAGAAATATGGGACGTCATGCTTGGGCGGCCATAAGTCATACTCACGATCCTGAATTGAAATGTCAGTAATAATATAGGACGATTCACATGAGAGCTTCATACATATCCATGATCACGCATCCGTGCCAAGTCCGACGCCTGATCTCCTGTTCCAACGGGTTTATGGATTGCTGTGTTGCAGTTTCATGCAAACCCAGTCCTTGGGCCACCCGGCAGGCAAGCCCAATGGCGTTCCAGCACCGATTTGGATAGGGCGTGCTTTGTAGAAGCAGAGAAATAATGAGAAGTGTTTGCACAACACCAATGGTGCCTATATCAAGGAGGTCAAGACCGACAAATCGCTTGGATCGCAGAAAAAAGGAGTATGCAGCTGCCTCGCGCTCGGTGGCAGGGATGTCCGAGAAATGGCAGCTCAAGCCAAATATGGCGTTCAGTGCACAGTGAAAGACAATGGACTGGTGGCCAGAGTCGAATGAGCCTCCAAGACCAATGTTTAGTTCTGGTAGTTGAGGCTTGGGCCACTTGGTAGAACCCCACAGATTCTCATATGCCTGCTCGAAGCTTGGTCGATGGAAAAACGGATATAGACAATGTACTCGATTCCAATAGCATTCCAGAAGATGATCTGCCAGTGAACGGGGTGGTAGCGAGAAATCGTCAAATTGTAGTCCCAGGGTGGGTGTTAAGCAGTCTCGCCAGAGCCCTGTATCCCGGTAGGAACCAGAACCACCTGGAGTGTTGCCCTCCATTCTTTTGAGTGTTTGTAGGTACGACCGTATCGGTATAGAGTCCTTTGCGAGACGCATGAAAGAGGCAACAGATGAGCTGCCATAATATTGCTCTCTAGGCGAATCTTTGCTTTCTCCATCTTCTCCAACGGATATTGCTCCCATAGCCGTGACATTACCATGGGAGTTGATTGACGGCGAGGAATAATTATTTGCGGAAGACGGTTGTCCAGTCTCATACAGAGCGGGATTTTGGCGAGGTGACACCGCGTCAGAATCTGGGTGCCCCAGACTTGAATGTGTCGATGGTACAGACGGTCGATGTCCCGACTGCGCGCCCATTCGCGAGGCAGTGGGAGTCATCGACGGACGTAGTTGGTCGAATATCGTGGCATTGGAACCTAGTCCGAGTAGCCCCTCCACGGCCACAGATGTTCTGGACTCGTGGTCTATCGTGTCTGCACTAGGCTGCCTCTCCTGGTCATCGTCCGATAATCTTCCCTCTTCATCTGGAAGTCGGGCCGGAACAGCAACTCCATTTTGCGTGCAGATTTCTTCTAATTCTCGAATTCGGTTGTGTAGAACCTTGAGATACGCATCATTACTGGCTGAACGAGCGTTCTCGATCTTGTAGACGCACCGGTCTATCGGATACGCCCGTCGAGCACATGGCCCACAGATCGGCTTGGCCCCGTCGCACCGGACTTTTTTGTCCCTGCATGATTCACATGCTAAAGCGATCTTGCGGCGACGCGGGGTTTCTTTTTTTGCAGTTCTTCTTCGCGAAGACATGTTTGTCCTAGTCACCGAGGCTCAGGTCGAGACTCAAGTATGGATCCCTGCCACTCGGGGCCGGGACAACAATTAGTTGTGTGGTTAAAGGTCCCCCGGGGGCGATCATGCGATTTCCATGGTCCAGAATGTTGGGGAACACGAATACAGTTGCCTGAAAAATAGATTTGATCTCTTTCAGGGCCTTATTGCGAAGATCGTCGTCTCGCTGCCAGAGTGTGGAGAAAGGAAGAGACGCAAAGCAGCGACGCCGGGATGCACCCGAGCTCGTCACGTGCCGGTATACTTCACGCGGCGACCTCCGAATATACTTTCTACATCGACGTTTAAAGCGATATAATGATACTTAAATGAGGCTCCATCCGAGGTCAAAACAAGCATCTTCTACATGGGAATTGTACGACTGTAAATTCCCCGAGCAGGCGTGGCTAGCGGTCGTCCGGGATGCACCCGGCGGCTTGCGAGGCGCCCGGGTGCGTTCCGAGATTGACGTAGTATGACGGGGGCCTCCTCGCGAGCTGCGCAAGTTAGATTTTGTATCACAAGATATTTGCGCCTCAACAAAACTTTAGTGCAGCGCTAAACCCCGGACCACTTACATATGTCATCCCATGCCACTTGGCGCGACCACAAAGGCCTTCGAGCCCCCTGGTCTGCCCCGGATTCTACTTCTTTCACAACCCAACAAATGCAGAAATACCTACACACCCTGAGGAAAACAATCTTACGTCCAAAACATATATCATAAAACACCGTCACCAATGCCCGCCGTGCATCAAACCCACCATCACGACCAAGAACGCCAGGCATGCTGCCAAGGACATGACATCCCATCCTATACCAAAGCGCAGAAGCGCTGGCCCGCAGAGCCCGGTCTTCAATGGGGCTCTGATCCAAGCTTCTGCTATCATGGATTCTCTTCTCCAGTTGGGACATGGACTGAAGAGCGCGTAACGCAGAACCTGATGCGCAATATGACATGCATGGCCAACAGCGTGACCGTCGACTTTGGCTACGAATTTGATTTCTCCACGCACACCCCAAACCTCCTTTCAGACCCGCCGGATGTTATCCACTTGAACAGATTCGACCTTTCTTCCGATTCACAGACCGATCACCGAAGCAAAACACCGTCGCTAAGATCCGCTTCCTTGTCGACGGCTCCATCCCTCGATGCGAGTAGCCCGGAAATAATTAAGGAGGAGAAGCGACCGGCAAAGCAAGAGGAAGAAAACACACCACCGAAGAAGAAGCGAAAGTGTGTTCAAAAGGCTGGGCAACAATTATGTCATTGCCGATCAGAAAAGAAAAGGAGAGAGGCTGTCACGCGAGGATATCAGGATTTATCTGACTTGGTACCCGGACTCAAGAACCATAATTTTACGAGAAAGTACATTTTGGAGGAGACAGCAAAATATGTGACAACTCTTCTCCAAGGCAACGAGGATTTACGAAGACAGTTGGACGAAATAAACGTTGGCGAGGAACCAAATATGTGGCCGATCTTCGAAAAAGAGGAGGATCTATGATTTATGACTTGATGTAAATTTAATAGGAAAGGAAAATTGTTTAACCCAACCAAACTATCAATTTTATAAAACTTGCTTGGTTATAGTATACTATGTGAAGAAAACGAGGTAGATTCTCATAGCCGAATACAATAAAGCTTGTCATTAATTGGTTAAAGAAGACAAAGGCTTACCTTACCAAACACTGACTATACCAAGCTCTACACAGAAAATACAACAATAATGCAAGTCACAGAAACTCAACCCCGATATATCGTAAAGTAGTACAGGTAATCATACTCGAATGTTTCGGTTCTTCCTCTTTAACCGGCTGTCTTCGATCTCAATACTCCTACGACGACATAGTTTTTGTTGTTGCTTTCGCCTAGGTACAAGAGGTGCATTGCTGTCATCATCATCATCATCATCATCATCATCATCATCATCATCATCACTGTCTCGATGCCGCTTTCTCGGAACTAAACTGCCAGCTCCAGACTCACCACTTGCAAGCTCCTCTTCTAACTCCGCGATAGCTTCAGCAGAAGGGTGATCATCGCCCAATGAAGAGCCACCGAACAAACTCTTTAGCGAATCACTTTCGCTCACGTTGGATTCAAAGAAAGTGCGAATTTCACTTCTTTCTGCCTCAATCTCGATTTTGCCGAGGAAGTTTGATATCAAAGTCGGAACCAAGTTTATGGGGCTACAGGAAAACGAAAGTTCGGGGTATGACCCAGATCATTTATGATCCTCCGGAAAATCACCATGAGGGCATTTCAGTCATCTTGTAGTAGTAGACCCAGCCTGACAAATTCATTTTGGAATATAAAGTGCCGTGTTCCCTGTTGTGTGTTGCCAGTGGACATTGCCGACATGAGAATAACTTGGAAGGGTGGGATTGGAACGTAAATATAAATGTGATTATTGAACCTCGACTCAAGAGTCAGGGGAACCAAATGGTCTTAAATACTCGAAATTTACTCAGGGATTAGTGGAATTAGGTAAAAAAGAAACCACTAAAAATGAAAGAACGCTTAGAACATGGAAAAGTCTTCGAAAGCCCTTTAGATCGAATCCCTCGACCACGACTAGTGTCAAGACATAACGTCCAAAGGATCCAACTCCTCTTTTCTACTCACAACGCCGGCGCATATGTAGCCAAACCCTTTGCAAAGCGCTTAATCTGCGATGCATAATACATCTAAACCAAGAATTAGCAGACTGCCCATTATGAGAACCAGAAAAAAGAAGGGGGAGGAACTTACACTCTCAATCCCAGCCCCAATAAGATTTCTCGGCAAAAACTTCGCAAACCAAGGTGTCCGCACCTTGACCAGCGGTAAAGCAGCCTTCTCATCCGTAACCCCCTCATCCAATAGCAGCAGCGGGAACGCAGGATCAATAGCAGCCGGTCGCCCAATACCAACAACATCACAAGCTCCATCCTCGATAGCCGCGACGCAACCTGCGCGAGTCCGGAACCCACCGGTCAACATAAGAATCAGCTTGGGATGACGCTGGCGAACAGTTTTCGCGAATTCAAGGAAGAATGCCTCGCGCGCGGCGGTACGCTCTGATTTCACGGGAATCTCATTTTTAGCATACCCCATCATCTGGGGATCTTCGTAAGTTCCGCCGCTGATTTCCATGAAGTCAATACCCGCTTCCACAAGGAGGGCGATTTGGGTCATTGTTTCTTCGAAGTTCGCGGAGCTGTGGTCGGCTGAGTTAAGCTTGATGCCGATTGCGAAGGTACTCGGTACGACGGCGCGGGCCTGCTTGATGATTTCCAGGATGAATCGTGCGCGTTTCTCGGGTGTACCTCCAAATTCGTCCGTTCGGAGGTTTGTCTATAATTGAGATTAGTTGTCGTTCCGATGAACTGCCAGTGGTCCTTATAGACTCTAGTCCTTGCAGAGGTGGGTGATAGATCGATATATCGTACCTTCGGACTCAAAAATTGATCTGTAAAGCAATTAGCACAAGCATCCCAACAAAAGCTTTTTTTAAAAAAAGAAGACATGCAAGACATACCAATAAGATACCCATGCGCCCCATGCAACTCAACCCCCGAAAAACCCGCATCAGCCATAAGCCGCGTGGTATCAACAAACTGCGAAATAACCCTCTGCACCTCCGCAGCCGTCATTTCCCGCGGCTGAGTCCAAACAAGCGCCGCAATGATCCGGTCAATATAAGAATCACCGACATGAATTGGCACAGCGGAGGGCGCAATCGTCGCCGCGAATAATCCGCGCCGTCCTGCGCCGCGCAATGATTGTCGGCCCGGATGGCAGATCTGCACCAGTGTCGGCGTGCCGTGTTTTTGAGATGCGTCGGCGTATTTTTTCCACTGTGCGACAATCTCACTCTCGCTATCGCTGCCGCGGTATTCGCCGTGCAAGGCTGGGTCGTCGGGACTTCCTAGGTGGTTTATATCGACTTGGACGTTTCCGGTAAGGATGCTGCCCCAGCCGCCGGAGGACCATTTTTCGTAAGCGTCTATTAGAGGGTCTGGGTGGTTTGATTTGGCCATTTGTTCGGCCATTGCGGCCTGTTAGGTTGTTAATGGGCTAATCGTGGTGGTGTGGATTGGGTGGAGGGATGGACCTTAGAGAGGCGGTTTGGCAGGACCAGCCCGCAGGGTAATTTGACTGGATCGGCGAGTAGTGAAGGCATTGTTGCTGTTTCAATTCGTATATTCTGCTCTGAGTTGATGCAAAAGCAGGGGTTGAATAAAAGAAAAGCTCGACCTTGAAGAAACGCCAAAGTGGATATGCCTCGGTGGACCCACCCGCCACGCGGAGAGATTGTCGTCCCGACGGACTTCAATTTTGATCAGGTCAGACCAGATCAATGGAACTTCTAGTGATTTTGAACTGTGGGTCTGTAGCCCTGCATGGGTTAAGTTAATTCAATTAAGGTATGCATTACGGGGGCAGTGGGGAAATCGGGGGTTGGGTTGCTCCGGGCATGTGAAGGCCGGGATTAACCTGAGTGGAACTTTGGATTTTATTCTCTTGATTGCATTGGATCAGAACAAGCAGAGTAGAGGATACTGGCAGGTTTATTCATCAATACTCGGCATTCTCACCAAGTGTCTCCAACCCATTGCTGGTTTCGAATTACCTTGGCTAGACAAGATTATAAATCTTGAATAGCAGGGTCTACAGCAATCTTACCTTTTTTTTTTGCTGAAATGTGTGATATGTAATATTTGTCATTCATGATTTCAAAGCAAAAATGGATTCATTGGGGATTTCCATCTTAGTTAATCAATGTTCAGTGCGTCGACCTTATTGGAAGATTGGTTTGTGACATTGCCTCGGTTAGATAGGGAGATGGTGGAGACCTGGACCTCTAGAGGACTTGCATTGGTCAGTTAATCCATAGCTACCTTATAACTAATACACTATTCGTAGTATTATTAATAATGAATCTTATCTCATATCACACGGTGTTTAATTAACAAGAATGTGCAGTATTTGCTAGTATAGAATTAACTCGACTAAACAGACAAAGTCATCCAGAGCAGCACTTACACTACAACTACATTACAATTGCAACAGGTGTATATAATAATCTTCATTCATGATTTTGCTATCCTACCAATGCAGGCCATGCGAAACGAAGAGGGAGGGTATTCAAAAGAAAACCAAAAAAAAGAAACAAGAGTATAAAGCCCGATCCATCCAAAAGATTAACGCTGAAATGAAGAGGGCGCCATGGTCACGCACGGCGCGGAGATTAACAGATCCATGCACGGAATGTAAAGTGGTCAAACAAGATCCAGTCCTGCCGACCAACCACCTCGAGGTGACTTCCACCTACTTAAGGTATTTTTTGTTTGCTTACAGCTTCGAGCCGTTCTCATCGGTCGGGGAACCGTTCATCAGAGGAGAGAGGTTGCCCAGGCTGGAGAGGAGGTGACCGACCTCACGCTCCAACGAGCGAACCTCAGTGTGAGGGTCATACATGCGGGCCTTGATCCAATTATCGAGATCGGCATCAGACATGTTGCGCAGGTGGGTCTCGCGATCAACCTTATCCTCCTGCGCAGCGCGCATCACCTTACGAGTAACGACAATGCTAACCTCACGGATGCGAGTAACATCCGGGTAAAGCAGGCCGCGCTCGATCTCCTCAGCTGTCAGGGCAGCGGAGAGGGCCTCGCCAGAGGCGTAGATCATGCTGTCGGTGACGCGGACAGCCTTGGAGAGAATGCTGCCCAGACCGATACCCGGGAAGACGTACATGTTGTTACCCTGGCCGGGGTAGTAGGTGCGGGTCTCGCCAGCAGCGTTGGTGAAGGAGGTAGTAGGGAAGGGAGAGCCGGAGGCAAATAGGCAGCGGCCGTCGGTGTTCTTGACGGCGGACTCGAAGTCACACTCGGATTTGGAAGAGGGGTTGGACAGGGGGAAGATGATCGGGGAGGTGTTCCAGTCGGCCATCTTGCGGAGGATCTCTGGGGTGAAGACGCCGCCTAGGGTGGACAAACCCATGAGGATGGTGGGCTTGACGTGGTCGACGACCTCTTCCAGGGTCTTCCACTGCTGGCCGGCATTGTCCTGGCGGGCGAAGTAGACCTTGTGGTCGGCGAGCTTGTCACCGCGGTCGGCGGTGACGAGGCCCTTGGTGTCGACGAGGTAGAAGCAGTTGCGGGCTTCATCCTCGGTCATACCCTCGCGCATGAAGAAGGCGACGATCTGCTTAGCGACACCGACACCGGCGGAGCCAGCGCCGAGGAAGACGGCCCGCTGGTCTTTGCAGGGCAGACCGGAGCGCTTGACGGCGTTGATGACGCCGCCGAGAATCACGGCGCCGGTACCCTGGATGTCGTCATTGAAGCAGGTGTAGTTATCGCGGTAACGCTCCAATGCGGGGAAAGGGTTCTTGAAGTCCTCGAATTGGATGACAATACTGAATAAGCTTCGTTAGCCAAGCCTCGGGTGATATGCGGAGAAGGTCGGGCGGGGGAAAATGGAAATTGGAGATGAGATGGGGGGAATATCGGGTAGAGTTGGGGGGGCGAAAAGCAAAAAGAAAAAGGAAAGTCTAGGAAAGGCTTACCCAGGCCAGCGCTCGGTGAGAGCAGCCATCAATTCATCCATGAACTCGCGCTCCTCCTCGGCACTGATCTTGTCGCGGCGACTGCCCATGTACAGCGGGTCTTCCCGGAGGGTCTTGTTGCCAGTTCCCAGATCAAGAGTCAAGGGGAGAGTGGCCTCGGGACGAATACCAGCACAGGCAGTGTACAGAGCCAACTTGCCAATGGGGATACCCATACCGTTAATGCCCAGATCACCCAGTCCGAGGATACGGGAGCCATCGGTGATACATGTGATCTCGACATTAGGCTGGGGCCAATTGGAAATGACAGCGGCGAGGTTGCCCCGGTCTTCCCAGCTGAGGTACATGCCTGATTCACGTTAGTTCCGGTTTGAATTCGTGGAGTCCACCCGGGGATCACCTAGGGTGCCTAGGTGATCTGTAGGGTGTAAAATTGGAAGTACTCACCCTCGGGCTGCTGGTAGATCTCGGACCAGCGCTGGCAGGCCTCGCCCACGACGGGCGTGTAGATCAAGGGCGTCAATTCCTGCAGGGGTTGTTAGTGCCGATTTCTAGCTTTGGCTTGCACTTGCGATCCAATCACATGTGGTTGTTGGCATTTGACTTACCCTCAGGTGGTCGGTGACCAGACGGTAAAAGAGGTGGACATTGTTCTTGCGCAGAGTGCTCAGGTACTGGAACTTGTCGATGGAGGTGTTCTTCAGACCCAGCTGGGCCAGACACCTTGTCTTTTGGATCTCGTAGCTCTCGGCGCGGGGAGGAGTGAGGCCGTAGGTGCGCAGGTACTTGCGGATGTAGGAGGGGTTGGCGGTGTCATAGTTGGCGTCACTAAGGATGCAATGTTAGAATCATTACAATGGCATGGCGATAGTCAGTATTCCCAACTATTGCCATGCTTCGCATGGCAATAGTGGTGGTTGTGGTGCACATACGAAGGAGTGTTGGAGTGATTCAAAAAAGGCGTCGCATGGACGGGTCGGCTTTGTTGAGGAGAAAATCGAGCCATTGTGTCAGATTGAGTGCGAACAAGTTTACTCGTCGCTGAAGGGGAAGAATGATAAAATGAGGAGAGACGAGGAGAGCGCGAGCGTGGCATGGTTTTAAGGGCGCGGAGCACACTAGGCCTCCGCTGGAACACACGAGCGCACATCATCATCCACGACATTCCGAGCAATGGGAATCCAGAATCCGCCGGGACGGTAAGAGGGGACGGTCAAGGCTCAGTAAAAGACGAGGCATGATTTGGAGGTCGGGAAGAGTCGGGGTTGGGAAGGGGTCGCGGCGTGGGACCTGGATGTGGATATTCGGTGATGGCAGCGAACCGTTGAGCGCGGAGTGGAATATCGATCAGTGGATCAGCAGAGCTTAGAGAGCAGCAACAGCAGCAGCAGCAGGGGCAGCAGCAGCAACAGGGCCGGATCGTGTGGACCAGTATAGAGTGTTCAGCATTCGCATGAGCATAGGGATGACGGTGAAATGCAGCAGGATGCTTCTGTTCAGAGGTATACACGGTATCGCGGGTCCTGGAATCGATCTCTCCAAAGTTGTACACGATTCATGATGGCTGCGCAAGTCCACAGAGTACACGGTAGGCCTCGAACTGCATTCCCCGACAGAAAGGCCTCTGAGTGGCTGTTGAGGCCGGGGGAGTCACCGCGATGGATCCGCCCAGCCTGCATCCGCCGGCGTCTCCACCGCAGGGAGCTTCCAGAGCCGCAGTTGCTGCCGAAGTGGAGATTCGGTGCCAAATTGGCTACAGGCTAAACTCCGAGCTGCCAGTGAAGACTTGAATTGGTCAGCTGGAAGGACTTCTGGAAGTTCGATCCTGGTGGAGTGGGACTAAACCCAGCAGGGCATCTCCGTACGGGACCCGGCGTGCGGAGCCCTCCGTTGCACAGGGCGATAGGAAAAGATCAAAGGTCGGGCGGAAACGATGGAGATGGAGATGGACCTCGACACGATGGTCCACGACAGGGACCAGCCCCGACGGCGCCGAGTGGAGGAGGGTTGGGGATCGTTTGAGGTGGCCGCGTTGACGATGCCGTTCGGCTCTCTGAATGGTAGATCCCGCCGACATGCAGAGTTTTTTTTTTTTTTTTTTTTTTTTCTCCCTTTTCTTTCCTCTTCCTTTTTCCTTTTTGCATTTTGCATTTCCATTTCACTCCCTGCGTGCGTGATTTTTGGGCGGGCGTAGTGGAATGCCTCCCCCTTGCACCCGCAGCTGTGCTGGATGATGCGGCGTAGGGCGGGTTTCTGGCGGGTTGCCCGCTAGGGTTGGGTCCCAACAGAACTGGATGGACTCTATTTTTATTCTATTTCTGTTTATTCTCTTTATTTACTCTTTCGCCCTTTGGCCCATTTAATTATTATTCATTTGATTCCACTTCACCAGATCATTCTAACATTATCCGCGGAAGGCGTCCTTTCAACTGATCTATCCACCCTTCCCCTTATAATTCATGCATAATAATCAATAATCATAGGTGGCAGTTGACAGGCTGCCAAGAAATCGAAGCATTTCGTCCCCGATCTTCCCGATTTTCCCCATATTCTGCTTCTGCTTCCGCTTTCTCCCCGACCGGGCTGAGATATACAGGTACTTCCATGTACGGCGAACAGGCGAGGATGTGGTGGAGTTTCACCTGGTCGCGCAGCTATTCAAAGATAATTAGTTCGTAGTACCTTTGATGAACCTTGTCTAGAAGAATGGGTTATCTCACCACGGTACCAGCGATCTTCTTCAAGTAATATCCTCCCCCTCCCCCCTCCATCACAGATTGATAGTATACATACTAGCTAGTAGTACAGTATACCAGCCTCCACAATTTAGCCTCGGCCTGTAGACTACCTCCCACACGAATATTTCCCCATACCAAGTGGGTCGAGAGGTGATGGCCATCTATGATGTACATCGCTTTTCGTCTGGGGGTTTGCCTCCATCTACTAGTTGACCCACCCAATCCTCCGGTTTTCCACGCCCGCATCCCCCAGGATTCAAGGATTCGGGATAAACGGAGCATTTGCAGGTCGGATGATTGCACGATAACGCCCGGGGTGGTGCTTGCCAGAGAACCGATGCTGGATCCACAGTAACTCTAAATTGTGTCCATCGTGTTGTCGTGCGGATACATTAGGGGCCATCTCGAGTGCTGATTTCTACCATGAGTGGCCTGCTGTTGCGTATCGTTGGATTAAACCACGATGGCCTTCAAATACATACCCACATACGTAATAATAAACATAATAAGAAAATATTGAGCAAGGCAATTCGGCATACCGCAACTAGGACATAACTAGCTACCCGGGCTCTGGATTGGAATAATACGACCGGTTGCTCGTATAAATGCTCTTATAACCGTCAGCCTCATGGCTCTTTAATGTCGCCATATCCTGGAAGGGTGGTTATCAGTACAGTGCCGGTCATAGAAGAAATCCATGTACTGACGGTTGGTATAGATTGGGAAGCTGGGCTCTCCATCAATGGTAGCCGACTGCTGAGGGACAATACAACAACGGTAAACGGGAACGGGCACCATCTCATAGAAGCAAACTATTTTGATCCTAGATCCTTCTTCCTTTCGCTTTTCCAGAACGTTGGAGAAGGCCCTTCGCATCTCACAAGGCAGAGTACGGGGGAGAAACACCAGGTTAGTGGCTGGGCGCGCTACCTGATGGTGTGAGTTAGTCTGAAGTTATGTATCTTGGATTATTGTCCTGAGGTATGTGTTCTTCAATATTCACACCCCCTAACACATAGTGGAAGTGCGGAATGAACCACAACCAATCAACCAATCCACTGATTATACCTAAAACACCAAATTAAAACAGTTTAGCATAGAAGATGATATGGCAGACATGATATATAGAATGTATGCTATACATGGAGCACAGAATAAAGTGTACAACTTATTTCTACTTACCCACTCTCTGATTGGCCGCCTCGAGCTTCCCCAGACTCGCCCGATCGGGCCACTCCAGTATTTTGGTCTAGACTCTCGACCACGGAGTAGAGTAGAATACTATTAATACTGTGTACTATACTATATAGTGACACTTTAATATACTATACTATGTCATATAGTATCATATATGTGTAGGTATAGTCCTGCTGTATAACTCGTCATGTTGCACTTGTTGGTGTCGTCATCGCCAAAACAGGCTGACTGCTGCTCAGCTCCCAGCGTTTGCTTCTTCTCTCCTCTCCTCTCCTCTCCTCGCCACTTCTCTGCTTCAATCATTTAACTGGGCTGAGTCCATTGCCCATCACTACCGCCAGCATGCCCAGCGAAACCGAACCACTGCTCCCTCGCTATGAGGACGACACGGCCCGCCAGCGTCAGCTCCACCAGAAGCTCCATTCCTACCAGATGCTACGCGCCCTCTCGGAAGGCTACCTCCCCTCCACCGAACAAACAATCGCCAATCTCCGCTCTCTCCTCGCCTCTGATCTCCTCAGTATCCGCAATCAAGAAATTAGCTCTGTGGGCCGCCAACTCGCCCGTGATGCCCGCCTCTGGATCACCTCCTTGATCGAGTTCCTGCACAACAAGAACGCCTCGGACCAGCTTCAACACTTCCTCTGGCGTCTTTCCCGTGCCCGCGTCTCAGTGGATCAATCCCGCATCTCGCAACATGCGGCACATGTGAAAGCACGCGCCGATACCAGAGCCGGTGGGTCACTCTCCTGCGGCCTGCCCTCACCCTGCAATGATTTTGACAGCTCCGTCCAAATTCTTGGCAGAAACCATTGGCTAACCCAGAGCTTGATTGATAGCGTACGATAGTTTCCGCACGGTGGGGAACCTGCTCCTCACTAACCCCGATTTCCGCCTCTTTGTCGATGACATTGCTACCATCGGCCGCCAGGTCTTCGCGGATACCGCCTCGTCTCTTGGGGAGACGTCAAAGCAGGTTGCGGATCAGGTGCAGCCCTCGGAAGAGGAGCAGCAGGCGCTAAGTGGCGCGGGCGCCGATGAAAGTCGGGAGTTGTCGGGGAAGCAGGTGAAGGAGGAACTTGAACACATTGCCGACGTTGCGGGGAAAGGCGCGGTTCATACCGGCGAGGATGCGGTGCAAAGTGCTCGTGAGCACCTCTCCGGCCGAGAACGAGATACCTTGCTCTATCGGCTGAAGAAAGCGGTATCGAAGCTTCGCGAGAGGACGGACTATACCGATTCAGTCTCGACGATTGCGCAGCTGGTACAGCGATATGCGGCTGTCTACGCCAATGCGGCAGAAGACACGGCGGATGCTGCACAGGAGGATCTACAGATTAATGATGATCTGAAGCAAGCAGTTGATCAATTCTGGGGTCTGCTCCGGTTATTTGGTAGTGCGGAGGAATGGGACAAATTGCAGCAGAAGTTCCATGACCTCCTGCGACATGCCAACAAGGACCCCGAATTCGAACGGTTGATGGGCGAAGCCGGTAATTCTCTCCAGGATATGCTCATCGATCCCGATTTCTTCAACCATGCGCCCGAGAAACTCGATGAGCTCCAGCAAAAGTCCGAGCGAGTCGGGTCAGAGACTCACCTGCGCCGTGACTTGGATGACTTCCTGGCGCAAACTAAACGAGCCCTTCGCTCGGTGCCCGAAGACCCTGCTGTCTCGAAATTAGTCAATGCCACAAAGAAGATCTATCAGGATGTCTCGGCAGCCTATAATGACAACAAGGATGATCTGCCGGCTGATCTCGCCAATGTCATGCTACCCATCATCCTACGAGCCATCCAATATATCCCAATTCCTCGCTTGGAAATCTCCGCCCCGGAGATGGATCTTCTCTTGGAGAACTTGATCCTCGAACCAGGACACACAGTCAATTTCTCCTCTTTCCTCCCATATCGGATGCACCTCGTCACGCGGAACGATATCGATGTTGTAAAGAAACACTCCAAACGTACCGAAACAGCCATTAAAACAGTCTTCACAGTAACAATTCAAGGCCTCAACATCAGCGCCCAAGATTTCGGCTACTGGCTCAAGGCTCACACCGGATTCCTATTCCACTTCAAAGACGAAGGCATCGCCAGTTTCTACCTCGACCGCCGCGGCATCGACATAATCCTGGAAGTCGAAGTCGGGCGCAATCGCCTTGAACAAATCTTCACCCTCCGGAGCGTGCGAGTGCGCATCCACAAACTCGACTACAAGATCTCAAAAAGCAAATGGCGCTTCCTCCTCTGGCTCGCCAAGCCCTTCTTAAAACACCTCGTGCGACGAGTTCTAGAGAAGAAAATCGCCGAGGAAATTGTCTTCGCCGCCGCTACCCTGAACAGGGAACTCGTTTTCGCCCGGGAGCGTCTCCGCGCGACCCGTATCGCAAACCCACAGGATCTCGCGACCTTTGTGCGTGCCGTCCTTGCTCGTCTCAAACCTGCTGATTCGGACGTCGAAGCGCGAGTTAGCCTTCATCCCCCAAAGAGCGGCGTGTTCCGCGGTGTTTATGCGCCCGGTAGTATTGTTAAGACATGGCATGAAGAGGCCACTCGTGCGCAGGAGGCTATTGAGGATGGTGATGAAACATATGGCTTGGGGTCAACCTGGCGGAATGAAATTTTTGATGTTGCAGGCTCACGATAATACCTCGGTGATTTTTGGGTTTCGGGCGTTTATGTTTATGATTGATGGATGTATGACATGGCATGGCGAATGGATGAATCGTAATTCCGGATTTAATTTATTTTATTCATGCAACAGAACAATCTTATGGTTTTTATCCTGAGGAGCTATGGTATCTAAGTTAAAGCATGCTTTACGACCCTCTTTCAAAGATAGCTAGTTCCTACAAACTTTCATGTATTCACTTACAGAACCGCTCGAAATCAGCTTCACCACTTTATTCTCTTCAATTTATTCTCGAACTCTATCTTGCATCACGCTATCCCTATTACAGCTACTCTGCCCCTAAAATGTATTCTTGGCAGTAATCTCGTATGTACGATAGTAATTAACAGCATAAAAATAGCTATTGTATCACTGCTGTATGGCCCACGCCTAGTCTGGAATCGTTTCCTTTGCAAACATACTAAAACAGATCAGCATATTTAGGCATTCATGCTGACCGCTCATTTCTGTCACATCCCTCTCATTTTCGTACTACCAAGTTGTCCCTACTTTTCACCAATTCTCTCTATACCCATGAGTCTCTGCCCCTTTCTTACATTTTGAAGTCAGCTCAGAAGATTGATTTTGATAATAGTAAAGTGGAAGGTTGTGAATTCAAGACCTTCAAGTTCAGCCACGGGGAAATTCGTATGAGTGAGGGAAGGGTACGCTGTATCAACCTCAACCCGATCTCACCCCTTATTCTTAACTGGCTGGCACTGTGGTTGAGCCCTTTGCGACAGTACGGTCACTCGATACCTCCGGAGTGCGTGGCTCGTCTGTTGTATTATGTAAGGACTCTATGTTTACTGATACGAGGTTGAGTGGATCCAAATTTTTAAGCTTCATAATCCAAAATCCTGGGCTAACCAGCCCAAGGACGGTCCACATATAGCTAGCGTCTAAACAGATAATCTCAGCCTTCGGGTTCTATTTTAGTGCTGACGCTGACAGCAAGAGGGGAAACAATCATTACCTTCGGGAATCCCCTTTTGTCACTATAAATTCGCATCCTCAGTCTTTCTGCAATCGCACTCTCAGGAGTAAAATTATCTTTGTTTTGTCTCCCAAAACCATTCACACATAATGCGCTTCTTTGAAAATAATCTCGCCGTTAACCAGACGGACCGAACCCCTATACAAGTGCTTGGTGCTGGTCTCCCTCGTTGTGCAACAAGTTCTCTGCAAGCCGCCCTTGAATCGCAACACATCGGTCTGACTCCCTGTATGCACTTCGCGCACATTGCGCCGAACGCCGAGCGCGGTGACATCGTCCTAGCTGCACTACGGGAGAATGACTCCACACGGCGTCACAAGCTACTTTATAAATTGTTTAATGGTTTCCAAGCAGCCACCGATTTCCCTGCGTCCATATTCATGGACGATCTTATGGACATGTATCCGGACGCTAAGGTCGTGCTGAACAAGCGGCCTGGTGGCGGCCGCCAGTGGGTGCAGTCGATCAAGCTGCTTACCTTCGCAGCCTCACCGGTGTACCACGCTCTGTGCTTCTTATGGAAGACCGACCGCAATGTGGCTGCCATGTGGCGCGAGATTATGGAGGTCTGTCAGAGCAAACTGAGTCTAACTGCGGACGAGCTTTTGACGGTAAAGCATTATGATGCGCATAATGCTTGGATTCACGCCGAGGCAGCTAAGCGCGGGCGGGAGGTCTTGGAATTCGAGCCTCAAGATGGATGGGAGCCTTTGTGCGTAATTCTCGGCAAGCAAGCACCAAGAGACGAGCCTTTTCCTCACCGCAACGATGCTTCCGAAGTTCGAATGGTCGTGAGGATTCTCTATGCTCGGGGTGCAATCTCCTGGCTTGCGCTAGGTGCGGTGGTATTTGGCACAGTAAGATGGCTTGTGAACGGGCAGCTGTTCTAGCCCATCAGTCCAAAAATTGCAATGCTCAATAAGTCCATAAGGGTCAGGTTTGCATTAGGAAACGGGAGATTCTCGATGTATGATGATAGGACTACGTCAAGCTCAATTCAAACTTGATGAAGAGATCGAAGGCGTTAATAGAGTTAGTTATAATAGCGTATTTGGCCAATGAGTCTTTCATCATAATACGTAGCACATCACAGTCTGTTTGTATCTACATAATCAATTCTACATTAACAAGGTATCAACAAGGATTCTTATCTTCTAATAGTTATTCCAAAGAGAAGGACATGTACAAACAGCCGCATCACCCACGTGACCCGGTGGAACATTGTTCCTGATAAGCATTACCTGGCCGGATTGACCAACGCGCCTCATTTCCAGTTCCAATCCCACTCGACGTGAGACATTCAATTGTTCGGTCCAACGGGAACGAATCCCCAGTCTCCTCCATGTCGACCTAACTCTTTTATCCAATACACTCTTTACCCCAACCCCGCTCTCGCAAGAGCTACAGTGGAGCTCTCCAATACAGCACAGCAGTTCACGAACGAAACCCCAATTCAATTGGCCAACGATTTGCAAAAAGAGCAAAAGAAAAAGCCATATTCGCCAGGCTGGATCTACCGGCATTACCCTCTGAAATCGCTATTCCGAACCCGCAATTAATGTGCTACCGCCGCAGCGAATCGCCGTAATGTATCTCCAACGACTCCTCCTCGCCGTGGCCATAGCCCTATTCGCCGTCGTGGTTATCGCCGCGGAAGATTACTACAAAGTCCTCGGGGTGGACAAGTCTGCCTCAGAGAAAGACATAAAGAAGGCATACCGATCACTCAGCAAGAAATATCACCCCGATAAGAATCCGTAAGTGCCGCGCAGCATACCACACCACCTCCCATTCAACCCCAATTAGATTAGACGAAAAAAAAAAACTAACAACCGCAAAGCAACGACGAAAAAGCGCGCGAGAAATTCGGCGAAATCGCCGACGCCTACGATGTCCTTTCAACCACCTCCTTACGGAAAATCTACGACCAGTACGGACACGATGGAGTTGAGCAGCACCGATCAGGCGGATCAGCCGGCGGCCGAAGCAGTGATCCATTCGATATGTTTTCGCGTTTCTTTGGCGGGGGTGGACACTTTGGACATGCGCCGGGGTCTCGACGAGGACCGGACATGGAAGTTCGTGCCGCGCTGCCATTACGGGATTTCTACAATGGGCGGGAAATCAACTTCCTTGTTGAGAAGCAGCAGATTTGCGATTCGTGCGAGGGGACGGGTTCGAAGGATCGTGAAGTTGTTACGTGTGATCGGTGCAGTGGGCGGGGAATGGTCATTCAGAAACACATGCTTGCGCCTGGGATGTTCCAGCAAGTCCAGATGGCTTGTGATAAGTGTGGTGGACAAGGGAAGCAAGTGAAGAATCCTTGTCCTGTTTGTTCGGGACAACGGGTTGTAAAGAAGGGGGTTGAGACATCTGCTTCGATTGAGCCCGGTATGGGTAAAGGGACGCGCCTTGTCTTTGAAAATGAGGCTGATGAGTCCCCCGACTGGGTCGCGGGTGATTTGATCGTTGTATTGGATGAGAAGGAGGCGGAGCTTGGGGAGAGTGAAGAGGAGAGGACAGATGGGACTTTCTTCCGACGGAAGGGCAAGGATTTGTTTTGGAAGGAGATGCTTTCGCTGCGCGAGGCGTGGATGGGCGAATGGTCGCGGAATCTCACGCATCTTGATGGTCACGTTGTCCCATTGAGTCGCAAGCGTGGAGAGGTTGTGCAGCCGTTGGCTGTGGAGACTGTTGTTGGGGAGGGAATGCCGTATTATACGGAGGGCCATTTACATGATCATCGTGAGGAGGGTGAGGATGAGCCGGGTAATCTTTACATCGAGTATGAGGTTGTTTTGCCGGATCAGATGGAGAGTGGCATGGAGAAGGAGTTCTTTTCTCTGTGGGAGAAGTGGCGCAAGAAGATTGGGGTCGATTTGGGGGTTGATAGTGGTCGGCCGATTCCTTCGCCGGAGGAGAATAAGGACGAGCTGTAGTCCTGTACATTGCATGCCTAGATTTCTAGATTCATACAGCATTTCAAGTCCAATTTTCCAACGTTGAACTGGCTAATATGAAGCGAGTTCCAAATGGGAATATATAGTATCGTACAGCATCCTGAAGTTTAGTCTGGTCCGAGTTGACAGTCCAGGGTCGAGCGCCAGAAAAATACCACATGTCAAGAACTACTACCAAGTAGCCATACTGGCAACTTGAAGACTCGGATATTAATTTTAATCGCCACCTCCAAGAACTAGACTTACTAGTTGTGTACTGGTTGTATATTGTTGACATATTCCAAGGTTATAGATCCTTTCACATGCATGTCTCACCGCCCACTAGTAGACTGCAGCTGCCGTCATCGGCGCATGGCGGCTCCTCTTATATACCGACCCTTGCATTTTACAAGCATTCGCATTGTAACATAATGGACCATCCAACAGCTGTACAGGAGATTTCGGCGCGAGTAGCTGACTTCCACCGTCGCCAACAGCCCTTTCGCATCTACCATGGCTCAACCAACAGCACCCGACCAGCCAACCACTCTGCATCCACAACTGTGAGCACAGCAGCCCTCACACGCGTCCTGGAAATCGACGAAGACCGATGTACGGCAATAGTTGAGCCTAATGTCGGAATGGACGCTCTTGTAGCAGCTACCCAGGCAAAGGGCCTCATCCCGCTGGTCGTGATGGAGTTCCCCGGAATTACTGTCGGAGGTGGCTTCTCCGGGACATCCGGGGAAAGCAGTTCGTTTCGGGAGGGCTTTTTTGATCATACAATCAATTGGATTGAGATTGTTCTTGCAGATGGTCAGGTTGTGAAGGCGTACAACGACCGCATCGAGACCGAAACCGAGAATGAGCCCCAGATTCAAGACAAACGATCTGATTTATTCTGGGGTGCGGCTTCATCGTTCGGAACCATGGGCGTCGTTACACTTTTAGAGGTCCGACTGAAAAAGGCCAACCCGCTGGTGGAATTGAGTTACTACGTTAGCTCGGAGATGACAGATGCGCTACAGGTATTCCAGCAAGCAAGCGCGGACCCAGAGACAGAGTATCTGGATGGTATTGTCTATTCCCGGAATAAGATTGTCGTCTGCGCCGGAAGACAGGTAAAGGAAAAGCCACAAATCAAGTCACTTCAACAGTTTACTCGACCACAAGACAACTGGTTCTATTTGCATGTCGAGAAGATCGCCAAACAGCCCTCTAACCGACAAGACACCTCCACACCTGATGCCATCGACTACATCCCTCTAAAAGATTATCTATTCCGCTACGACAGAGGCGGCTTCTGGGTAGGCCGCTATGCCTACCGATACTTCCTAACACCATTCAATTTCATTACGCGCTGGCTACTCGACAATTTCATGCACACGCGAGTAATGTACCACGCCCTACACATCAGTGGTCTAGCCCGAGAATATGTGATCCAAGATGTCGGCGTCCCAATCTCCACCGCAGCAGAATTCCTAAACTGGCTCGATCTTCCAGAGAACTTCGGACAATACCCGCTCTGGCTCTGTCCACTACCACCCGGAAGCGCAGGCGGACTGGAAGGACATTCGTCAAAAGACCCTGCGCGATCAACACTCATGAACTTTGGAATTTGGGGCCCATCAACAGCAACTGGGCAGTCTGCATTTATCGCTCAGAACCGGGAGATTGAGCATAAAGTGGATGCGCTCGGAGGAAAGAAGTGGCTCTATGCGCACGCATATTATACTGAGTCGGAATTCTGGGATATCTATAATAAGGATAGATATGATTCTCTTCGGATGAAGTATCATGCTCAGCATCTTCCGACTTTGTTTGATAAGGTGCGTGTGCGCGAGTCGGATCTTCCTGGTGCGCATCGGGGAGAGTTTGAATCTGGGTGGAAGGGGATGGTTAAGCGGGCGCTTTGGGACGTTTGGCCTTTTAGTGGGCTTTATGGAGTTTATAAGGCTTGGAGAGGGGGTGATTATGTTTTGCAAAAGGAGAGTTCTAGGCAGAAGGTTGATTAGTGTATAAATACCTCATGAGCGAGCTATTGTTATCGATTATCTAGCAGAAAACTGCGAGACAGGTCGATACTATTTGACGAACAATTTTGATTCTATTAGATGCAATGAACAAAATTATCCTCCTTACGAATAACTCCCTCTATGTTAAAATATTCCGTGCAATTGAACAAGGTAGAAACAGTACTATATCTCTATCACGGCGACCCGCATTCTTTAGGGATCTGCACGACATTGCATGACAGAACTTAAAATGTATTCACGTGAAAATGAGAACCGAGACGAACTATAGAATCACCAAAACTGAGTGCTACGTATACTGGATTAATCTCTGTCCATAGTTTTCTCATCCAACAATCCAGCTAGGCAAAGGTCCGCTTAATTTTTTTTTTCTTAGTGGAGTTTGACCCAAGTCCACGGCACTGAATGAGATCACGATACAAGATCTCGCGTCCGCGAGTGGGTCGACTCCACCAGCAGATTGAATCCTTCAGGAACACATCGAAAGATAAAAAAAAACCGAAACAAAAAGCCTCCCCTTTGATTGCTGGGACAAAGCATTGCTTTACATTGTATCGACATCCAGCTTATTATCAAATAACCTCGGCCGGCATTAGAATTGTGCTGTCCGAGCGCAGTCCCCGCGTGGCTATCCACTAGCGACGAACTAGCCGATTCAACTCTTTCTGAAATGGGGCCGATCGTCGCTGCAGCTAAGACTTTGAGAGGTTCGTGATTCCCCCTAAACAGGGTCCACGGTGGAACTGTAAGTGTTTGTTGGATCCGATTCGTGTTTTCATTTCGCTTGGAAGTGTTACTCAACCTGTTAGACACAACAATCTCACCTCGAACCTATAGTCTATTCCGTGTTAAGCTCCACCAAGGCTTGCACTCGATGATCCCCCCTCGTTCCCTGATGTCAGTGAAGACATAATACTGCCGGTGTTTCCGTGCAGGTCAGGAGGTTATTGGATTCTTCATCTCCATCTCCATACTCTTCCACACTCTTTTCTTTGGAAACACCACACTCGTTTACAATCAAGCATTTCGATATGCTGCTCCCACGGCTTTTCGGCCTGGCCGCTCTCTCAGCTGGCCTGGCAGCTGCTGTGGAATTGACTGGATATGAATACGTGGTTATCGGATCCGGTGCTGGCGGCGGTCCTCTCGCTGCCCGACTTGCCCTCCATGGCCACAAGACGCTCCTGATCGAGGCCGGTGACGACCAGGGCTTGAATGATAACTATACCGTGCCCGCCTATTCAGCCAAAGCCTCCGAAGATGGAGCTATCGCCTGGAACTTTTTCGTCCGTCACTACGCAGACGAAGATCGCCAGGCTCTCGATTACAAGACGACCTACGAAACTCCTGATGGCGACGAGTACACTGGTCTCAACCCCCCAGAGGGCTCAACCATGAAGGGTACTTTGTATCCCCGTACTGGTACACTCGGAGGTTGCACTGCGCACAATGCTTTAATCACCATCTATCCACATGAATCCGATTTCGACTATATTTCCACACTCACTGGAGATGGATCCTGGTCCCCAGATAACATGCGTAAATACTTTAAGCGCATGGAAGACAAGAAATATGGTCTTCCTCTTCTTCCGGGCCATGGGTATGATGGATGGTTGAGTGTCGAAGAGGCTCCTGTTAGTCTTGTCCTTGAAGATCCGCAGCTGCTGAGCATGCTTCTCGGCGGTGCTTTCGCTCTGGGAAACCAAACCAATTCGATTTTCAACCTGGGAACTTTGCTCGCCGGCGACGCGAACCGTGACGCAAAGTCGCGCGATACCACCCCTGGATATTACCAGATTCCCATCGCCACCGATGGCGGCAAGCGCAACGGACCTCGTGAGTTCCTGGTTGCTGTCAACGACGCCAAGAATGCCGATGGCTCGAAGAAGTACCCCCTGGACATCCGAACCAACTGCCATGCCACCAAGGTGACCTTCGATAACTCCAGCCCACCGCGGGCTACTGGCGTTGAGTTCCTAGACGGCAAATATCTCTATCGCGCGAGCCCTCGCTCCAACACTGCTGGAAAGGGAAATGCAGGTACCGTCACTGCGTCTCGTGAAGTCATCGTCTCCGGCGGCGTGTACAACTCGCCCCAGCTGCTGAAGCTCAGTGGCGTCGGACCTGCAGAGGAACTCCGCAAGTTCGGTATCGATGTCGTGTCTGACCTCCCCGGTGTTGGGACGAACCTTCAAGACCACTACGAGACTGCCGTCCAGGGCCATACACCCAAGAACTTTACCGATCTCGATGGCTGCACTTTCAGCGTGAATGGAGAGGAAGATCCTTGCCTGGAACGCTTCAACAACCCTATCCTAGGAAATCGTGGCATCTACTCATCCGGTGGATTTGCTGCTACTATGTTCTATAAGAGCACAGTCACTGCAGACGATAGCTACGATGCCTTTGTCTTCGGTGGTCCGGTGAACTTCCGCGGCTACTACCCCGACTATAGCATCAACATCACCGAACGTCATGACTGGTGGTCATGGGCTATTCTGAAAGCGCACCCGCGCAACACTGCCGGCTCCGTAAAGCTACGCTCTGCTGACCCGCTCGACATGCCCGATATCGTGTTCAACTACTTCGACACCGGAAGTGATGGCTATGAGAAGGACCTTACTGCCATCACTGAGGCAATTGGAATTGCTCGTGATGCTTTCCAGCGCCAGCCGGTGGGGATCGAGGAAGTCCTTCCTGGAAAGGATGTGACCGAGGAAAAACAGATACACGATTACATTAAGAACACCGCTTGGGGCCACCATGCCTCGTGCACGTGTCCTATTGGTACCGATGATGATCCTATGGCTGTTTTGGATTCCAAGTTCCGTGTTCGTGGTGTTCAGGGCTTGCGTGTTGTTGATGCGTCGGTTTATCCCCGGATTCCTGGCACCTTTACTGCCGCGTCGACTTATATGGTGGCTGAAAAGGCGGCGGATGATATTATCAATGCTTTGTAAACTTTCTACTATCGAATGTTTTATCTAAGAACCCTATTGTGATAGAATCTAGGTTTTCACAGCAAAAATATTATGTAATTCTGCATCTTCGCAATGCTAACATGCCCCATTTTTGAAATAGCCATACTGCGTCGGCTGCGAGTCTTAGAATTCGTTCATAGAGATTACTCTAGGCGAGTGACAACCCTAAGGCTATCTTATTACTCAAACATGACATCGGTGCGGGGAAAATATTTTGAGATAGCACGACAGGGAGTCGACGACATCATTTGCCTGCATTGCCCAGGTGCTTTGTAGAAGAGGAACTAATCCTCCACGACCGGAGTTCTCGGAAAATATACTTTCATTCACTATACTATTTGATCATTTGCTTCGAACTAAGATGTGCTCATTTGCGCGGCCTTTTCTAGCAACGATGCTATTCGTTTTCGACCCAAAAAACAAACAACTTTAAATTGTCCGTCTACATCGAGATAGATGCATGTATCGAGATATCGGGGCGAATTTCCCCTCTCGAGCGCAGCAATTTGACTGGGGATTCCCCGGCAAAAACAGCAACCGTCATGGACGGATGTCATTCCCCGCCACAGACAAAGAAAGGTTAAACCATCTCAATATTGCAACCGTCCACTCAGCGATCACATTTGGCGTTGGTGAAATCATAGCAGGGCACTAAAAGCCATGGCACTCGTGGTCGAACTGTTAGCGCAGGTACCACTAGTCCTATTGGGCGACCAATCGCCCTGGATAAACCGTGTTTGACTGTTCCCAGCTGGACTCCTCTGGCGATTTGACTCTCGAATCGCATTGGCGAGCGGAGACGAGTGTGTCTGGCATCGAATTGGAGGCTATTTTCTTGTGAAATGGCAGGGTTCCTGGCTGCAGCTAGCACACCTCCACCAGTCGCTGTTAACTATTCTGGAATAGCCGACATTGCGCGAGTCAGTCCGGTTGAGATCTCGTCCTGCGTCGATACCGTTCACGTGTTCAAGAGCCTATGCCCGTAACGCAATCTTCCTCGATCGTAGGATCGATTGAAGCGGGACTCCGAGATGCAATTGGTGGATTGTGACTCCAATGTTGGGTGGCGCAAACTAGCTGCAGTGATGGTCAAACATAGCCGCAGGGGTTCGGCCCTGCTGGACGACACAATTGGTCGCCTTAGTACCACCGCCATGATGCCGGATTGCGTATCATGCATATATCGAACAAAGAAACCGAGTTGACTTCCAGAATAGCTCCCTCGCCTCTGTATCCTAGTTGCATGCTGTGGAAAAGGCTATTTCTTTGTTCCATCTCGCTGTGGAGCAACCACCTTTCCATACCCCTAACATCCACGACAACCAAAAATTGCGCACAACTCCTCCGGCGTCAATACTATGCTGGACGAGAATTTCAATCAGAATCGTGTCTGTTTTTCAATCTATTCGAGGCGCCTGGTATACCGGGTCAGCCTCCAACTTGGTAGCCGACTAACATAAAGGAGGAGGTCATTGACAGAGGTTCACAGAACTAGAGATAGATCGATGCAGCCGTTGAGTGACAGGCTATGCTATTTGTTGGCGACGATCGAAGGGGGCGTTCATGCAGCAACCTGCATGCTGGCGCCAATCTCCCCCGCTTGTCCCAGGAACTGGTAGAGAGATGGATGCATCTGACTTCATAATTGGGATATCGTGGGGGTCATTGGGCATTCACCGTGCCATATTACCCACATACTAGTAATAGGCCTTTGCAGAAGAACAAAGAATGATTTCGCTGTGACGTGGACTTGACCTCGCCGTAACTTTCGAGCAGGGCGTCGAGACTGACAACGTGTGAGATAACGGTATTACGGCGCCTATATTGGGGGGAAATGGCCATTTTTGGTCCATCAGTGACGAGGCTTGAGCGGCCAGTGGCGACCAGAGACCGGTGAATCTGAGTGCTGCCACGGCGAGGAATCGTTCGTCCAAATCTCGGACTTTCCATCCTAAGCTGAGGGTCCCCCTTGTCCCCCTGTGCCTTTTCTTCCACTCAATCCTGGTCAAAAATCACCCTCACACACTTTTCCTGGAGATATAAATACAGCTGTTCCGCCCATTCATTGTTGGTGGCACTTCTACTACAGGGGATATACCTCGATCTTTTCTTTTTTCTCCACCCGAAGAACAATATGCCACCTTTGTCAGAAGAATTGGATGATGGCCAAGATGCTACTCTGCCAGATATTGTCGAGCCTATTGCCATTGTTGGCATCGCTTCCCGTTTCGCACAGGACGCTGTCTCTGTAGAAGACCTCTGGGATATTCTGCTGCAATCACGTTCGACCTGGTCTCCCATTCCCAAGGACCGCTTCAATTCCTATGCTTTCTACCATCCAGACCCAGAACATGGAGGCACGGTGTGTTTTCTTTCTTATTTTTCCGTCCGAGTCCGCTTTTTATTACTGACAACAATTCCTTAGTTTCACGTCCAAGGAGGGCACTTCCTCGCCGAAGACCCTGCCCATTTCGATTCTTCTTTCTTCCATATGACCAAGAATGAGGTGCTTACATTGGACCCACAGCAGAGGTTGGTGATGGAAAATGTGTATCATGCTCTCGAAAATGCCGGCATTCCCTTGGACCGTGCGATTGGATCCAATACATCAGTATTCGTCAGTGGGTTCAACCACGACTATTTGGGAATCCTCAACTCGGATCCCGAGACTACTATCAAATACAAGCCAACTGGGGTCTCAAATTCAATTATCTCGAACCGAGTTAGTTGGTTTTTCGACTTCAAGGGACCTAGTATGACGATAGACACGGCTTGCTCAAGTAGTCTGGTTGCTTTGCACCTGGCCGTCCAGAGCCTACGATCCCGTGAAACAACCATGGTACATTTTCAACCACGGATATTTTCAACCAGCTAACAATTTTATTAGTCTGTCGTGAGTGGTGTAAACATCCTGCAGAACCCAGTTGAGACAACTGGCTTCAGTCACCACGGGCTGCTCGGTGCCCAAGGTCGATCTTTCAGCTTTGACGACCGCGCTGAAGGGTATGCTCGCGGCGAAGGAGTTGGTACTGTTATTCTGAAGCATCTGAAGGACGCAGTGAGAGACGGAGATGTCATACGTGCGGTAATTCGCGAAACCGGCGTCAACCAGGATGGCCGGACACCTGGAATTACTGTCCCCAACGCCGAGGCCCAAGAGAGTCTGATAAGACAGGTGTACCAGAGAGCTGGCTTAAATATGCAACAGACCCGCTATGTTGAAGCCCATGGTACTGGGACCCGCACAGGTGATCCAATCGAAGCCAAGGCTCTCGCGAGAGCATTTCGACGCCAAAAAGACGGACCTCTTCATATCGGATCTATCAAATCAACACTCGGTCATGTTGAAGGAGGTTCCGGTGTAGCGAGCCTGATGAAGGCGATCTTCATCCTTGAGTCCGGCATCATTCCCGCCACATATGATCTGCAACGAGTGAACTCGGAGATCCTGACTGAAGACTGGAACATCAGTTTCCCCTCGGAAAGCATTCCTTGGCCCACCTCGGGACTGCGCAGAGTCTCAATCAATTCTTTCGGGATCGGCGGCACAAATGCACACTGTGTGCTTGATGATGCCTACAACTATTTCAACGAACGTTGTTATTCGGCTTCCCATAATACTAGTCCCATTGTTCGGCCTTTCAAGATCGTTGAGAATCAACTTTTACTGCTACCGAAAGCCGATGGAGATCCAAGCCTGTGTGATCCAGGCTCTGCCTATGACAGTGATGACACGGCCAGCGAGGTAGATTTTAGTGAAACTCCCACCACCCAGAGTCACGCGACAACTCCTTTGCTCAAGGCAGTACCAATCTCAGAAAAACCAATCGAGCTTCCAAAAATCTTTATTCTAACTGCATTTGATGAAGATGGTGTGAAACGTAATGCGTCTTCATATTCTCGCTATGTGAAATGGAAGCGTCGTCAGCCTGGAAAAATTGACGAGCTACTTCAAGATTTGTCTTTCACCATCTCAGCAAAGCGCTCTGTTTTCCCTTGGAAGAGCTTTGTAATGGCATCTACGACAAACGAGCTCCAGTGGAATCTTTCGGAGGGAAATTTCCCTAAACCATTCCGGGCAGATACACCACCTGATGTGTATTTCGTCTTCACGGGACAGGGGGCTCAATACTGCGCGATGGGGAAATCACTCCTCACATACCCGGTGTTCAGGAGCTCTATGGAAGCAGCTTCGGAGTATATTCGTGGCCTCGGTAGTCCCTGGTCGCTTTTGGGTGAGAGAATCGTTATAATGTACAATCTCTGAAAAATTGGCTAATCTATTACAGATGAGCATGCGGCAGATGAGCTTGCATCGCGAGTTGATATTCCTGAAATTGCGCAGCCTCTTTGCACCGCACTTCAGATAGCTTTAGTGGAGCTGCTAGCCAGCTGGGAAATCTTTCCAACATGCGTGACTGGCCATTCCTCGGGTGAGATTGCAGCGGCTTACAGTTGCGGCAAGATATCCCGTGAATCTGCATGGAAAATTGCGTATCTCCGTGGCTGTCTTTCATCGAGTCAACAGTCAGCTAATGGTGCGATGATGGCCGTTGGTCTTGATGCATCACGACTACATCTCTACATTCAATCTGTCCGGGAAAAGGTTCATGGAGAAATCAAGATCGCGTGTTACAACAGTCCCACAAACAATACCGTCTCCGGCGACAAGGCTTTAATTGATGAGCTCCAAGCCGTACTGGAGAAAGACAACATCTTTGTTCGCAAGCTGAAAGTCCGTAACGCTTATCATTCGGCGCATATGGAAATTATTGCAGATGAATATCTCCACTTGATGGGGTGCTTGAAGCTGGGTAAACGGCTCGCATTACCGCATCCAGTTCGCATGTTTTCGACCCTCACTGGAAACGAGCTTACGGAACACTGGCTACCAGCTCAATACTGGGTGGACAATATGGTCTCACCCGTTCGGTTTACCGATGGCTTGAACGCGATGGTCTCCCGCACGATAGAGGATACCGATGGCGCTTCCAACTTTTCATTTATCTTGGAAATAGGGCCTCACTCGGCTCTGCAAAGTGCGATCAAGGATACGTTGTCTTCTGATATCAGCCAGGCAAAGATCAAATATCTAGCGGTTTTGAGACGAAACGATCCAACATTAAATCCTTTGCTCAGTACAATCGGATTCCTTGCCGCCAGTGGATACAAACTCGATATCCATGGAATCAACTTTGCCTCTTATGAGAAAGTGAAGCCAGCTGGTAAACTTATTGTCGACCTTCCGGGATACTCTTTCAAACATACAGAGAAGATACTTTATGAGAGTCGACTCAGCAAGAATCTTCGGTTCCGCAAGTTCCCACGCCATGACCTATTTGGTGCCCCTGTCACAGATTGGAATGCCAATGCTCCCCGGTGGAGACACTTTGTGAGAATTGACGAGAACCCCTGGTTAAAACACCACGTGGTAAGTGTTGAGCAAACATTTGATATCTAGGACAATCACTGATTGGGTACAGGTTACTGGAAACTACGTTTACCCTGGTGTCGGTTATCTTGTGATGGCTATTGAAGCTTCACGGCAGTTGGTTGGCGAAAAGTCCATAACTGGCTTCCAACTGCGCCAGGTCTCCATTCGCAGAGCTTTGATCGTTCCGGATACAAAGCAGGGCATTGAAGTCTGTCTCTCAATGACAAGTGAATCGTCCTCCGAATTTCGGGTGTGGCGCCGGTTCCAAATCAATTCCTACAACGAGACAAGTGAGGAATGGACAGAGCACTGTACGGGTCTTATTTTGGTTGAAGCGGAGTATCCAGCCGGCCCTATAAGCAATTGCCCTGAAGCCGAGGCCGAAGCCCAGGTGTGGTGGAACAAATTTGAAAACTTACATGAGGTGTGCAATCGCCCAATTGACTTTTCAACATCTTACGATACCCTCCACAAGACTGGTCTTGACTTTGGACCTCTATTCCGCAATCTCCATGATGTGAGGATTACAGATTCGGGCCTGGGCGAGATGACCGGAGTGGTGACTGTCCCCGATATCGCAGAATCCATGCCGAAGAAGTATGCCCATCCGCACCTGATCCACCCTGCCACTATGGATAGCATGATTCATATGATGATTGCCGCAGTTTTGGATTTCACTGGCAAGCCATCCCTCGACAAAATTAGGCTTCCTACATTCATTCATGACATGTGGGTTTCTGCCGACTTGGCATCTACTCCAGGTTCCAAATTTGAGGGCCATGCCTCAGTCCGGGCTTCAGCTTCCGAGAAATTCGAAGGCCAAATTCGAGTTTTTGACCCGAACTCCAAAGCTCATTGGATTTCAATGAATGGCATTGAGCTTACTCCACTTGAAACAGGGGTGGGTACTAACTTTGAGCGACGGCTTTGCACTACCATCGAGTGGAAGCCCGATGTAAATTTCCTTGACTCTGAAACTGCATCTCGGTTGAGCCAGATCAGTCACAGGAACCGTGATCAGGACCTATTCTGGGTGAAGCGCCTTCAACTAGCGACCATGATTTTCGTCACCGATGCTTTAAAAGAATTGCAGGGCATCTACATCACAAGCCTACAGCCACACCTGCGCAGGTTTTATGACTGGATGCTGCATGTACAACGGAATCTTGTCAACGACAAAATCACTCATCTGGCACTTCCGGAAGTCGAAACATATTCAAGGGACGAGTCTTTGAGGGAAGCTATGTTTCACGAGCTGGAGAACCACAATGCAGATGGTGCTCTTACGGTTCGAATGGGCCGAAAGGTTGCCTCTGTCATGCGACAAGAGATAGATCCACTCCATCTGATGTTTGGACAGGATAGCTTGATGGAAGAAGTGTATAAGGATACACTTCTTCTGTGCAATCTACCTCATCATCTACAGAGTCACCTTTCTCTTCTCCGCCATCAGCATTCTCGGCTTAGAGTCCTTGAAATCGGTGGAGGTACCGGGAGTCTGACTGCAGAAGTCTTAAAAGTTCTTTCGCCAAAATGCGACCCACAAAGCGAAAGTATAGCAAGCTACACTTTCACCGATGTATCCTCTGGCTTTTTCGAAAAGGCTAAAGAGAGATTCCAAGCCTGGAAGAGCATAATGACATTCAAACTCTTCGATCTGGAAAAGGATCCTGATGTCCAAGGACTTGAAACAGCCGCCTACGATATAATCTTCGCCGGAAATGTCATCCATGCCACATCTGACCTTAAAGCGACCCTGGGAAGGCTACGCTCTTTGCTTTGTCCTGGAGGGCAGCTAATCATGCAAGAGGGAATAAGACAGGATTTCCTCTGGTATCCACTTGCTTTCGGCCAGCTTCCCGGGTGGTGGCTTGGGCACGAGCCTGTTCGGCAGTGGTGCCCGTACATTCCTGTTTCTGCTTGGGATTCGCTCCTGGTCGAGTCCGGTTTTTCGGGTGTTGATATCGAGTATCCTGGTTGTGAACACGAGGATCTGAGCTGGCAGAGTCTTATCATTTCTTCTGCCCTAGATGTCACAAAAGAAATACCACGAAATGTTTACATTGTATGCTCGGGAGCCGCCGACATTGTCGATGTTGCCGATTTCATTTGTCAGATTCTGAAGGACGATGACCGGTTTCACGTTACCGTCTTGAAATTCACAGAGTTGCATCGCCCAACATTACGTGGCTCTCTCTGCATATCTCTCCTCGACATGGAGAGCCCGATTCTTTCCTCGATTGAAGATGACGACTACAACACACTCAAGAAGATGTTGCTCCAGTGTCAACAGCTACTGTGGATTGTGCCGGACTTGGCCGATCAGCCATTTGTAGGCACTAGCATGGGGCTACTCCGTACCATTCGGTCGGAAAGGGGCTCAGATGATTCTAATATCGTGACCCTGGCAGTTGCAGATTGCTTCAATGTGTCGGCTAAGGATCTAGCCATCTGGTCTTATGCGATAATTAAGCATCAATTTGATATTCGAGAAGCAAGGAATCGTCATGCTGAATACTTACTACGAGACAACATGATCCACATTGGCCGGGTTCGCGACTTTGAAAATGCCGACAGATTTCTTTCTTTCCAGTCTCCTTGCCCTCCAACTGAAATACAACGCATCGGAGATCTTCGGCGCCCTGTTCGTTTGGAAAATCCCGGGTCTACAATCGTTGATTCACGCTGGATCACTGATGTCCAACATAATCAACCGCTCTCTGAAACACAAATCCTGATCGATATTCGTGCTGTGGGTCATAATCCGAGCCATGATCGTTTGAATGTGCCTGCAGAAGCAGCTGGTGTTGTGACCAAGGTTGGGCTTGCAGTGAGAGAATTAACAATCGGTGACAATGTGGTGTTCTTGATCAGCGGAACTGCCAGAGGACAATTCCAAACTTCCATGTGCATTGAACAATCCATGGCTATCAAAATAGGAGATAATATTCCCCTGGAGATTGCTGCTAGTCTGCCAGCAACATTCGTGGTTGCCATCTATGGCCTTGAATACATTGCGAGGCTATCGTCGAGTGATACAGTTCTTGTTCATGCCGGCGCAGATGCTCTTGGTCAAGCTGCTCTCCAATATGCCAAGTTAATCGGAGCCGAAATATACACTACTGTGTCTACTGTGGAGGATCGTCGCTTTTTGACAGAGGTTTATGGAATACCGGATGACCATATCTTCGCTACCAACAATTTCGGATTTTGCAAGGGCATTATGAGATGCACGAACGGTGCTGGAGTTGATGTCATATTCAACACCCTGACAGGTGAACTTCAGCAAGAGTGCCTTCCTTGCCTTGCTGCATTTGGTCGATTTGTAAATGCATCGGGAAAGGCTTCTCAACCACATACGACGACCCTGGCCCCTGCATCGGCTCTTCAGAGCATGTCTATTTCCAACATAGACATTGATCTACTTGTTCGCCATCGTCCGAGAATAGTTCGCGACCTGATTGAAGAGACTCTACATCTCTACACCCAAGGCAAACTCAGTGAGATCCAACCTTTGAGGGTATTGAATTTCACCCAAATCCAATCTGGCATTCGGAGTGTACAGGACGGGCAGAGTTCTGGAAAAATAGTGTTCGTGCCAGATCCAGCCGATCACATCCATGTGGTGCCAGAATCTTTGCCTCCTCTTCAATTTGACGCTGGGGCGTCTTATATTCTTGCCGGGGGGCTAGGCGGGCTAGGACGCAGCATAGCGCGCTGGATGGCTGCGCGGGGTGCAAAGAGTCTTGTCTTCCTGTCGAGATCGAGAAACACCTCTGAAACAGCGACAAGGCTGGTTTCAGACTTGAAGAAGATGGGATGCAATGTTCGTATTTTTGTGTGCGACATTCTTGATCGAGACAACCTACGGGTGGCGCTTGAAGATTGCCATTTGGCATTGCCCCCCATCAAGGGATGCATTCAATGTTCCATGGTGCTACAGGTGAACTATACTATACAATCAACATTGTTCGAGCCCTCTAATCTCTTCCCTAGGATGCTACATTTGAAGGAATGTCCTACGACACCTGGCAGACTGCAGTTCAACCCAAAGTCCAAGGCTCATGGAACTTGCACAAAATGCTTCCTTCCGACCTAGACTTCTTTGTTATGCTGTCATCTGTCGCAGGCATTTTCGGCAATCGCGGCCAGGCAAATTATGCAGCAGGCAACACTTTCCAAGACGCTCTTGCAGCTTATCGCACTGCTCGTGGCATGCAGGCATCTGTCATCGACCTTGGCTCTGTCTCGAACGTCGGCTGGGTTTCCGAGAATCGTCAAAAAATGACTACTCACTCGGAGAATCTATTCGAGTTGCTTCACGAGAACGAGGTGCATGATGCAATCGAGTTCATGATTGATCCGCAACAAAATAAAGGGCATGATCATGCTGGTCATCCACAGTCCCAGCTGATTCTGGGCCTTCCAACAGCGGAGATATGCCGTCAGAACAGCATTCCCTCGCCTTGGTATCTGAACTTCTCTTTATTCACGCATCAGCGATCTACGGCTGTCATGGGCCATGCCGAAACGGGCGAACAGGAGACCATCAGCACTGCAACTCTCCTGGCCGCAACCGTTACCTTCTGCGAGGCAGTGGAAGTAGTGTCAGATGGAATTGTGGAAAAGCTTTCTGCCCTTCTCGACATCCCGGTGTCTGATATTGATGCTCAAAGATTTGGTTTCAGTAGCATTGACTCCTTGGTCGCCTTGGAATTTCGCTCGTGGATCATGAAGGAGCTGGATGCAGAATTGTCAGTGTTGGACATCATGGGGGCACAGAACATTCGATCTCTGAGTGAAAAAGTTGCTGGCAGCAGGAAGGCGGTTGGAAAATGAAATGATAAAATGGGAATGCTAGTAGGTAACCTTGGAATAATTTTGTTTTTCTCGTGCGATTGGAATATGAGGACCTCACGTCCACCATTTGTAACACGATATATTTTAAGTTTTGCTGATCAATTCTGCGACAGTAAATTTTGGAGACTTTGGTGGTCGATTGCTAGGGGAGGGGGGGACGGTGCTTTGATATTGGGAATCCTCCAAGATGAATTTATTTCAGAATGTCTACGTAATCATTTGAAATTACAGTTGAATGACGTTTTTCTACATTCAGCTCCAAATCCCGTGACTGTATACTTCGATCTCACGTGACCGTATAATTTTGGCTGCGAGGCAGAATCACACCGCCTCGATAACAAATTTGTTATCGGCGGACTTTTTTCCACGACGGCCAGCTTCTCAGGGTTTGTTGCTTCGGTCGCAATAGCCTCAATCTCCATTCCATTTTCGAGTGACTGAGCCTTGACTCGCTCGCCAAGATGGTTCGTCAACTCAAGCATCACGAGAAGAAGTAAGTCCGGGGGAGCTCACATCACACTCAAGTGCCATCGCCTGCACAACTTGACGACCATGAACAATTGCTAACGAGCACTCACCTCAGACTTCTCCGGAAGGTCGACTTTCACACCTACAAGTCCGATGGCAATCATCGCGAACATGAGATTCGCCAGCGCTACCTCCTCCAGGACCCGATGGACTACCGCAAGTACAACTCCATGTGCGGATCTCTGCGCCAACTCGCCCACAAGCTTTCCCAGCTGGACCCCGAGTCCGACCCAATTCGCAGGAAACTCGAGTCAGAGCTGCTGGATAAGTTGTGGAACATGGGGATTTTGAAGCAATCTCGTGAGCAGGGTGCGGGTCTGTCGCGTGTGGAAAGAGAAGTCACTGTTTCTGCGCTTTGCCGGAGGCGTTTGGCGGTTCTGATGGTACGCACGAGAATGGTGCAGACCATCAAGGCTGTAAGTTCTGTCTGAATCACGAGGTGTGTGGGAACCAAAGTACTAACCAGTGGATAGGCTACTACTTTCATCGAGCAAGGTCATGTCCGCGTTGGAACCGAAGTCGTCAACGATCCCGCATTCCTGGTTACCCGCAACATGGAGGACTTCGTGACCTGGGTCGACTCCAGCAAGATCAAGCGCAACATCATGCAGTACCGCGACAAGCTGGATGACTTTGATCTTCTTTGAATGTGAATTGAATGTGAATATTTGGACGAGACGGAGGTTGGGAAGCCCACTGCCTCCGGGAAGCATTTTGGGGTCCTGTTTTGATATACCCGGCGCTTATGCATTGTCTATTTACCGGCGCTATGAACAATTGACGAGATTCTCGAGACATTAGAACCGCTTGCTTTTCTCAAACCTTGACCTTCCACTTCCATTTCCAGTCCAGCAATGCCCATCGCGACATACCCGCGCAGACAAGTCCGATGAAAAGGGCAGCGGCATAAAATCCAACAAGAGCCTGGGGTGTTGTTGACTGAAGAAGCTCGCCACCAACTGGAATCGTCAAAAGCGCCCCAAAGGCAGCGACAGAGTATATCGTGCCATAAAAGCGGCCGTATTCCTCGGTGCGACATAGTTGACCTGCACAAACAGGAGCCAAAGAGATCCAACCGCCAGATCCGAAGCCAAAAATCGCCACGACTGCATACAGTGTGGCTTCATCCTGGGAGCCAAATGGAATCCAAACACTTCCCATAATGACTAAAGTGATGCAAGCCAGGGCTAGCAGAATATTAAAGCGACCGATTTGATCCGCGGCAATACCAGGGAGCACTCTACCCAAAAGACTCATGCTGTTGAGTAAAGCGAGCGAGTAGAACTGAACATCCAAATTCATACCCGAGTAGCGAATATAAGTGGGAAGAAGAGCTGCACAGCCTATGATTATAAATTCAAAGACAAAGACAGCGACTGCAAGGAAACACAGCCGAGGCGACTTGAACGCACGGAAATCGATAGTGGCCTTCGTTTCGCTAACCACCGGAAGTCGACCCTTGACAAGTATTATGCCGATGGTGTAGAGCCCAAGGGCTATGAAGGCCATAATTCGAATCGACCATGTCCAACCATAGTGTTGGAAAAGTGTTCGTAAAAGCAGAGGAATGATAGCACCGCCTGCCGAGGAGCCGGACAGACAGAGCCCAGAAGCGAGCGCACGGCGCCGATAAAACCAGTGGCTTAGCGCCGCGATAGAAACGGTCGTTATAACAGCCGAAGAGATACCACCCAGCAAGCTAAGGCATAATATGAAATGCCAGTACTTTGTGCATTCTGCCAGCAAGAAATAGGAAGCGGTACTGGCGAGCGAGCCACAGATCAACAGCATTCGAGGCCCATATCGGTCGAACAGCGGCCCAACTTGAATACCGAGGAAGAGAGTGAGAAAGGTCAAGATAGCGGAAATCCAGCCCACATCACGAACGGTGTAGCCTGCGAGCTGGTGGGTGTTGATATAGTCCTGGACGGATCCAACTGATTACCAGTTAACATAAGGATGCCAGAACTTATACAGTGAAACTTACTCGCAGTTTGAAACCCAAATGATGGAAACATCATCAGGGCTGAGCCCAGCAAGCAGGTCCATGCCTCTTTTCCACCATCTGGAAATGCCAAACTGATCCCAGTATCTGGGTTCTCAGAAGCAGCGTTGAGCTCAGCTAGTTCATGGTCTGTTTCTAGCGTAGACTGGCGCATTTTGACCAAGTTTTCCAACGTATCAATCGAATATTTGCAGAAAATAAAGTTGGAAGAAGGAATGGAAAATATGATACGCGCGGTGGGCATGACATTGGCAGGGCGCGGGAAAAGCGGGGGCGTTTCGCGGGGAGAAAATACATGTTCACGGCCATCTTTTAGGAATTCGGCAGACTCGATTTTATTTTCATATGTGACAGTACTTCTAGGATAAGCTGGAAAGAGCCAGACGCTGATTATATGGCTGAAATTATAATGCAATAATATGCAGTCGAAGCATTCCAGCGGCGAAAGATGTTGACTGTCATGTCAGTGGCAGGCACATTGAAAGTCAGCATGGCTGGGTTTTCAGACTCGTAGCAATCCGAGATTTTTGATTAATGATACTTCTAAGTCAATATGGGACAATGTGGTTGGTCATGACGAGGATTATTGGGGTATATGGGTGACAGTGCAGCGGCTAGTCTCTATTCTCCATGTCCATCTTACAACTTAATGGGGCTGGTTTTTGCCTTAATTCCGAGTTTTCGATTGTCATCTAGCCGGTATCTGCTTTTCATTCCCCTGTCTTTTTCGCTGTGGTCTATCTCGGCCTCTAAGTCTACTTAATTATTCCATCTATTCAAAACGAGGGGTTGAATCGAATGGCATTTTGATTGTCTATGTATGCCTGCAATCGTTGGAATTGAGGTCTATTTCTTGGATCTTAGACAAACCAATGAGTAGCACACTGTGAGTCGGACCCACCACTAACTATATAACCCTCACTGGTCTAGGTTTCTTTCTTGGGGGTGTTCATTCCTCTAATTGCCCTTGATGCGGAGTCTACTGGCCATGCAAAGGAAGAACTCGGGTCTTCGAGAACTTCACCAGAAGTAATAAGATCCACAGTAGCAACTGCAACATATCCACCGATGGCAGTGAAGAAGTGCCACCTAATTTCAGTTAGCGATCATGAATGACGCTTATCAAGCGAGAAAAACATACCATCCATGGAATTCGAATAAGAAAGCCAGAGGAAGCCCGACAGCATTTTTAGCTCCGGTCAAAATTCCACAGCCAAATTCGTCAATCAGCCAGACGAAATAGCCAAAGCCGAAGCAAGCTGTTAAATTAGCAAATTTGAACCAAGTCGATTGACATCAGTGATACATACAACAGCCGAAGATTGAAAGATACCGAAGATTCTTCCTGAGCTTCGGATCTGGAACTTGTCCGGGAATGATCTTTAGTATCCGCGTGGCGATCAGATAAACGGCCAAGCCGAAGGAGGCCGCATGAAGAAGGAATTCATCCATGACCATGTGAACAACCATCACTATGGTGAAAAGGGTGGAGAGTATGATTCCAATTAGCCGAGTGCGCTCAGGGCTGGCCTGGAACGATAGGATGCGATATAGAAGCGGCGTTGTGAGGAGGTGCATTGACAACTCATCCGCTGGAAGTTGAACAGGGTCAGCCAGAGCCCCAATAAGGAGAATAAGGACTGGAACATACACATCTGAGTATGATACTTGAGGGTCATATGATATCCACCAGAGCAAATGCCGACACCAATGAGCCCGAAATAGGATATGGAGCGGTAAGCAAATTGTGGCTCTCGACGGATCTGGACCAGGCCGTAGATGCCATAGCAAACTAGCCATATATCCTCAGTACTGACTTCATTAGATTTTCGAATTTGCTGAACTTACTATACACAAAGCTACTGAAAGTGTTGATGAATTCGGCCACGAATCGAGTTATTACATAATCCTTTTAAAGCCACGTCAGTGAGTGAATTCCGAAAAGAACCAGGAGAACAATGGTGCGAGAAAGGGAAAGAACACACCTCTTCGCAGAAACTAGATGGAGTCAGTTTCAGGCTATCATTTCTACAGCCATCGGGGAGGGATTCATGTTTCGGAATCAGGCAAAAACCAAAACGTACTTCAAATAGGATGTTGGCGGGCCCCAGAAGGGGTTGAGGGAGGATTCCATTGTCGAGAATGGTTTGTCCAATAGTACAAGGCCGTACGCCAAGACAGGAAGTAGCAAACACCTGAGAAAGAGGTCTTTGATCGGGGGCTTAAAATAGATACGAGTGTTGACACGGCTGGAAGTATTCCCTTCGACCTCGGCCGGTGCGGAAGGGATGTCGGTGAGCTCCGGCAAAACAGAAGAATTAGGCAGACTTTGTGCGGCAGTTATGCTCGGATCATAGCCAGTATTGATTGGGGACTTGGGTTTGGAATATGTAGAATGCCCTGTTTTGCCCTCTACATTTTTATGGTATACAAATTGGACTTTTTCGATTGGTAGACTCCATGGGAATTTCTCTTTACTAGGGTTGACTAGTATTCACCGATGCCCCACCAGGATGCTGATCGTCATTGGCGATGTTTTCAGGCGTCTCGTACGGCATATTATACTTTGTTGGACATTTATGGATGGGAAGGGTTTCAGGTCAATATATGTGATTGTGATGCTAATTGGGTATAGAGGAGGCATCGTATGTGTATGTACAACGGTGCTGATTCACAGACGGGTATCTTCAGTCTTGGTAAATGATGCTGTAAAAATAAAGAGTGCAGAGGCATAGTTTAGGTCGAAGGCAGGGTAGGCCAGGTTGTTCTCATCCAGAGAACTCATGATTAGCGGCCAGAAAGAGAGAGAAATATTCACAGGTAAGGGGGGAAGCGTAGGTATAGGGTATGCAAGCCACGCGCAATGCAATGCAAATGCAGTATAGTCCAATCCAATATTCAGTTTGTAGTTGTGGAAGCGTTGAAGCAGCGTGTGGCACCAGTGCCGACACAAGGTAGGAAAAGAAAAGCCGAGTTCGAACAAACGTTGGTCGCTGGTCAAGGTTTATGCAGGGGACGTTCTGGTCCGGCGGTATGTCCAGCGTCGAGAACCACTCTTCGCTCCCTGGCCGAGAAAATCCAATTTTTGTACCTGGAGTTTATCAAGTGGGTCGATTCCAGCATCGTCCAAGTCTTCGTCCGGTAGGTCCATCCTGAACCGCCGCACGCTACCCTCACGACTTGTCTTGCCTTCCTCGAAGAATGGCGTCCTGGCGTCTTGCCCTTTACACCAGCGGGGCGCCACACGCCGCCACATGCCTCGAAGGCCACGTCCTGCACGATCGATCTTCTCGTATTCAGCCCTTCGAGAGGAGGGCGATGTCCACTCCATAACCGTCGCCGGGACGTGGATGGAGGATGCAGAGGGATTTTGGATGCAGTCGTACTCGGGTGTTTTGCTCGGGAGAGTATTCGAGCGGTCCCGAGCCTGGAGCGGGATCGGTGCCACGATGGAGCTGATGGAGTTGCGATGCTCAAAGTCGAATCGGCGGCTGGACTGCGACGAAGCAACGGGGGATGGTGGTGCTGAGCATCCAGTCTCGGAAGAAGTGCGACCTTCTCGCCGGGAAGTATATGTCAACGATGGTGCCCTTGACAAGGCTGGGATGGACCGCACATCTTCTGCAGACGAGATAGACGTGTCGAGATCTTGAAATAGACGACAGGACTCTCGATGTAGTGCTAACAACGACTCTCGTCTCTCATGTTGCGAAGTGCGTTGCGGGACAGGCACGATGCTGGTGGAGGCCACTGCCCTTCGCGACGAGTGCAACGAGTCATGGCGACTAGGAGGGCGCGATCGGGCGGTGCTGCGCGAGTTGGAGCGAGAGTGACGCACAGAGCTAGCTGCCGATATTGGACGCGAAGTCGCTCGTGGTCGACTAGAACTCGGTGGTGAGTCTACCAGCGTGGTGGTTGTTGGTGGGTCGATCCTCTTGACTTTCGGGATATCCATCTTGGTCGAGAGCTGCGAGGGTGAGGGCGACTGTGAAGTGCATTTCGCAGGAAGCTCGATGACTGTCGTCTCTAGCGATTTGATTTCAAGGCAGGCAGGAAGAGGAGCAGGTGCCGCGTCCATGTGAAGATCGCCACGCCATGTGACGGCCATCCGGAAACTTTCTATAGGCCTGAAGGGGACCTATAGGAGCAGGGCGAGGACAAAGGCAGAAGGCAAATGCAAATGCAAATGCAAATACCTCGGAATGCGCCTTGTCGATCGAGACTCGAGACGAGATCAAATTAGGGCCTGGTTGGACGGGTAGCTTGCATTGTGCAACGGCAACTGGTCTATCAAAAAGAGAAGAGAAAGAAGGGAACGAGAAATAGGAGCGGCCCGATGGCTGGCTGATGCAGCCAAGGGTCCTTGCGACTAAATTATAAAGTAGTCAAAGCGAAATAAAGAATGCAGAAAGGAACCAGCTTCTGCACGACACTGGGCGTCCGAACTATTTTAATCCATTTCATTTGCGCACACCGCTCCTCGAGAGGGGAGGATCAAACGGAGATGGTGGGGGGCATCCACTTCTCTCCAGAAACCAAGCCTAAGACGAACTGAAAAGTCCTCGCACGGTCTGGATCGTCTCACGCAACGCCCCTGCAGTGACAAATATGCAGGGGCGCCAGGTTTATTTGCCAGTCACGGCGCTTATTGGGGACGCCTTCTCCGGTTTCTGCCGTTCACTGTGGCCGATATAAACAGCACAGTGACGGGTTACAGGTTACAGTAGGCGCCCGCAGACCTTGCGGCAGCTACCTAAGCACCTTAACCCCCTCTCGAGACCCCTCGAGATGCGACGTGGGCGGTTCATTCCACCAGGTACACCCCGCCCCCCCTCCGCCCCACAGTCATGGCATCAAATCCTGAATTGGTGGATGGTCTGAGTTGGCTTGCCGATCGCACATAAGATTTTTTCTTCTTCTTCTTAGTTCTTAGCGGCTAGTGAACTCTGGCAGGTCCAGCGCTTGTCTCAATGGGCGATCGGAGGGGGTTGAGGGGTTGGAGGGGAGAGATGGCAGTGACAAAATCAAACACCGACAAGCAGCCGTCATTGCATTGGGCGAGAGCTTGGCAGGCAACGTGGGGTGGGTTCGCAATCCCACTCGCACTGTCCACCGCTGTTTACACCGCTAGCAAGTCGATAAAAAGCACGGTGTTGAGCGACCATGCCGGTTGGAGGTAGCTAAATTCGCGTGGCTTAACAACACTATATTCTGCCACTAGCAGCTAAACAGCACGGCTTCTTGTCCTATTCGGGTAAAAGTTTAAACCATGTCTAGTAAAGTCCAGAAAGAGGGGTTTGGTTTGTTGAGGACGCAATCGGCCCCGTTGAGACACGCATTTTAGCGCCTCCAGTTCATTAAAAAGGCGGGATCTTCGAAATTAACACCTAGCTGTGTGTGGATTGTCAAGCCGTTCGATGAAAATGCGGTCAATACAAAAGTCCCGTTAGACTGCACGCAATGGGCAATACTTTAAGTGTGATGTTTTCCATCCCCACGATCAAACTTCGCGGATTGATTCTTGATTTTATATGAGACCAATGATCCGCCTAGGTAGACCTAATTCATCGGCGATTTGCTTCGCGACCCGAGATCCCTCTTCGATCGCCCCGTCAATAAAACCACGCCACCCGAGAGCCCAATCTGCGCTAGCGAACAGTACATTGCCATGTCGCTCCCTCAAGGCCTCAAGATACTGGAAGCTATAGTTTGGTGGAAACACACACCAGGTGCCACGCGAGAATGGATCCTCCAGCCAATTATGCCAGATCTGGGGCCATTAGTACACTCCACAAATCTTCTGAAAATTCCAACTCACTACTTTATTGACTTTCATAGGAATCAATTGTTTGGCTTCTGTGGCAAACTCTTCCGCATCATCCTGCGGCCGCGCGAAGCTCTTATTCGAGCCAAAACAGACGATATGAGTGTTTCTCTCAGGGGTCAGGCCATCGCCATGACAAGCAAATACTCTTTTACTTGGCCAGGCTGCCCCAGACCAAGATCTGAGATCCGACCCTTCGGCCTCCAAATGAACCTTCGCTCCAAAATTAACGTGACCTTTTTGGGACGCTGCCCGCTTGGTGGGCGATAAAGGAGGGTCGAATTGAACTTGAGATAAAACGTTCAGAGGAACCGTACACACCAGTCGTTTGGCCAGCCATGTTCCCCCTGATGAGGTTGCGACTTTCACAACACTTCCGTTATCATTCACGGAGCTGACGACCGCCTCGAGTGTATAGCGAAGGTTGCCCGTGGATAGAGCTTCATCCATAATATTCCGCGCAAAGGATGACTGTCCTGCTGCGATTTTGTAGGTTTCAGTGAGCTCCGGAACACCAGCTGCACTGTACCCTCCAAGAGCCCACCACCGGAGTAGGTCGAAAAATCCAGTGTTTTCCATGGTGTTGCCGGATATTGCTGCGATGGATGCTTGGAGCGTGGCCAATTCAACGTCGCTTAACAGGGGCCTTATTTGCTCTATTCGCTGAGCTGCAGACAGAGCTTCGTAGGCTTTGATATCAGGGTTATGGTGTGGATTATGCGGGAAAGGCATCATGATCCTACCACTCTTCCCGTCAATGTTGAAGAGCTCTTCGAATCCTTTTTTGATGATTATTTCCTAGACACATGTCAACTCAGTGAACTTTGGGATTGTTCAGCTGGTAGTTTGTAGCAATTCCTCACTTCGTCAGAGCGGCTCAATTCCGTCTTCTTTTCGCCATGAGACACGGTAAACTTTTGACAGCCAGTATCTCCCGGGGCGCTGCTTGAAAGTCTCGTTTGACCGTATCTGTGCATCTCATGCCACACGTGAGGCTGGTTCCAGTGAACCCAAGTCCCACCCATCTCGTATAAATGCCCGTCAATATTGGCGGTGTAAGTTCTTCCACCGATTCTGTCTCTCGCTTCTATAAGAAGAACCTTGAATCCTGACATCGCAGGATTTAGTGTCTTGGACATAGATATTCATAGCCATCATGTCATACCTGAGTGGCAAAGATCGCGGCATGCTATAAGGCCAGCGTAGCCCGCGCCTATTACAATGACATCGAATATATCCGATATTTGAGCTGGAACGTTGCTACGCGGAGTGATCGTTGCTGAGCACGGTAGCCCTTGCTGGAGACTTTCCTTCCCATAATAGAACCCCTCCCGTGTTGTCATGGTTCACTTCAACTCGATTGTATGTCTTTTGATTGTAAGATAGGAATCACGTATACAGAAGAGTCATGCGGCTTGGCTTCGAGCAGCAGCATCGCTTTATTTATCATTTATAGTATCGACCTAATCTTGTCCATGGTCATAAAATGTACAACTCATAATGCGGGGTCAGGGACGTCCCGGTGTCCGCGGATTCCGTTTCTTTGCTTTAGATCAATTATACTTATCCTTTTAATTACCGCAGTGCGTTGATTCCTGGCGATTTATCGTAACTTGTGGTGTTTGTCGAATTTCACAATTTCAGGTCTTTTGCCTCAACTATCCGACTTTTCCAAGGTTCTAAAAGCTGAAGCCATCTATCCCAAGGAATATTGGAGTGTCTGCTCCGCAAAATATTCGGCATTTCATCTATTGAGCCGGGAGTGCCAGTGGAGCCATGATCTGATTGGTTCGCATTCCCATTCCCATTCAAGGAGGGATCGACATCGTCTACCGTCCTGCTCGTAAGGAAGTTTCGAAAGCAATCCGTTTCCAAGGTTTTACACGTCAAAAAAAATCCCACTGTAGGGTTAAGTCAAAGGTTACCCCTGTTCGATCCTAGCAGTACGTCGAAACTGATCCTAGCAGTACGTCGAAACTAGCTTTACAGACAACTTGAACATGGAAAGTAGGCTACAACCACTGCCAGGAGTAGTTTATCATCACCATACACAAATATACTATATCTCTTTGCGGCCGTCATTTTATTTTGGTCTAATTCTAGATTCTATATGGTGCCTTGAATATTTTAAATATGTCGAGGTCTTCAAGTTGTGCAAAACCAGGATCACCCCTGTGCCACTGAAATAATCACTTTAGACTAAGTCATCGACTTCTTTTGCGTGCTTTTTGCCAGACTTTCGGAAGAATCTAGATGTGTCACCCATGACAACAGTGAACGGCAGAGACTCCTGACATAGATAGTGTAGCACGGTATAATATCCCAATACACTAGCGACAAATGCGAACGCACCACCAACGGTCGAGAATGTTTGGCTAGCATCGGTCTTGCCATCAGCGCGTGTGAACTGCGACGCGGCATCGAAGCAAAGACATAATTCCAGCGATGCGAATATGAGTATATAGACAACGTTCCTGAAAAGAGATTAGACATAATTCCAAAAGTCGTGCTCTAGATACGTACAAACGTATACTGGCGATCAGGAAGAAAAAGTTGAAAACACCCCATACTATAAGAGACCGATTAGTCACCACCAAATGGAGATGAGAGTAAGCACTCACAAAGAATAAAAAAGCCCAACGCATTGTAATACTCCGGTGTGAATCCGCCGTATGCATCAATAATTCCAAACGAAGGAATCATAGTCGCCCCATAGCCGCCATAGAATAGTGCTGTAAGTGTCCCATTGTCAATTGAGATATCGTAGAATTTCAGATTTTTAAATACCCACCATATGCAGATAGCACCGTATATGAGAATGTGTTGCCGCGAACCATTTCCCATTGTGCCGAAATTAGTAGTCCAATGCCAGCCACGAAGCAGAGGTCTCCCGCAAAGATCGTTTGTGTCGAGACCCCGCGTAAATTCATCATTGCTAATGAGACCGAGAGAAGCGTTGTGGCGAAGCCACCCATTGCCAATGGTGCCTGTGAGTCAGGTTAGAAAAAGCATTTTTTGATTCTTGTATGAAATAGCTGTTGGAATTTCTTACAGGGTCCGCCAGGCGTTTCTCAGCCCTGATAGAATGTGGCGACATGTCTAGGGTGGCATTACCATCTTTCGCGATGGACATGTCAGACATTTTGATTGACTCAGACCTCCAGATTGAAAAATCGTTTTTGAGTATCCATCGATCTGGCGGGATGCAATTTTGTCTTTATACGATTCAGTATAAAAATCGTCGAAATTCGAAATCCCAACAAAAGCAAAAAAATCCGAGATAGTGGATCAAGCAAAAGCAAAGCCCAAAATACAAGGGTCAGTTCAGCTCAACTGATTTGCAGCGAACTTTGGTAGAATAAAATGCTCCGCGGGGCTCGTTTCACTTTCCATAGCCGGCAACTCGGAAGAGATCGGGGTTGTGCGGGATGACGATCATGATCCGCCGGGTCGGGAGCGATCTAGCCCTCTATTGAACCTCAAAAAGGTACCCCGACAAAGGATAATTGCATAAGTTTTTAGTCAATTTGGTCGGTCCTGGCTAGCGACGGACGGGCACATTGTTGATCATTCTCGGGATTGGGAGGTGGGAAGGTACGTTGGGTAATGCTAGATGACCAGAAGCGGTGGCATTTGCGTTAATCATGACACAGACATTGATATTTCCTAGCTAGGATTTGGGGTATCTTACCATATCCTATTACGTACTGCTAAAACTACTAACTCAGTCGCAAGATATTTGACCTTGTAGCGTCGCCATTTAACAAAATTCTGCTTTTCCAAAAAGCTATGAAAACAGAATTTTCATTCAAATCGAGCCTTCAACTTCTTATACCATTTTCCTTTGCCACTTAAAGAAACAACCTCCTTTTCCATGATCTCAGAGAGCCCGGTAATCAAGTCAACTTTCTTGGACGCTATGCACCAACGCTCATGTCTCTCGGAGTAAAGCTTATGCCCCAAAAGAAGGACAACAAATATCGGGATTCAAATATAGGACGTGATGAATGTTGATGTTTTCAAGTGACCGGGGAAAAACACAGTACAGCCATTGAGTAGCAGAAGAAGAAAGAGAATGCTGCCGCTTATATATGCAGCGTATGGCTGGAATATCGACCAATATGGAAGGTCGGACACTCCTTGCGCCAATCTACAAAAGCGGATGTAGATGATGCAAGTACCAACCCAGCCCAGGTAGACGCCACTGTTAATGAGATGCACGAACCAGTTGAACTCGGTGGCTGTGGATGAGCTGAGGTTCGTATAAGCCAACAGGGAGAATAGAGAAGTGAAACCGAGCGAGACATATGGGACACCGGATGATTTGCACCGGGAAAATTTGTGGTGCCGTTCCGAGTATTGACATCGAGTAGAGGGTGCGACTTGCAAGATAAAGCCAGGAATTCCCCACTTACCAAGCTTATAACTGTATTACCAAGTTTAAGGCCTAGACAAGCCCTGAAATTCTTGTATTCTTGGCGGCGATGGCCCCGGGAGAGACGGGTTATCACATAGAGTATTCCCACGAGCGCCACAATTACCTGGTGAGTTTTGGAGGTTGGTGCAGAGTCCACTGCAACAGTCCCCACCTGCTGCACACTTTAACATCGGGTTTCAGAGATTGTATCTCAATTAACGATGGATGATGACTCACAGCGTTTCTATGGGTGCCACAGCTACTGGGATTGTTCTGGAGATTGACGTAGGCCCCATTCCAATATATCAGGCCAGATGCACACTATTGAGCACTTGGTCGTTGTCACAAATTGTAGCTGTGGCCGTCTTATATATTGCCTGTTGCAACAAGAAGCAGGATCACAATCTGTTGGCATACAAATATAGACTCTATTTCATGTCAGCTTTTAGAAAATTCTACAATCCTAAGGTGGTTAAGAAAGAGACTAACGGCGCATTTTGTCCAAGAACAAGTCTCTAAGTGCACTGGGAGATTCACTACCGTTGTCGCAGTAACCTGGTCGGTCACCTAATTCTGACATTTTAATAAATCAGTATATTAGTATTAGCAACTTCTAGATATCCACATATCCTGCCTCGGCGTCACAAGCGGCTGTGTCGCAGCCACTATCCGACCAGCATTCCCATTGCCAATATTATTACCCCTGTGGGAAACCTTTCTTCCGCCCCTAGATCCACCCCACTTTTCTAGTGTATCTTCTCCAGGAAGTGTAGCGATAATAGCGGAGCATAAAGGGTAAGAAGAGCGAAAGGTATTTCCTTAAAATGATAGAAAAGAATTTTTGTAGAAAAGGAATAATAGTTAAACCTATTGTACTACTCGTGATACCAGAAATAATTTTTTTTTTTTTTTAGTAGAGTGTTATATGTAGTGTGCTAGTAGTCATTAATTAGGAGGTTAGATATATTTTTTTTGAATGTGAATAACTTACATTTCTGAAGTCTAGGGGTTAATAGTACGTATGTCCTTGGATTCCGGCAAAATATTCCAGTAATCAGAACAGAGCTCTATAGGATCTGATTCGTTATCGGTAAATTCCTAGCCCCTTCCTAAATTGCTATTGAGTTTATAAGAGAGGTAAGGTGCGGATTAGGAAGCGGAAGTGGATTTTATTATATCAAGAATATTACAATACTATAGTAGCCTCTATTCAGCGAAAAAGAAAGTCCTAAGGATAGTGGATATAGTATTATAATATTTTAGATATAATGAAACCCACTTCCGCTTCCTAATCCGCACCTTACCTCTCTTATATACTCAATATTAATTTGCTAAGGGGCTAGGAATGTAGCGTATACCGATAACGAATCAGATCCTATATAGGTCTGTTCTGATTGCTGGAATATTTTGCCGGAATCCAAGCACGTACCATTCGTTAGCCCCTAGACTTCAGAAATGTAAGTTATTAACATTCTATGAAATATATCTAAGTGCCTGATGGATAATAACAAAACTAAGATTAATTAAAAACTGTGAGTACACTATACATAACAGTCCTGACTAAGCGATAGAACAAAATATTCTTTTTTACTACAAGTAGGACAACAGGTCCAAACTAATATTCTATTCTTACTAAAATTTTCATCATTTCGAGCAAACGCCTTTGCAAAAATGCGGGTCACTCTTCTTTCCCTTTTGTGCTGTACTTTGGTCACTGCGCTCACTGGAGAAGATGCACTAGAAAAGTGGGTTGAGTCTAGGGGCAGAGGAAAGGTTTCCCATGGGGGTAACAATATTGGGAATGGGGATGGTGGTCAGATTAATATTAATACTGGGGGTGGTGACGTTGGGAAGGTTGGGGTTGGGGTTGGCGGTGGAGGGGGTGGGGGTGGTTGTGACCTAGCCGCTTGTGACGCTGAGGTAGGATAACATGGATATCTGAGGAGGTTGAATTAATACTATTATGCTAATTTATTAAAGTGTCAAGACTTAGGCAACCAATCAGGTTACTGCGATGACGGTGGTGAATCTCCTAGTTTACTTGGACTTATCCTTGGACAATCTACGTCGTTAGTCTCTTTCCCGATTATCTTGAGATTGCAGAGCTATCTGAAAGCTGATATGATATAGAGGTTGCATCTGTATCCCAAATCCGCTAGATTGCGATCCTCCTTCTTCTCCTTGTAACGAGAAATGTGTAAGATAGTCACAGACTACATTTTGTGACAACAACTAAGTGGTGCTCGATAGTGCGCGTCCGGCCTGACCTGTTGCAATGGAGACTGCACCAACCTCGACAACAATCCAAACACCTGTGGAAGCTGTGAGAAAGCTGTGCGTTATCATAAGTTGCTAATGGAGGCGAAGTCACTGACCATCAATGTTATAGTGCGCAGTAGATGAGGACTGCTGCAGTGGAACCTGCACCAACGTCCAAAACACACCCGGTCACTGTGGCAGTTGTGGGAAAGCTGTGAGTTAGGTCTAACTTTCATACCTCTGGGAGAGCTGCCATTGCGGCGATGTTATCATTGCTAACGTTATCTATTTTCACGCTTTTATAGTGCCCTGCTGGATCGACTTGCTCAGCAGGCAAATGTCAAACGCAATGCTCTCTTAACGGTGGTGGTTGTACTGTTGATTCTGACTGCTGCCCTAATTTCAATTTAGGGGTTTGCACTGGTTCTCTTGCTGGCCATTGCCCTGTTTGTGCTGATGGTGTTGCTAATCCTTGTGTTTGTTGTACTGCTGGTCAATGTCAAGCAGGCGGTTGTGGTGGAGGTTTACCCTGTACTGGTGGTTGTGGCTGTAGTGCTTGTACTTAAACTTGGTCCACAAATGCTTGTCTCCAACTGGGGCTTTAAGCACCAAAAAGATGTTGAATGGTGGGTTAATGGGAGTATGAATCAGCACTTCAACTTGTTGGAAATTAGATCGGAATGAGTGTTAGTGTTAGTGGTAGGCTTTGTGCTTCTTTCGACTTGCCTTAGTATAGGGGTTTCTCCTATCTATATTAGGTTCTCCCATACTGTTATGCAAATTCAAGAACAATCTACTAGATAATTGTTTTGACTGTCACGGCTCTACTTCTTAAATGGCCATTCACCCAAGCTTTCCAGTTAAATAGTGATTAGAAAGCATAGTGAATCACGGAATGAAAATGTTGCTGACGCGAATCAGGCACAAAATTGGATGATAGAAATCCGTCCCAATTCGTGCCTCAAGGAAAGAGTATTGTCTCTGACCGCCGGACTGTAGGGATAATATGCAACCTTTTGCCTCGAAGAATCGCCCACTGAACCTTCTACCAGAATGTGTAGGCCTCCGTTCTAGGTGAACTAGGTCGGATAGATTCTCTAATACTGCTAAGGCGATCCTTGCGATTGAAAAAAATTGAAAACAAATGGCAGTAAATGGAATACCAAGTAGCCAATATCTGAGACTTCGATGGCATGAAAGCACATATAGCTTTCAAAGCAATTGCTGGTAGGATTGTTTTTGACTGTAGTTAAGCACCAGTTTAACCATCCACATCAGTTGAAGATATAACCGCATATGATTGCCAAGTTATATGAGCTTAATTTAACTAGACACAACTCGTAGTCATTTGCGACCGAAGATTCTATAAGAGTCCGGCTCAGGATACAAGATAACTACAACAACACCCACTTCTTTTGAAGTCTTCCACAGAAAACATGAGTGGACCCAAGTTCTACCGGACGATGATAAGAGAAGGGAATGTGTAGACAGGTGAAAGAACAACCCTGCATTGCCATTGTGAGGGAGATTGTCAGGCAAACTTCCAACGGTGTAATGGAACCGAGTCCGAGGCGATCTTTCAAGGGGCTAAATTTGGAATACGAAACAGGTTACAAGGATTTCTGTAGAGGATGAGAGGTTCATATGTTTTGGGTGGTGAGGCTGATGTGGTAGAACGCACAGCCACACCTTAAAATGCCAGCTAATGACAGCCGATGTTCTGGAACTAGATCAAATCGATCAATAATTGTTTCTCCAAAGCTCTTGAATTACGTGTTGCATGCCCAGGTGGCACAAGAAATATATCCTAGTAGCTAGGCATTTCCCCATTACTGACTTCTAATCATAGTTCGAGTCGGCGCTTTCTCCTGTTCTAGTATTTCAAGACCAATGACTCTATATCCCAACTACCCAGTGAATGCTAACAGACCAGAAATGCTCGATGCATGTAAAGAGAATTATGAAGACCGTAGACGAGAACGAGCTGCTCATCACTCGTTTAGTGACCGGACAAGCTCCGAAGAACCGTTGCCACTAGCATATTGTAAGGAACGTGGATTTAGATTGCTACTGAAAGCGATCAATTGCGAATTCATCAAATGGGTTAGGCTATGTACAATTCCATCAAGTGGATATATATGTTGAGGGGATGAGTAAAGTGAGGTGAACTCGCAAATTACAGCGAGTAAAGGAAATCCGGATTCTCACGATCCGTCAGATCCAGGAATCTGAACAAGGACAATTAGTAACTTGCCCACCAACTGATTTAAATTAAAATCAACGGAAGGGAACTCACTCCTGATTCTCAAGACGCACATAACCCGGCTGAGACTGAATCTCCGTCTTGCGGCGATTCTCTCTGCAATACCACCAGTAGATGAAGAGCATAATCAGCAGCGACACACCGATACAGACAAGAATGGTGATCTCAGCGGGCAAGTACTGGGGCGCATCTTTCGGGCGGAAAGTTTGCGGGCCTGTATTGAGATTATTAGTGCTACTCGCGGAGAAGAAGAGAATTACTTCAGGCGACGTACCGATAATATTTCCAACACAGTATCCGATGAGATAGAGCGCGGCGACAGTCGTTTTCTTCGTATATCCAGCGACATTAGAAGAGATCATTGACAAGAGAGCGACGAAGGCTGTCGGAATAGCCTGAGTCATGTAGTAACCAATAAGTCGGCCGGTATTGTTTGACGTCGGTAGTGCGACGATGAGGACCATTCCGACGAAGGCGGCGACTAGACCACCGAGACTGCAGAGGACGCGCTGGTTGGTTTTGGCTCCGAGGTAGCCGTTGAGGACCAGAGCGACAACTTCGACTGCGCCGCCTGGGACACCCAGGACAAGACTTTCTTCCTTGGTGAAGCCGAAACTGGTAATCTGTGGAGATAATTGTGAGAAAAAGGCTTGAGCCAAAGGGAGTACACTCAACATACCAGTTGGTTGAAGAAGTTGGTAATGCCACCGTTGGGAATATCTGCGATCAGGGCATAAAAGAAGAATGCCCAAGTCATTGGGTCGAGAAGGGCCTCCTTGACCTGGTATAGCTTGAAATGCTTATTTCCAATACCCTGTTGATTCTCGCGAACTCGAGCGATGGCCAGGATACGGTCTTCTTTCTTGAGCCAGCGCGCATTCAACTGGTTGTCTGGGATGATCCACAAGAAGAAAAAGCCCAGGACGATTGTCATGAGACCCGTGACAAGGAACACGATTTTCCACGGTTCGATTGACGAGCCATGCTTCCTGGTTCCAACGGCGATACCGTACGCGATGAGGCCTCCGACGATTTGTCCGACGCCGTTGAAGCTGAACCAAATGTTGACACGACTGCCCTGTTCTCTCTTTGTGTACCACTGCAATCACAGATTAGCTATTGGTGACGACCGACCATGAAAAAAAGATTGCCTACCTGGGAAGTCAGTAAGGCAAAGCCGGGCGTCACAGCTGCTTCGAATACACCCAGGAAGAGACGAATAGCGATAGCTCCCTGGTAGCTCTTGACACCGGCAAAGCAGCTCAGGACGAGACCCCACATTAGGATACAAAAAGCGGAGTATTTGCCTAGAGGCAACCGCTGCAGCAGGCGGTTGGTTGGGTACTCCCACGCGAGATATCCTGCGATACTGTCAGAAATCGATCGTGGGCAGTATGATTTTGGGGCCGGGGCGGGCACGAACCGAAGTAGAACAGACTACCCAGCCATTGGTACTGATCACCGACCAGTTCCAAGTCCTCCTTAATACCCATGACGCTAGCATACGAAAGTGTGGTCTCTGGAAGTAAAGCTAGTCAGCTTTGATCTAATTATGCATCAGTCGTTGCGCGCGTCACTTACTATCCAAGTAATTCATTCCGTAAATGCAACACATGATCGGCATGAGATGCCAATCGATGGTGCGGAGAAGTCGGCGGTTTGTCGGCTCATCCAGCTCAATTGCCTCACCCTGCATCTCACTAAACGCCTTCATCGCCTCATCCGCATCGTGGGCGTGTTTCTCGATTTTCGGATCAACATGAGCATTCTTCTCGATATCAACGGCCGAGGAAGTGCCAACGGCAATCCTCTCCTCCGTGTTCTCCGCCATGATGGTCTAGTGTTACCCAAGGTGGAGCGACGGCAGAAGAAAAGATATAGCCAAAAGGCAAGAAGCAACGGCAGGAAACGAACAAAGTTAAGTAAACTGGAACGAATTTCACCGCAATTCCAACGGACGGGTCGGGGGGACTGTTATATCCACAGTCTCCGCATGGTGCATGGTAGCACGGGGATCAGGTCAGTGGCGTTATCTCTCTCTCTTTGACCTTCCATCTCCACCCGGGGCGAGGCGAGCTCTCCAGGGGCTTCCTATCAAGCCAGCCGCGGTGGGTCTCTCCACCCTGGATAAGCACCCGATATCTGGGGTTGGCGCATCTTGGGCCTCTTGGAAGGCAGCGATTGGCGAGCGCGAAGAGGGGGTTTGACGAGAGATCGGCAACCAGATGAAGTGATGAGCCCAGGGCTCGTGGAAACATGTTCAGTCGGGTGCGTATGGCGTGCTGGATACAGCCGAGTTGGGTAATAGTGTTTGGATAGATCGAAGCCAAGAGGTCGAGAGAGTCGACACCGCTCTCGCTCTGGTTCCCAGCGTGCGTGGAAGAAGTGCGGTCATGGGCTCGGCATGCAGATGTAGGGTCCGAACGTGCGTATCCCACGCAAGGCATTCGCACATGGGGCCATGGTTATCTTGCATGCAGCTATCGCGAGCAAGCCAGACTGCGCGTCCCAATGGCTGGAATCAATGTTCCACTGTCGATCGGACTGTTATCTCTGCATCTTATCGCGTGGCTCCATTCCGAGACGCTAGGGGGTGGAACCGTCATAGAGGTTGAGTCGTCGATGCAAAGGGTAATTGGATTTTTGCCCGCATTGCAGCGTGTGAAACAGCTCCATGTGGCCGTGGGAAAGGAGCTCCAGCTTCTGATCTAGTTCCAGCTCCGATGGCATCCGGCGCAGACTGGCCACCACGCATGGTCGATCTGCATGGACAACGACCACAGCCGTGGACGGGAGCGTGTCTGATCTCATGATATCATATGCAAAAGAAAGGTCATATGCAAGTCGGACTCGCATGAATAAAACGTCATAAGGATATTCTAATTCTGATCTCTATACTGCATTAACCCCAATTTTGATGTCTATTGGCTACCCCCGACGCGGGCTAGATACGCCTCCCAGCCCTGCTGCTGGTACTGTTTCGCCGCCTCGACAGGATCGGGGGCGGCATAAATGCCGCGCCCGGCAATGATGAAGTCCGCGCCACGGCTGATAGCCGACTGTGGTGTCTGATATTGCTGGCCCAGCTTATCGCCCTTGGAAGAAAGGTTGACGCCCGTGGTGAAGACGACAAAGTCCTCGTTGTCGTTGGCGCTCACGCTAGCGGGGACATCGGTCAGAGCGCGCGTAGAAACGAAGCCCAGCACAAAGCTCTGGTATTTACGCGCGTAATCGACCGAAGCGGAGGTGTAAGTGCCCGTAGCGAGAGAGCCTTTGGAGGTCATCTCGGCGAGGATGAGGAGGCCGCGGTCAGAGCCATAGGGGAAGTCGGGAGCCTGGGCGGTCTGCGCCAGAGCTTCGACGATACCCTCGCCGGGCAGGATGGCGCAGTTGATGATGTGGGACCATTCGGAGATGCGGAGGGCACCCTCGTGGTATTGCTTCTGGACGGTGTTGCCGATGTCGATGAATTTGCGGTCCTCGAAGATGAGAAAGTTGTGTTTCTCAGCGAGGCCCTTGAGGCCGGTGATTGTCTCGTCGCTGAAATCGGAGAGGATATCGATATGGGTTTTGATGACGGCGATATAGGGACCGAGGCCTATTGCATTCAATTGAATTAGCCCGCGCTTGCAATGTAGCAATGCCATCACGTACGGTCGGCCAGATCGAGCAGTTCCTTGGTGGTGGTCACATCGGCGGAGACCGTGACATTGCTCTTTTTGGCCTCGGCGACCTCGAAGAGTCTGCGAGCGAGAGGGTTGGGGTGGCTTCTCGCACGAGTGCCGAAGGGGCTTTGCGACTTGGAGGACATCGCGGGGTTGGCGGGGTGGTATGGGCGAGGGTGGTGGTGGTGAGGGTGGATGCGCGTGGGAAGAAAAGACAATCGCTAGAAAGCAAGTTTTCCTCCGTATAGAATTTGCAAGCCCCAAAATCCCGAGTTGAACAGAGTAGAGTAGAGTAGAACAGAGAAAAAGAAGCCCGCGATGCTCTCGGAACTTTTTGGGCGCCACAGTGGATCATCAGCCACATCCGGGGTGTGGCGGTGCGTACAGAAATAAATACGGCAGAGTAAAGAGGAAGAGAAATCATTATAGTACATATATAGAGGTATAAATAGACGCAGAAAAGGCATCTAGAACGAAACCAAATCGCGCGCCACGCCAAACACAGTCAATCCCCACAGCGCACCCTGAGCAAGCCAGAACATCGAACCCATCATACGGCCCTTACCCTGCGGCTTGCCGGAGTAAACATAGCCATACATGAAGAGAGAGCGCAAAATAACCCAAGCAGCACCAACGCCCGCAGCGAGCTGGGGATATTTCAAACCAGCAACCAAGGTGAACAGCATTGTCTGGGGCGCATTCTCGAGGAAGTTGGAGTGGGCGCGCTGGGCGCAGTTGAACTGTTCGGCCTTCGCCTGTGGGTTGCGCAGTTAGAGTTAGTGAAGGTCTCATTTGCATTGCATGTGGAGTAGGGGGTTGAACTCACGTTCTCCTTGCACTGCTCGATAGTCGCAAAGCTGTGCGGGTAGGGGACCTTGGCGACTTTGCGCAGGGAGGTGGTGATACTGCCGTGAATGAAGCCCAGGACGGGGATCGCGCCAAGCGCGACGGCAATGACGGCGCTGGGGAGGTCAGATGCGGTCGAGGGATGGGGTTGGGGAATAAGACTTACCCGTAGTTCTCGGGGACGGTTATTGCGACCATTGTGTGTGAGGGAAGGGGTATGAGTGGTTTGGTTCTACCGAAGTGAAGGGGAAGAGGAGTCGGCGCGGCTTTATAGGCCGTGCGGAGCGGAGTGGACGGAAGCGCGGAGCATCTCAGTGGAGGATCGACTGCGCCGGTGCAATCATCGTTCCGGGCCCGAATGTTTAATGGGGAAAGGATTGGTTCGCATTGCGGGGAATGTTAGAATGTTCTTTGCGATTCGAGTAAACTTGACAGCTCAGCGTTTATGTTTCATTAGTCTACAATGGAGTTTAAAAGGCCACCTTTGCTTAGACACAGCCTCTGACCTGGATATTAGGGGTTGGTATTACAAAATGATCGAATAGTTCCTAGACTAACTCTACAATCAGAAACCCACTAGGAGTAAATTTTTCGAGTTTCTGGATCCTCAACACTACAAGTTCATGGTCAAACATATACTATTTACTGGAATGGACAGTGGCTCAAATGCAGTATATCGTTAATAGATGGGAGAAATGCTTCAAAACAGCAGCAGCCATTCAAAAAAATCCGTTTTGGATATGTGTCGCCAGATATCATTTGGAATGTGGTGTTCAGAAATACAAGCTTGGTCCACGCATCAAGGACTCACTCGGCTTACACTCCCATACTTGGCCTGCCACGCGAAGAAGTAGAGTAGTGCCCCCAGAGGCTGCCCAACTAGACAAAAGCTGACCCAGAAAATGCAATTGCCAATAGTTTTGCCTAACGGGTCACGCTTCTTCTCGAATGGGGTTGTCAGGATGATCAAAGGAAGTTGAAACATCATCCCAAAGAATGCAACACCTACAGGAAAACAAATCAGCGCAGATCTAGCTGAACAGAGAAGACATACTTACCAATAAAGTTGTGAGTGGGAATTCCAACCAGCATTTCGTGAAGGATGGCTGAGAGCGAGAATACCATGCCGCTCGCAGCTAGCGGACTCCATCCTCGGCCCACCAGAGGGGAGAAGACGTGTCGTTTCATGAAGAGGTAAACAGGTCGATTCCAGGACCTCCAATAAACACCTAGACTTGAGCTGTTCCACCAATCGGTATAGAATTCGCGATCGCCGAATCGCATCACTTCGGCCAGCGCGTTCAAGAGAGCTTGGAAAAGAGCAAAAAAGCCCGCCAGCCAGATAATAAGTGAGATAGTAGACAACTTCATAACCCGCTCCAGAATGGACGCAATGTCCATACTAGCGATCTTCTCGATCGAGTTTCGCAGAACGGGCGCCGCATACTGCGCTGACAAAAGCCAGATAAACACGGAGAGAACGAAGAATTCACCCAGTCGCTTAAACACGAATGGCCACCGTATAGATGGACTGCGCGGGTACACGGGTTGGTAGACCAACGTCGGAGCCAACCAGAAGTAAGCTAGATTATTGAGAGTAATGTTCCTGGGGTATGGACATGCGGCGTAGATGGCCGGGAGACCCGGGTCAGCGGATGGATTGAGGAAGGCCAAACGGAGGTCTCGATTGGTGAATGCGTAGGAGCAGTTCTTTAGCCAAACGATGATGGCATGTAATTGGCACAGTGTTCCAATGCCTGGGTGGTGGATGTAGAAGTATACCACAAAGCTAGTCACTGCAAGACACAGGGTGGCATTGACGGTATGCAGGAAGGCTGTATAGCGCCAGGTGGAGCGGAAACGCTGTTGATCGTGTTCTTTTTCTTCAGCAGTCTTTTTCTGCTGACCAACTGTCTGTTTGGCTGATGCAGCGGCGGATAGCTCGACAAGATAGGCAACAAATAGATGACAGGGGACGAGGGCGAAGAGGATTGACCCAAGCACGATATCCTGCTTGCGGTAGTCGTGGCACTTGATACAGATAAGGACGCCATACTAGGGTGACTGTTAGACGAATCTAGGGTTGTTCGTTGAATTATGGCTCAGCTTACCTTCATGAAATTCTCAATGATCAGACGAAGGTTCATAGCCACTGCGGTGGATCAATATAACGGCACATCGTGGACGCTGGAGAGTCAATGCCTACCCAACACCAAGACCATCAGATTTCGAAAGCCCAAGAAGCTAATTGCCTCATCCGACTCCCGACTCAGACTCGAGTGCCGCGATTGCGAATGATAAGCAGCGATATGGCGATACTTGCTGCGTCGTTTCCTGCCCGGAGCTACCGAAGCTACGTCATTCGAGTCCGCTGCGACTGCAGACGCAGATGCACCTTGGTGAGTTTCACTGGTCTGAGTCGACTGCTCTCTAGCCGTGGTGATGGCCTCCGTCTGCGCCATTGTGGATTGTCAGACGAGGGAGTGCTCAAAGCACTGATGATTGTCGAGAGCTCCCCCGAGGGTGAGTGGGCTGATGCGGAGGTAGGAAGCTGAGGGCAAACACACAACGCCAGAGAGAGCTCTAGCTCGAATCCGAACGGGGGGGTAGAAAAAGACAGAGGAGTAGAAAGAGAAAGAGAAAGAGAAGAGATTGACCCCCCAACTAAGAATGTCAAACGCAGCCAAAGCTGGCGGGGAAAGAAAGGGCAGATAGGCCCAGGCCAATCGCCGCCAATCAACGCCAAGCCCAAGGAGGTCCGGCCGCGGCAAGTTCGAGACTAAACCTTGTGGAAAGACTCTAAGACTCTCCTCCTTCCCCAACGCTCTTCTCACTTGCCAATGAGATTTGCCCGCGTCTTCACGGCCCCGGCCCTGGCCATGTTTGAATAAGCTCTTTCTGATTCCCCATTTCTCGTTGCCATGGCCTACTACGATGAGCAGGGAGGCGACGCCCCTGGGAGATTCAACAAGAACTATGAAAACGGTCCCGTCGGACCCCGGCGCCCTAGTATGTTGCCATGCGGATGCTGATGCAGCTGTTGAGTTCTCCCAGCCAAGGGCCCCACTGACACGACCTGCAGGACTGGTGACCGACTACGGCTCGTCGATGGTGCAATGGATGCGGACGCGCAGACCCCGATACAGAGGCGAGCATCGCATGGAGGTGGAGCGACCGAGTGCGAGCTTCACCGTGGATGTGAGCACCCCCCAGGAACAACGCCAGGATGGGAAACAGAAGAGATCTGAGGAGCGAGACTGACTATGCAACTAGATGCTACCTCCTGTCGCGCGAACGCACTCACCAGCCGACACGATCCCCGTCCGACATTTGCATCAATCGATTGGAAAATCAAAGAAGCCCATTGTCGTGGTACGATGGACGCCAGAGGGAAGACGACTTCTCACCGGAGGACATACGGGTGAATTCATGCTCTGGAACGGAACGGCCTTTAATTTCGAAACGGTCATGGATGTGCGTAGACGTTTCTTCATGAGTGCCAGTGTCAGTCCCGTCAGCTAAACTAAACTTTGACAGGCGCACTACGATCAAGTCCAAGCTGGAGTCACATCTCTCGGCTGGTCACATAGCCAGGAATGGTTAATCTCTGGTGGACAAAGAGGCGACATTAAATACTGGCGACCGAATTTCAACAACGTTGAAACGATTGACGAAGCGCACCACGATGCTGTTCGCGATCTCTCCTGGGCTCCTAGCGATACGAAATTCCTCTCCGCGTCTGACGATACTACCCTCAAGATCTTCGATTTCACCTCGCGCACCTGCGACACAGTGCTCTCCGGCCACAACTGGGACGTGAAGTCCTGCGATTGGCATCCTACGAAGGGTCTATTGGTTTCTGGATCGAAGGATCACCAGGTCAAATTCTGGGACCCGCGGACAGGCCGGTGCCTGACCACGCTCCACACTCACAAAAATACCGTGACAGCGACCCGATTCTCGCGCGTGAATGGAAATCTGCTTGCCACTTCATCGCGCGATCAGACGGCGCGTGTCTTCGATTTGCGCATGATGAGGGATATTTGCATTCTGCGCGGCCACGAAAAGCCCGTTTCATCACTGACATGGCATCCGATTCATAGCAATCTAATTTCCACAGGGGCCGAGGACGGCTCGCTCTACCACTACCTCCTCGACGAGCCAAATCTGCCCACCGGCCAGCTGCCTACAGTGGCGCCATACGACAGCCCTGACCCGGCCAATACGCCTCCGCAGGTGATCTTCCCGGCGCATCGAGTGCAACATGCCCACGGGGCTACGATTTGGTCGCTGGACTGGCATCCGCTAGGCCATATTCTTGCATCAGGATCAAAGGATAATTTCACTCGATTTTGGTCGCGAGCACGACCGGGTGAGACTAGCTATATGAAAGATCGATTCCACATTGGTGAAGAGGCAGCCGAAGCACAAGGAACTTGGAATCGCGGTTTCGGCCGCCGGCAAATGCGCGAGGAGGAAGAGCAGGAAATGCAAGATGAGGCTGATGGTCTGGTCGATCAGCGTCGACCCGGTGGTCCCTCGCTGCCCGGTATCCAAAGTGCCCCAGGCCCAGACGAAGGCGCTGGGTTACTACCCGGTATTGGCGCTGCTCAGCCTACGCCGCCTGTAATGGGTGGAATGGATCCCGGCCGTTTGGCCGCAATCATGGGTTCTCAGGGCCCTCCACCGCCAGGCCCACCCCCTCCTTCTAACCAAGGAATTCCTCCCGGCTTCCCAATGCTTCCGGGTATGTCGGGTGCACCTCCGCCCCCTCCTATGAATGTCGACATGGCGCAGCTACAAAAGCCGCTCATGGCGCAGGGAGTTCAAATTCCTCCGAATTTCCAGAATATGGCTGGGTTTGGTGGTCTGCCTGGGTTGCAGGGAGGTATGGCCGATAGTGGACGCAGATGAGGCGGGATATGAGCGATTGCATTAGTGCGTGTCAGATCTGGATTGCGGGACTGGGACCGGCGTCGGGGATATATAGGCATTTGATTGCCCGTGGCATGGGCGGCGCTCATTGTGATATCGATTATTTGGTGTATCATATGGATCAAATCTTCTTAGTCGCGAACCGCTTGCCGTCGTGTAGTCTTGAGTATAACTCGGCCGTAGAAGATGGAGGATGGAGTGCGTATGGCGAATTTCGATCAAAGACCACCTTGCATAGGAAAACTAGTTACGATCAAAACCATCACATTGACAGCACCCCATATCAACGGAAGCCAGGTCGACATTCTGAAGTTACCCGCCTCATAAACAGCACCAAGTCTATCCTCGTTAGTCTGCGCCAGCCAAATAAGACACGCCTGAATAGCAGGCAGAACTCACACAAGCCCGACAATACTCCCAGCGATCAATCCCTCCAACCCAGCAACGACGATATACAGCAACGGAACCAGCCAGATAACACTCCAATTCCGAAAGTGTGTCAGGACCGCACAACCAGCCACAGTAAGATGTGACGCGCCATAGAAGACCAGCGTCCAGAACAGCGTAAAACGCCATATATCCGTCGTGTAGTAAAGGTAGTAGGCTTCTTTGTGATGCGACGGGAGCGGGTCGTAGAGTGATGGGAAGGACGGAACTTCGTAGTTTATTGGGACCCGGTTGTTGGCCATTTAGAGGGTGCTGCTATGAGTGCAGCGAGATCAGAGCATCAAAGCATGGCCGGGGCGGTTGTCCAGAAGTCGATAGGTGATCAGTCGAGAAGCAGAAGCAGAAGCAGAAGCAGTGGGAAAGGAACTCCGTTGTTGGATGACGATGCTTGTTTGCAGTGTTTGTCCAGCCCGAACCTCGGCAGCGACGGGTCTGGGGTTCTCCGCGGTGGAATCTCCCCATCTTCCCTTCTCCCCTTCTCCCCTGGTGATGTAGATGCGAGTACCTCCCCACCACGATATCACTTCATGGCGACGGAACGCTCTCTGGCCGCGCTGCTGCGGTCTTTACAATCGACGTCCAGTTTCGAGGATGCTTCTGGGTAAGTAGTGTGCAACGAGGACGCAGCGGCGAAAGCCGACCATCAATCAGCAACCAGACAAACGAGTGCTAACAACTATCTTCCGATACAGACTCCTCCCTACAGCTACCAGTTTCCTCTCAATTCTCGGAAATCCACTCAATCTAAGCCTCCTTTCGTCTCAACTCCTCTCTGCGCCCGCATTATGGAACCACCCCGTCGATCTCCAAGCCTGTCGCAAGATCCTCAGCATCTTCAACACAGCCGCCATAGCAGTCCTACAAAATGACAACACCGACGAGCCGCGCCCGACATATGGTCGAAATCGCAAAATAGAGCGCGAAGCATGGGTGAAGGCCGTAGCCGAGGGTGCGGATGATAAGTCCCCGCGCTGGCGACACATGCTCCTACTAGGCGGAATCCTGCTCGGATTCGAAGGACAGAATCGGCAGGGCTTACCGTGGGCAATTCGAACGAAACTTGAGTCGGCACTTGCTACAGCAGCGCAATTAGCGCTGGAGGAAATGGATGCCGAGAACGGGGTGGATGGGTATTGCATTACGATGGTACTCAATTATACCTTTGAGCTTTTATCTGATTCCGAGCGAAGCAAGATTGATTATGATCGCTTACTTCCCGTTATGGTGCGGTCTACTTTTTTGTCGCCGGAAGGGTTGGAGGGTGGTTATTTCCTCGGTGCCATCGATAAAGATGTTGTCGAGGTTCCGGGGAAGAAGTTCCGCTGGTCGGCTGCTTCTCCGACCTTTGGCTATGTTTCGATGATAGCTTCTCGTCCGTTGATTTCGGCGTTGGGTCCTTTGTCCAGGCTTATTTCGCATGCTGTGGATAATGTGCGTAATCCGGATTTGGTTTCGCAGACGGTTGACTATATGGCGGATTTTGTTCGGACGCTTATGGTGCAATGGCGTCAGAATAAGTTGTCTGAAGTGGATGCTACTGAGGAGGTGGAGTTTCTGGATGCGGAGTCTTTGCAGACTACTATCCCGGCCTTGTGGAAGGTTCTTCGGAACTGTTTATACTCGGTGGTTATTGTTCTCCGAGCTGTCCTTGGGAGAACCATCAATGACTCTGCTCTCGCTGCTAGCAGTCGTGAGTCTGCCTCAATCATTCATTCCCTCTTGTATCCTCGGCTAACCTTGTTCCAGGTGCGCCGTATCTCTGCATGCAGTCTCTTCATATCCTTCGCAACTTATACTTTGTCTCCTCCCGAACCGGGCAGAATGGATCGTCGCAGCAGGCCTTTGTATTCCTCGCTGCTGTTGATATCCTCTCGCAATACCCCGACCTAGCGGAGAATTTCCTGCGCAGCATCAAACCGAGTGATGTTGGCCAAATCCCGAGTCACCCGGTTGAGCGGTGCTTGGATCTCTTTTTCATGAACGCGGCCGAGCATTTCCCACTCGTGCTGTCACCCGCCGTGAACGAAGAGCTACTCCTATCTGCTGCTTTCCCTTATTTAGCAGCCGGTGCGAACCCACTCCTGCTGGAAATTTTCGAGGCTGCTCATAGTGTTGTACTCGTTGTATTTGCGATTCCCCACAATGCAGAACTGGCTGGAAAACATCTACCATTCTACATTGAGAACCTCTTTGCTGTAAGTTTCTCGCACGGGTGTTTTTCGTGCAATAAATCTGACATTAATAGGTCTTCCCTGAGAATCTGTCTGCGAGACAATTCCGCCTTGCCTTCAAGACCGTCATCCAAGTCACCGCGCCCCCTTCACCTCTGGCAAATACGCAGCCGCTCCTACCAACAATTCTCTTCGAAGTCGTTCGAGAACGTGCGCTTCACGCTTCGACCACACCCATCGTCCCAACTGCCCAGAACAGCAATAGCACAGCACCCGATCTAGGCAACCAGCCGCCTCTGTCAGTTCAAGCAGTGCTCACTCTCGCCCTAATTGACTCGCTCTCTTTCCTACGTGTGGACGATCTGAAGGAATGGCTCCCTCTAACCGCGGAACTGATAAACGCAGTTCCTGACCGAGCCATGCGCCACACATGCATTGATCGATTCTGGGAAGCTATCAGCGGCGGGGAGATGGATGTGGATCGGGCCCATTGCTGCGTCGCTTGGTGGAGTACGCAGGGTGGTCGTGAAATGGTCTTACATGAGCCCGAGGCTACCCCAGGTGATGCCGATGATGGGCCATATATGAGCGGTGCGGTTGGAGCGGTTGCACCGGAGAGTAAACTGTGAGGGGGAGCTACTGCATTGTACAAACCGTTGATGATACCATATACCAGGACTACGGTCCAAGAATAGTGAGACTAGATATGATCTATCCATTGAGATAACTCTGATACTCTATTTGCAGTCCGCGTACCTTAAAAGTAGGTTTTCACCTCCATTCAAGGAATTCCCGGTATGCCCACCCGGGTATTCCTCCGATACTGAACATAATCATCCCCAAAGAAGGAAATAAGGAATGACTCCTCGCCTGAGAATAGTTAGCACATGGAAGAACGGAACAGTCGTCAGAATAAAGAGAAGGGAAGGGGGGAAACACACGTTTAATCCTAGTCGAGAAAAATCTCCACAAAACCACCGCATAAACAAAGAAACAAACCAAATTGCCAAGAACCAACTGCGTCCCCAATCCCCACCAAAAGAACCCAAAATAACTGGGATGCCTCAAGACAGAATAAACACCGTCCGTAACAAGAACATGACCATCCTTCCGCTGACTCTGCACATGATGATTGAAATTGGCCCCCGCGTAGACCATAGCAAGAGACCTCACAACCTGACCCAAGACCGTAAGAGCCAAGCCCAGAACCACGAGAAGTGAAACACCTCCGAGTCCTATCCACGAAGAAGAAGAAGAGCGAGGCCAGAACAAATTGGTAATGAAACATTCCGCCAACGCAGACCCATGCGCGGCATTATAAGCCCACCCATTGGAAGTGAGAAGGAATGAATTCACAGTCGTTTGGGAGGTATTGTATCGAGCTGTTATGAAGAATTCGAGGAAATGGAATAACGCCAGCGCGGATATGAAGAATGGGATTCGCCAGAATTGTTGCAGGGTCCCGGGGGAGTCTGGGCGGGTGAGGAGGTAGAGCGTGAGACTGATGCTTAGGCCGAGGGTTGTTCCAAGGAGGAAGGCGCGTAGGGAGATTCCGGAGAGGGATCTGTTGCCATTGGGGTAGTTTGATGGATCTGGCGGGTTGTTGGAGTTGGAGCTGGTGCTGGAGCTGGAGGAGCTGGAGCTGGAGCTGGAGCGGCGCGTGAAGGGTGGGGAGGAGTGCGTGTGTGCGGTGGTTCGGGCGGACATTTTGAGAGATGGAGGAATGGAGGTAGTGGGATGGGTGTAGGTGTGATTAAAGGGAGGGTGTCCTCTTAGATATCATGGTTGTGGTGGACGTGGTGTGGTGGTTGTCATTGTTAGAGAACAATCGGCCGACGGATTGTTCTTCCCGCTCCACTCGACTTGCACTTGCACTTGCACCTCCCCACATGGCGTGGCTCGGGCATGAGCACTGGGGCCCCGGCGGGTGTGACCTTGAAATTGGGACCAGTTCGACTTTCACTTACAACTTCTCACTGCCATCACCACCATGGAGCTCACAGAAAGAGAAAAGATGCAGCGCGGCGAGCTATTCTGCGCCTTTACGCCGGACATGGTAGCTGCGCGGGCTCGATGCAAGTATGCCTGCAATCGATTTAATAGATCAGAGTTAGACGAGGTACCGCGTCGACGACTGGTTGAGATGTGGCGCGAGTGAGTGATCACCACCATTGTCGGATGGCTGAATATCTGCTTGCTGCTTGCTACTTGCTGCATAAACTAACAGCATCAGCATAATCGACGACAAAACACCCCTCCCACCCAAACAAGCAGACCCAATCGCCGACAACGAACTCTTCAAATCCGAACCCTGGATCGAAGCCCCAATCAAAGTAGACTACGGATTCAACGTGAAGCTAGGCTCTGGCGTCTTTGTCAATTTCAACTGCGTTTTCATTGACAGTTGTCCCATCACTGTGGGAGCGCGAACGATGTTCGGCCCGAATGTGAACTTGTTTGCTGGCACGCATCCTCTAGATCCGGCGGTGCGGAATGGAACTGAGGGGCCAGAAATGGGGAAGCCAATTAGTATTGGGGAGGATTGTTGGATTGGTGGGAATGTGATTGTTCTTCCTGGGGTGTGTATTGGGAAGGGGGTTACTATTGGGGCGGGGAGTGTGGTTACCAAGGTGGGTTGATGTTTTCTTTCAAGTTGCTACTGGTAGTGTTGATGCTGATGATGTTGATGCTGATGATGGTTTAGGATGTGCCTGCTTTTCATGTTGCGGCGGGGAATCCGGCTAGGATTCTTCGTAGGATTGAGACGACTATGACGGAGTGAGATGATGATCTATAACTATAGCGTTGCTACTGGTACCTAGATTCAAGTTAGTTCCACTTGTGAATTTGTAACTTATACACTATGGAACTACATACTATAGTCATATTGTGGCACTAGGACTAGCATTGTTCTAGTCCGTCTAGAAACATGCAGAGGTGGCCTGGACGACAATCTGGACTCAATCGACATCAAAGCTGGCGATGGCATCTAGCGAATGGGTGTGGTGGGTTGGTGGTTCCTGGCTGGAGCCTGGCGTGTTTGCCTAGACGGAGATGGAGGAGGTGAGAGAGGAAGGGAGGGGAGGGGAAGAACAAAGCGATAAACTGCAAAGTGAAATGAAGATGAGAATAAAATAATAATAAAATAGTAATAAAATAATAATAACTAACAATAATAATGATATTCCTACTAGTAGGTCTATAGTACCAAGCAGCAACTCACGAGGCCCACCACAACGTCACCGGTTTGGCGCGTCGAAAAAGCTGCAGCTTCGGTTTGTTCACCACGATCGATCCCAACCCTCAGTTCTCCAGTCCCCCCGGACCCCCCGGTTCCCTTCACTTCCAGTTCCATTCACTGCTTCCCCATCATCAATTATCGTCACTATTCGTGCACATTCTTGCTCAGCCCCGGAAAATGTCATGGCTGACCCCCCGCCAGAGCTCTCCGTCACCCCGCCTGGCACTCCCTTGAGCGCATCACCGCAATACCACAACAGCCACAGCCACAGCTCCATGGAAGACCCCCAGACGGAGGGCGCTCGCACTCCCAAGCGACAACGCGTCGACAGTGGCAGCGACATCCATGAGAACTTGTCCATCGAAGCTGCCTCGACCACTGCTGCTGCTGCTGCCGCTGCCGCTGCCGCGGTGCCTGGCAACAGCAACAGCAACAGCAGCGACCTCCCCGACCACACCCCAAATCGCCCCGCCAAAGTCACCATCAACATGAAGTCCCCAAATTCCACGTCTGAGATTGATCCCCTCGACTCTTCTCCTACTCTCCATCCTCACTCTGCTCCACCCCATTCACCACCGCCACCGTCCCCGTCCCCGACTCCAAACTCGAATGCGAAGGCGAATGCGAATTCCAATCCCAACTCGAACGTCATCTCCATCTCCGTCTCTTCCTCCCCCGCTGCAAGCCCTCACATTGAGATCGCCGATCCAGAAGATATGGAGCAGGACTCCAACACCTCGAATTGGCGGCCTCTGCAAGAGGTCGTCCGCGACGATCCACAACCCGATCTCATCGAGGTCTCCGACATGGCTGCTTTGGTCGACTCGTTCCCACGAGTAGGATCTGACCTGAGTCTTCTCGGCAGTCTCCAGACCTCCTGTCAGGTCCTCGAAAAATGTAACTCAAACGACTGCAAAGCTCTCACATGAACCTTCATGGTATGCTGACCTCTGGACTAGGCTTGAACGAAGCAGCATCCATCTTGGAGAAAATCCAGATCTGGCTGGACCACTGTGCGCGCAACATCGAGCTTTTGACCCCCGAAGCCTATGTCGAACATGGTAATTTCTGGGAAAACATGCCTGGAATCATCGAAGCTGTTCTGCGCCGCAAGTATGAACTCCACCCCGTTGTATACCCCACCCCCTTCCCCTGCTGACCCTACTAGGACTGACATCCCAATCAATAACGGAGAAGGCATGCTGCCTTCTCTCGGCGAATTTCTTTTTAACTTTGTAAAGATCGCCATCCATCTTGTTGACCAAGATACTCTGATCTTGCAGGCTGTGGCCGACGAGCCCGATCTACAAACTCCAGACAGCATGTCCCAACAATATCTGAAACATTTGGCCTGGATTCTTTCCTTTAACAACATTCCTTTCTACGACACCCTCGACAGGATGTATGGGTCTGACTTACGGGTCATCCTACTCAATATTCGGGCTCAAACCTTTGACTCGTTGGACGTCGCTGAGAAACTTGCTGATCACTGCACCATCACCCTCGAACTCATCCCAAAACATCCCCAGCTTGTTTCTATGCTGCTCTATTATTTCAACACCATCTACAGTCTCGTTGATTGCACGCTGGAGTCTCTCGAGGATCCATACCCAGAAGTTTCAACACCCACCGAGAGTGCTTCTACTTCCGTCGAGCAGCTGCAATATAGGAAGCTGTACGACATCACAAGATCGATCGATGCCAAGTTCCAGGAATGGATCACGAAGAAATCTTCCTGGGTCACAAGCGAATTGAGCGAGCAGCTCCTGCGACAAATTCCTCGCTGCCTAAATGCTTTCTGCCGCCGGAGTGATGAATTCACAGACGCAATCTCGAAAGACCTGTCGATCGAGCTTCCCGATTATACCGACCCAGAAGAGAATATCCGCATCCTTGTCTGGAACTGGAAGTTTGGTGTATTGAAGAAGCATATTATGGAAGGCCGAATGGAGATCCGTGTCCATGGCGTGGAGAGGATGCAGGGTGATCTGATCAACATCTGGAAGGAGCACATCTCCCAGAACTCTGAAGGCCTCTTGTTACCATTTGTCCAGTCCCTGGTCCACTTCATCAAAGAAAACAAGATCGTCGACTATCTCGTTGGAGTTGACTCGCACCCTCAACTCATCAGTCGGAGCAGTAATATTGTCGGCTTCTTGGTGGTGACCTCAACATACACCGACCGAGAAACGGATATAATCTGGAAGGCCGTCACAGAAAGTCAAGATAGCCGTATCGTCTCGGAGATCTTGACGATGCTGGTTCGTACTTTCTTCATGCACACGACCGCCTCCCCGGCCTTGTTGTACATCTGTGAGAAGGTCTCGGAACTTCCCCTAGCCCGATTCGACCCGCGCATGCTCGAATTCTGCGAGACTCTCCTCGCCCAAACGATCTCGAGACCTACTCCTGGTCAGGTCTTCGTCGACCAGCCAGACCCTAAGCATGCCCATGCAATTCCTCTGCGACTCTGTGTCCGCTTGATCCGGGAGAGTACAGTGGCAGAAGATCTCTCTGCTGACCAGAGGAAACAACTGCAGAAATTCGGCAGCGATAAGCTTTCGGATTTCATCAAGGCTGGCATCAGCCATGATGACCGGATGGGGATGTATGAACGCTGCATTCAAGATATCGCCGAGATGAACCAATTCACAACCGGCAGTATCCAGGCACTCAGTGCCCTGGTTTCCCCATGGGACACCCAAGAGATGAGGAAGCTGGCCACAGACTTTGACTTGACGCGATTAGTGATAGACGACATGCTTCACACTGTGAACGGAACAAACTTTGATCAGGCCGACCGCTTCTCCCAGCATGGTCTTGTGTCACGAGTTGGAATATTGTTCCGCTTGATCAGCCAGGCGCCAGAAACCGTGACTCCGGATCTCGGAAGCGCATTGTGGAATGATATCCTTCTGTCCTCCAAGATGGGCCCGGAAGGACACAAAGCTGTCTGGAATATGATGGTCACTGCGTTGAGCCGTAGCACTTCGCCGAACTCGTTTCTCGACCGATGCATCCACGAATACATGCTCAGCTTAACGCCAAAACACTATGATCATGAACTACTCATGTTTGCGAAGCAGTCCGTCAGCTACGAAGTTCGGTTCAAACCACCCCCCACTGCTGGTGAGAACGAGATTGTGTTTATCCCAGGAATGGATCGTATCTGGGACCTCATCCTTACAGCTCCGCCCGGCACGATCGAGACAGAAGCAACGAAATTTGCCATCGAGGTCTATTTAGATCACCAGATTATTCGAGCCTCTCCACGATCTGCCGTGGAAGCTACCCACGTTGCGATTGTGGATCGCTGTATGGATCAGTTGAAGTCGGCCGCAGTAGCTATAAAGTCACGAACCAAATCAGACGGTGTGGCTATGAATGGGGAAACAGAGATGGATACTGGAGACTCAACTAACGATGGAGAAATGAACAAACTTGTATTCCTACGATCGCTTCTGTTCCTCCATCAGCTGCTGGACGGTCTGCGAACTCGGCCTCAATACAGCCCTCCCCAAGGCTCGCCACCGACGTTGCCTCAACGGCCACTCCAAGGCAATCCACTTAATTTGAGGTGGCAATCGTTCCACAATAGCTCCTCATCGAAGATTCAGGTGATGAAGATCGGGGACCTTTCCACGGCGGGAGACCTGTTCGAGAGACTGACCCAACTTACTGGGTTCTCGAAATTCCTATTAATCGCCGGTGGTGCTCGATTGGATCTGCTTGAGAAACCCGACGTTCCTCTCAAAGATGTCAAAGCTCTTCATTCGGGCCTCCTGATAGTTCGCAAGGCGCCGGATGCAGAAGAATTGCACCACGGTAACAAGAACCGGTCTTCCACGTCGGTTGACTCTGAGGTGATGAAGTACTTTGATGATATTTATTCATTCCTAGCGCTCGATGAGGAGCTTGCTCAGCAGGTACGTTACGCGCTCAATTTGCCAAAAGCTGGTTGACTAATCGAATTTTTCCAGACATTCACATTTCTTATCGCATTCCCGCCCAAGGATTGGGCTTTGGAGCGTGTCAAGTCCCACGATAATTTCGCTAAAGATCTTTTTCCCTTTGAGCAGCCTTACGTGGCTTTCTACATGCTTCATACCTTAATTCACTGCATTGATGATGAAGCTTCCGAGGTAAGCTCAGACTTCAGGTCTAGCGAAAATGAGCTCTAACAGAGGAATTCAAAACAGGTGTCTCCAAATTACGATTTCATCCGGCACAGCATTGATGTGCTGTTGGGCTTTTTGATGGCAGACGAACTGTCTCAGCCTTTGCTTGTAAATCCGACCAAATCCGCTCTTGCTACTACTGCTGTCGATCTTCTACTACGTCTTATCTCCAGTATGTTCATCGTGTTTCCTTTCCCTCTCACTCTTGAGATAATCCTAATTTTCCCAGTGTATCCCCTTGAAAACAACAATTGCGTACTGTTTTCCGAACCGCAATCGCTTGTTAAGAGGCTTTTGAACTTCATTGACGAGGCTCGCTCGTCCACAGCGCCTACAACCGCCCAGCACGGTCAGAGGCTGGTATGCCACTCATTTGCGGTTCTTGTCGAAGCGTCCATGCGAGACCACACATTCTGGACAGCGGTGAAAAGTGAAGTCAAAATCGACGAATTAATAAAGGCACTCCTTCTCGAACAGCAACATCAAATAAGCCGCAATGATGTCGCCGAGCGGATCAATAAGGCTTGCAGTTCTTCGAAACCTTCGAAGCAATCACCAGATGGTAAGACCGCCCACGAGGAATCTGTCCCTGTGTCTTCTACGGAGAGCCCATCACACATTGATATGCTTGCGACTATCTGGCAATCCTTGGTCAACATCATTCCGAACACTTTGTACTATGCGAACCAGAGCGCGGAGTTCTTCAAGGTTGCTCTGTCGGTCTTCACTTCGGTTATGGAGTCGACCCATTGCGATATGACTCTAGATCACTACGTTAATCAGTGGAGTGATGTATTGTTCAAACGATTGACTCTGCGCACGGAGGAGGTAAGTCGGGTCTTTCTAAATATGAAAGCTTCCTTGCCTAACAAGATCTAGTTTGTTGGACGGGAGACAGTCGATCATCTTGTCCTCGGACTTGCTGTTTTGCTGGAAAGGTGTATCGAGGCAGCCGATTTGGCCAAAGTCGTACTTCATACCTCGTGTGTTTCCTCCAGAATATCTTCTCAAATATCGGCTAACCATTTCCAGTGACATTGGCGAGAAAATTCTCAGCGAGCACTTGTTTCCAGACCTGTCCCCAAATTCCCCGTCCGATTCAAACCGCCTGATTGTCCCAAAAGTCCCTGTTTTACATTCTACAACACGTCACAAGCTATTAAGCATCGTCTATCTACTTTCCAAGCAAAGTGACCACAATATCGCGTCTACCATCAAGCAGTTAGACTGCCTTATTCCCCGAGGTCAGTCTAAATTCCGGTCACTTGGCAGTTCAAATATCCGCTATTCTGACGCTTGTTCTACCGCAGACCACCAGTATAACGGATCCTGGATAATCGACCGCACGAAGACACTTCGTGCCCCTGAGGGCTACGCTGGTCTTACGAATCTCTCGAATACCTGTTACCTCAATTCATTGATGACGCAGCTCTTCATGAATGTCGAATTTCGAGATTTCATCCTCAAGCTCCATCTTTTCGACCCTAACTCCTCTCAAAAGCTCGTTGACCAGACCCAAAGGCTGTTTGCTTTGATGCAAAATTCATGGTTGAAGAGCGTGGAACCATTGGATTTTGTGGAGAGCATTCGGACATATGACAACGAGGCTATTGATGTCACCATTCAGATGGATGTTGATGAGTTCTATAATCTTCTCTTTGATCGATGGGAAGCCCAGATTGTCGACCCTGAAGAGAAGAAGAAGTTCCGGTCTTTCTACGGTGGACAGCTCGTTCAGCAGATCAAGTCCAAAGAGTGTTCCCATATCTCAGAAAGACTAGAGCCGTTTTCTGCGATTCAATGCGACATCAAGGGGAAGGCTAGTCTTGAGGAGAGCTTGCAGGCGTATGTCGAAGGTGAAATCATGCAAGGAGGTAAGTGAACTGCAGTACCTAATCTACAGCGGGGACTTTTACTGACAGATGTCACAGATAACAAGTATTCTTGCACGTCCTGTGGTCGCCATGTTGATGCTGTTAAGCGGTAAGTCGATGTTCAATGCGGCTGCGCATAAAGGCCTGATTACTGACTCATCTCAGGGCCTGTTTGAAAGACGTGCCAGACAATCTCATATTCCATTTGAAGCGATTTGATTTCGACATGATCACCATGCTCCGAAGCAAGATCAACGACCAGTTCAAGTTCCCGCAGCTCATTGACATGACACCGTACAATGTGGACTTCCTGTCTGAATCAGACAGCCATGTTGAACCGGATGTTTTCGAGCTTGTTGGTGTCCTTGTTCATACGGGTACCGCCGAATCGGGTCACTACTACTCGTACACACGCGAGAGACCTAGCACAGGAAATGCATCGTCTTGGGTAGAATTCAATGACGCAGACGTCAGCCGCTTCGATCCGATGAATATCGCAGACCAATGCTTTGGCGGCCAGACCGAAACCATGCACAATCTCAGCGGTGTTCCAATGAACAAGGTCTGGAACGCCTACATGTTGTTCTATCAACGTGTTTCTTCAATGGAGAAGTCCAAAGAAATTTACAAGCCCGACAAGCCTGGGTTTCCGGTCCGCACGTCGGTGCCAACTTCACTGGCCAATCAAATCACCATGGAGAATGAGCTGTTCATTCGAGCTTACTGTTTGATGGATCCGCTATACACTTTCCTTGTAGTTCACCAGCTGCAGCTTGTGCAGGACATGTCTCCCAGTTATCCAGACCAGCAAAATTCTGAGCTTGTGGCCGTGTGTGTTGGAATGGACACATTTGAGCAACTGGTGGCGAGGAACAAGGGCCATATGGGGCTTGATAATATCGTCACTGAACTTCACAAGCTTCTACGACGCGGCCCGCAGACAGCCTATCGGGCGCTGTTGTGGTTCTGTGAACACCCAACTTCGATTGGCAATTTAGTTATGAAGACAGCTAATGTGGATGCCGAGATTCGCCGTCAAGGTCTCTCCTTGCTTCTCACGGCGATAAAGCATTATCATAAATTCCTGGGCAATATGGACCTGAGTGAGACTGAACGGGAAACTTACCAGATTCCGTTCCAGAGAACCGTCGCGAACATTATTGACGTTTTCGAAGAACTATGGCCACATATACTTTCGGTTTCCCGCGCCTGGGACGACTACTTCGACTTCTTCTATCGCCTTGGCGAAGTGAGCATGGACCATGTTGGCGTTATGCTCGATCATGGTATTCTCCTTAAGTGCCTCGAAGTTCTGTCGCTTGACCACCGTGATAAAGCAAGACTGAAGGGTTCATATCTGCTCTACAGCAGATTGCTGGAGAAGGGCCGACGCTTCTCATACAAGCAATTGATGAACCTCTGCACGATGCTAGTGAAGAAAATCGACCTCTCATTGTCGCCTGTCCCCAGCAACGAACGGCGGGTCATGTCTCACAGCGGAAGATACCCACCCAGTGTCAAGGAAGCAAGGATCCTTAAAGACAGGAATGATGAAGGATATCTCATTTTTCTGGTGAAGATCTTCCAAAATGAGCAGTTCTCCGAGTTGACGAACACTCGGTACATCATTGATTCCTATCTTTCCTCTGAGCCCCATGCAGGTCTGCTCGACCATCTTGTCACGACGCTGGAAGCCGGCCTGCGTTTGTTACCTGCTGACATGTGCGTTCCATATCTCGACGCTGCCCTTGTCTTCTGCAAGAAGAGTCCCAGCGAAGAGAGCGTTCGCGGTCTAATCCGCCACGTCGCACAAGGCGTCGAGACCATCAACAATGTCGCAGGATTGGATCACCTCGAGTTTTTCGTTTACCTGTGCCGCGCTGATAATGAAGTGGCTGATTTAACTCCTCAGTGGTTCAGCCAGGTCGTCCAAGAGTGGATCCCTGTCTTCGCGCCAACCCTTCTAATCGACACAGATCGCACGGTCCGTGTGAACACACTCGAACTCCTCCGCAACCTGCTATTTATCGATGGCGATGACGACGAATTCACAGAACAAGCCAAGGCTCGTCACTCTCGTGTTGCCCACGAACTGGTTCCTGCCTGCGTGGCGCGGATCCAAAAATCTTTCATCAACGACAATCAACACCCATCCATCGAGTCGAGACATGTATCCACGATCACGACAACGATTCGCCATTGTCTTGATACCTATTACGATGACAGCGAAGAAGATTTGAAGATGATGGAAGAATATAATCGTAAAATGCCCTCCCTTCCCTAGCTCCCACATTCCCCCTTGTACTCGGAGGCTAATGTATAGCAGAAACCCTCCTCATCCTCGAACAACTGACAGTCAACGTCCCGGACGACCTCGTCTCAGGTATGCGTCCCTACACACTACGCAGCTACCAATCTCTCTAACACCCGGGGCCCCCTCAGAATCGGATCTGCCCTCCCCTGACGAATGGGAAAATACTTCCCCCCTGGCCAGTGATGACGAGCTAGGACTTGCGGTTTCTCCATAATTGCTAGACTCCGCTATGGTTTCGCTTCCGTGTCCCCTTTCGCTTTTTCGCTTTTTCCAACCGGATTCTCTTTTTGCTTTTGATTCGTTTCAGCGATGGCATTGTAAGCGAGCGAGTGAGCGAGTAAATGACGACCGTGAACGCCATCGCGTTAACCCTGATGAACAACATGCATCCCACTACGATTTTATGAGATTTGTTTGGTGTTGGTGTTGATGTTGGTGTTTTGCTGGGCCTGGCTGGGCATAGGCATAGGCCCCCCACTTTTTTTCTTTTTCTGGGTCTTATGGTAAAACTTGAAGACGCTCCGTAAGGAATTTCTCTATTTGATTTGTTTATGATTTCTTGTAGATTGGGTTTGGGTAGTCGGGGAGATCGTAGCTGAGTAGTGTTGGGCGCCAGTGATATATATCGGTTTCCACATGGGCTGCGAGCTGTGGAATGCCACTTCCAAAGGTTCTATGTACAACTTGAATGGATGTAAACATTACTTCATACTTCATGCTGGGTATAAATTCTCACCCAGGGTACTACTACCAGTTGATCTAAATGAGTAAAATTTAATATCTAGCATAAAGTACAAATGGATCATCTCAGCGCCCGCGCCTGCCTTGATCGTGAGCTTCAACTACGTATTTTTTGTTTAATTGCCGCCGCCAGTCACGGATAACTTGAACCCGCTTAAGCGCATCGCACTGTATCATACATCCTCAAACTCCTCCTCATCCTCATCGGACTCCTCTTCCTTCACATCCTTAACATCAGGCTCCTGCTTAACATCCGGATCAGGTTTAATAAAAGGTTCCTCGACCTCCGTCTTAACCTTCTTCACAGCTGGCCCGTCATCGGCCGGGGTGGACGGCGTTCCAGCAGAAGAGGGCGCCGCACTAGACGTAATCTCATGCTCACGCTTTATACCAGTAATACCAGAAGACGGAGTAGGAGCACTTGTTGGTGCAGCTGGTGTAGCAGGACCACTTTGACCCGAGACGCCAACGTCTTCAAACTCGTCGAAATCATCTGATTCTTCGTCCGCACTACTTGCGTCTTCTTGAGCTTGTAGTGCCTTCTCCCGCTCCATTTCCGCATAATATGCGGCGACTTTATCGTCCAAGGCGTCCAGGGATGGTTTTTGATCTTCGTCTGTATCGCTCTTAATCGGTACCCCTGCTTCATTCTTAACTGTTGTATTGCCGGTTGTTGCATCAACGGTAGAATGCGTGTGCCAAACTGGTAAAGCATTTTGTTTCTCGACGGCTGCTTTGCGCTTCGCTTCTTCTTCTTGGTCTGCGGCTGTCTTCTCTGCGCTGGACGTGAGTGAGATTTCCAGCGCCGCGGAATCCGTCTTCGCCGCAGCGCGGGTAGTGTCTTGTGCCTTTGGCGGGACGGGAATTGCAGCGCGGACGGGGTGAGTTTGTTGATTCCGTACGACTTCGACTTTATGATCCCAAGCTGTGTCGAAGTCGTTGGGTGGGATTTCGACAGAATCGATTTGTTTCAGAAGTTTCAGCATGTTATCTAGTTGGGCCATTAATTTGCTATTCTTTTCGTGGCCTGTTCGTTCGATTCCCTCGACTCCTTTCACGTCTTCCGTTCGTTCGAGCACCGCGCCGCAATTTTGACACTCGAAGTTGCCGTCGGCGGATACTAGGCTTAGAACGTCTAGTTCGGTCCATTCTGCTGAGCACCGCAGACAGATGTATTCTTTCCTTTCTTCGCTGGGAGTGTATTGCGCTTTGATTGTTGATGTGAGTTGGGACACTTTGTATTTGATTGCGTCGATGACTGGGTGGAGGGGAATGTAGTAGTATTCGCGATTCACGGGACGAGTTGAGCCATCACGGATTTCAGCGCGGGTGCTCCTGAGTTTCGCGGTCGAGTTAGTAAATATAGGGATTTAAGAGGGAGAGACGAGGAAAGTCTCACACTGCGATTAACCGGTCTTCGCGCAGACGAGCACAAAGCTTTCGCAGATCCTTCTGCTGCATCCCCATTAAGAATGCGAGATCCTCGGCGTGGAGTCTAGGGTAGGATGAGTCAAAGCAGTCTCGGACGGCATTGGGTGCCTTCAAAGAATAACATACACCGAGTGCAGGAAGAGCGCATCCACGACTAGGATGTGCCTGGTTTCGTAGAAGGCGCGTACCACGCTTCGGATCAAGGTGTTGGCGAGATCCATCGTGGGTCAACTGAGGCTGGAGTCCTCGAGATCGAGATTGCTGAGAGCTTCAGCGTCGAGCCGAGTCGGAAGACGGAGCTTCTGGTCGCGAAGTTCAAGGAAGCAGACCGGTCATCATCTCTTGAGGGTAGAGACTCGGGCAAAAAGAGGGAGAGGGAGGGAGAGGAAGGGAGCGGAGGGGCGCAGGGCGGGCGCAGACCTGGTGAGTGCTGAACAGCGAGTGAATGGAGGGAATGAAAGTCATAAAAGCAATGCGGCTTCGAGAGCTTCACGTCACCTGAAAGTGGTACCGAAATGCCTGAATGCCTGAATGCCTGAAGGCTGAGGTGTGCGGCTAGTCTGCATCTGGATTAGCGGGCTGGCATACAAAAAACCGCGGCGGAAGGTGCGACGGCCAACTTCCAAGCCGAGTTAATGCGTGCCTTCCGTTCGTCGTGCAGTCGGGCAATTCTACCGTCTGGAAACTTTCCCGCCTTGCGCTTCTCCCTTCCTCTTCCTCTTCAGAACAACCACTCAATTGCGCCCGCGCGATCCTTTGGCTCCAAACCCATACGTCCGGACCTAACGGAGATCTTCAGTCGCATATCATGGCCGACAACCCCAGCGGAGGAGACCGAGGTGGTGGAAGGCGTAAGAACCGCGATATGGGAAGGTCGGAGTACGCGTATGTGAATTGTCCATGATCCATCATCGAATACAGCGAACTAACCAAGGAAGTCGTCAAGCTACGAGTAAACGAGGCCGCTCTGAGCAACAGGCCGAGACCAAGCGCCGCAAGCTTGAGAATGGCGAGGAAGTGATCACCCCCATCTATGCGACCCAGTTTACCAAGGAGGAGATCGACAGCGAGGAGCGTCGTCCGAAGAAGAAGGTTGCGATCTTGATGGGATACTCCGGGACTGGCTATGCTGGCATGCAATTGTATGTTCAATCCTCAATTCAGCGGAATCCTGGTTATATTTTTTTGGATTACTGACATCATTCTTTTAGAAACCAAACCCAAAAGACTATCGAGGGTGACCTATTCGCTGCTCTTGTTGCCGCCGGCGCTATCTCCAAAGCCAACGCCGAGGATCCGAAGAAGTCGTCATTCGTTCGCTGCGCCCGAACAGACAAGGGCGTACACGCTGCTGGGAATGTGGTCTCGCTAAAGATGATCATTGAAGACCCGGACATCGTCCAGAAGATCAATGAGAAACTGAGCCCTCAAATCCGTGTCTGGGGCATCGAGACAACTACCAGTGGATTCAATTGCTATAATCTGGTCGACTCGCGAGTTTACGAGTACCTCATGCCCAGCTATTGTCTTCTGCCGCCCCACCCCAGTACCCATCTGGGACGAAAGATCGTGGAATTGGCCGAGAAGGCGGGTGAACTGGATGACGTCAAGGCACGACAGGAGGAAGTCGCAGGCTGGTGGGAAGAGGTTGATCAGACATACATCAAGCCTATTCTGGACAGTGTCCCCGAGGATGTCCGTGAGATCGTGCAAAAATCCCTCTTTTGGTACGAGCCGGAGCAACGAGACGGAAACCCGGGTGAGGCAGATGCATCTACCACGCCCGCACCGGCACCTGCAGCCGAAACAAATGATGAACCGGCCGAAGAAAAGCCAAGCGAAAAGACCCCCTTCAAGATGACCCCCCAACAGAAGATGGTTACCGACACCATCAAGGCAATCAAGGCGGCGTATATCAAGGCTCGGAAAAACTACCGCGTCCCTGCTGCCCGCGTCGCCCGTCTACAAGAATGTCTGAGTCACTACGAGGGCACCAAGAACTTCCACAACTTTACCATCCAGAAAACATTCAAGGATGCCTCGGCCAAGCGTCACATCAAGTCATTCAAGGTGAACCCAGAGCCGGTCGTCATCAATGGTACTGAGTGGCTTAGCTTGAAGGTCCACGGCCAGAGCTTCATGATGCATCAAATCCGCAAGATGGTTGCCATGGCTGCTCTTATTGTTCGTGCTGGCTGCACGCCGGACCGTATGCTTGATACGTACGGCCCCGACCGTATCGCGATTCCCAAAGCCCCTGGACTGGGCTTGTTACTCGAACGCCCCATTTTCGACAACTACAATAGCAAAGCCGAGGGACTTGGCCGTAATCCCATCGATTTTGACAAGTACGCTACAGCGATGAACGAGTTCAAGCAGCGAGATATCTACGACCGGATTTTCCGCGAGGAGGAGGAAACCACTCAGTAAGTTATATCCAATCCAGATCGTGCCGTTGTGATAATACTAACAACTTCAATCACAGATTCGGCTCCTTTTTCAACCACATTGATCACTACCCACAAGATCATTTCCTGTATATCACTTCAGGTGGTATTGCGGCTGCTAAACTTGCTACAGCTCCTGCTGACGGCCCGGAAAACTCGAATGCTGCCTCTGGAGACAAAGCCAAGAACGCTCAGAAGGATGTCCTTGCTGCTGTTGAATCTGAAGAAGACGATAATACTCCTGTTGCGAAGGAGGGTAATTAATAGAGATATTGGTTGTAAATCATATTCACGATGCCAAAATAAAAGACATATCATGACCCCGCAAATTGCTAGAGAATGACGAACGGCCGCATGCACTATTGCACGGAATATACTTATGTTCGATATCAAAAGCTATTTTGAAGACAAACAATATCGCCGCTGTTAACAACCAGGGCTCCAACAGCTCTACCCTTCAAATATCAAGCAGTATTGTTCAGCTTTGCCTCAAGCAATTGAAAGTCGAATTTCAATTTCCGAGGGGATGTCGGCGGAAGACGCTGTTCCTTGTTTGTGAATATCGTATAACAGCGTCTCTGTGCCACTTTTCCGAGTTTGCAGAACTCTGTGCTGTCGAAAATTTGCTCTGCCCGGTCTTCATCAACGAATGGTTGATCAAATAAACCGAGAATAAAATTTCCCCCCAACAGGCGACGAACAGACTGATCCAGGCGCTGCTCGGACAATCGTCCTTCGGCAATGAGCTCTTGAAGTACCTCAGGGCACGATTCTCCGCCTAGCTGACCACGGCTACTTCCAGAATTCGTTGAGTTCGTTGCGTACGAGTGAGATGCTCAATTCTCCAAGCCCTAGCAGTCATATAGTGCCTTAGGATCTTCTTATCAGTGACAAGGCCCCAATCCGTGCAGATGATGTCCTGGAACCCGAGCTCTTCACGCAACACAGAAGGTCATTAGAAAGGAAACAGAAATGGGTCAACCCCGGATTGTCCATCTGTAAGGTATTCTGCTGTCCATGGCGCAATGCCGCCATCTAATATATCCATGACAGCTAAGTCAGCCGGATCCCATGTTCCACCAAGGCCGGGTGCCGCCATGGGTGCCAAGTTTCCCAGTGCAATAGTAGGATCCTCCCTTGTTTGTGGCAAGTAGAAGTTATCGAAGCCCTGAAATGTGTTGGAACCAAAGGTATCGATTGTTTGATCGGAGGGTTGGGGAGGTCCGCGTGGCGTTCCGACACTTGACTGGCCTCTGTAACGAGCGCGGCCAAGACGTGAACGTGCCCCTGCAGGTGAAGACGTAGTCTGAGTTGATGGGGAGTTTGAAGCGGAGGTTTGTACGTCTTTCTCATGGAGAGCTGTTCGTGCCATGCGGTAGATAGCAAGCGGATTGAGAACGTTCTCTGGTGACTCTTGCATTGGGGATTCCGGGACGGTTTGGCTGAAAGATCCAGGTTATTAAAGTGTGATTTCGTGTGGCAAAGCTCAACATACACTGTGTCTGTTTCATTGGGGGCCCGCGCAGCAGTCATTGTACCATGTGGCACCTGCGGCTGAATTCCCGCTGCAATCATCATCTTCAGGACAGATAAGTACTAGGAGAAATTGTTAGTGTATGGGTGTTCGGTCACCAAATAAGATATGTTGGAGTTAAGAGGCTTACACAGTGCTCAGCAGTCGCAACCATAGGTCGCATCTGTTGGAGTCCTTCAAGATTCCTCTGTGCCAGAGCTATTGTCTCATCGACTTCTCTCCGGCCTAGGCTGCGTGACTCTTCATTCAGCTTTAAGAAATAAAACATAACCTTTGTGCTGTCGTGCGCAATTATACACAACCAGGTATCTGCAAGGACCTTGATGCCGTGTCGCAGTGCCTCGGACAAGATTTTCGACACTTCCCGAGCGTTATCATAGCAGGCTCTCCTACAGTGATCGAGGAATTGCTGCTGATCTGGCGGAAATTCAATTTCCTTTTGTATTCGGAACAAGGTCGGCATACCAATACGATATAGATCAACCAATGTTTGATGGAAAGTACACCACAGCAGGGTTAGCGCGCCGAGTTGAGATGATTCTTTCCGAGCATATATGGCACCCGGATTCCACATCAAGCTTTGCGGGAGAGACCGACGCCATGTATCGAATTCGGCTGATAATAAGAGAAATTCCGAATCTGCTTGCCATGGGGGGTTTGTCGTGTCAAGATGTTTGACGTATCTGGCAGCTGGTCAGGTAGAGTCTTGAATATTGTGTCAATAAAACTCACCGCAAAACTTTCTTCCGGCTGCTCACAAGACGAATGAAGTATGACTCAATTCCCATATTTTGTGATGGGTCTGGGGGAATCTCATCTCGGGACACAAAATTCAACACTTTACCAGCTTCCAGTGTCTCCGTAATACACGGGATACCGAGTGTAAAGTTGTGGCTGTGACATGGCAACTGAATCTTGACATCCCAGTCTTCCAATAAGGTTAGTTGGTTGACACCACTCCCTACCCAACTGTCCATGACATAACAACTCCACATTAAACGGCGCCGGGCTTCATTGGTAATAGGCGACGAGTCTGGCTTAGAGCAAAGTACATCGACAGAGCTTTCCAAATTAAGCTGTAATGCTTGTGACATTCTAGCAGTCATTCCACTGAGCATGAATGCGCTCGCGTAGCTTCCAATTCGAAGGTCGTGGTCATAGAGAAGAATTGCAGTCTATGACAGTTGATTATTATTAAATTTAGATGTCCAATTCCAGAATGCCACAGGGGGATGCCGGTGCTTACCATCAACTTCTCAATAGAAAGGTCATCCAAATCCACAAATATTCGCGCTTTCGCGATTTTCGCCCATTGGTTGCCGGCGGTCAGCATTGTTTCTGGAGAGAGCTGGGGGGCATAATTTAGTGCAAGAAATCTATGGGATTTGTCAGGTTGATGCGAACTAGGTTAAGGAACTGACATACTTTGCACCAAGCGCGCAGATAACATGAAGTAAAGATTCTTCATCACGGAAGGACCCGACGTCTTCATCTATTCGCTGCATGAACGATGGCTTGTGCACAAATCCAAAACATCGGAGTGGGTGTATATGAGAGAAATATTCCTCAATTAGTGACCAAAGCCTGTTGCCCTCGGGCAGTTCCGGAGTATAAAGCCTGATCCTGTCAGTAAGGTATTGACAAATTATCACTCGTGGGACACTTACCAAGACCAAGGGGATTCGGCTGGTTTCGCAGTATCATTGACTGTATTCAATGGCGAAGAGAATCGATTTGCCGCGAACTGCAGCGACGGATCGTTCGTCTGTTGCGAACTCACGGATTTCCTTCTTCCTGATACTGTGGGTGTTGTTTCTGGATTATAAGTGCAATCGACACCTTTTCGTGAACAACGATCACAGCACGCACCACCCGTACACCTCGACTTCGCATATCGACAAGGCAAGCAGGATCTGGCCACTCGTTGCCGCACCGTTCCAGCCTGGGTAAAGGCCGAATCACGTAGGGATGCTCTCCGGGTCTTGGGATGTGATTTATGCCCTTGGCCCGGTGGTCCGGGGCAGTCTAACTTGAGACGCTCGCAGTGTAGACATACGGGCCATCTCTCATCACATTTGACCTTTCTGGCGCGGCAGAGAGTACATCCTAAGACGAATATTAGAGCGCTGCTTCAAACATTGGGCCATCGACCAATAACAGACCTGATCGAGACCTTCGCGGGCCAGATGCACTAGCCTGCAGCACCGGACTGTCATCTCCACTCGGCGACATGATGGCCGATGCAGAAGTAGAGGAGTACAGAAGCGACGGCTCTCGCACGGCAGTCGGCTACGCGAGGGTCGGTGGCTCCTGGCAGAATCGCTGAATTGCCACGGAATTTTCGATCGCCTTTCCTCTTTTCTTCTGAAGAAATACCCAATCGCCGGTGGAGCTCGAGTTCGCCCTGGATGGCACCATCCGTGCGTTGGCTGACGGTGCAAAGTGAAATACGACCCTCCTCGGTTTCCGGCCCCATCGGATGTCGGCTACAGCTGAGCTTCACTTAGCTTGACCGAGTGGAGTACATAAAAATCCGGGGCCCCGGACCTACAGGGTGCTCTACTTGCCCAGCAGCTCTCTTTGTCTGCAATACTTACAGCTGCTTTTCGCTATGGGCAAACTTCCGGGATTCAGAAATGTCTACCTGATCAGTGGACTGACGACCATCGGGGGCCTCATCCAGGGCTTCGATGTGTCGAGCATGTCTGCGATCATTGGTACTGATCAGTACAAGGAGTACTTCAACAAGCCCAAAGCGGTTATGCAAGGTGGAATCACCGCGAGTATGGCAGGTGGTTCCTTGCTAGGCTCGCTGGCCTCGTCGTGGACCAGTGACCGTTTTGGCCGTCGCGATACCCTCTTCATTGCATGCATTATCTGGTTGATCGGGTCTACCTTGATGTGTGCCGTGCAGAATGTGCCCATGTTGATTGTTTCTCGAGTTTTCAACGGCTTCTCCGTCGGCATGCTCACAAGCCAAGGGTAAAGTTATAACTTTTGAATTTATATATACTTGCCACTGACGACCGATTCAACAGTCCTATCTTGATCGCCGAAATCAGTCTTCCTCACCAACGTGGTCGTCTTCTTTCTCTCCAACAATGGATGATTACTTGGGGTGTATGTGATAACATCTAATATTACTATCAAATTCAAGTTCCCACTCGATGCTGACCAGTACCAGATCATGATCATGTACTTCATTAGCTATGGCGCATCTTTCATGGGAAATGAAGGTGTCTTTCGTCTTCCATGGGGTATCCAGATGATACCGGCAATCGTGCTACTCTTTTGTCTCCCCATGATGCCACGGTCTCCTCGGTGGTTAGCGGCGCATGATCGATGGGAGGAAGCAGTCGAAGTTCTCGCACGGCTGCACGCCAAGGGCAACACATTGGACCCAATAGTTATTGCACAAACTACCGAAATCCGCGAGAAGATCGAGTAAGTTGTTTCTTCGTGCACAGTTTACTGGACCCCTACTGATTCATCAAAGGGCGGAAAAGAAATACGCGAGCATGTCTTGGCTGGAGCTATTCAACTCTCGTAACATTATTCGCGTTCACTGTGGTGTCTTCACTCACATCTGGTCCCAACTGTCTGGTACCAATGCTTTGATGTACTACATCGTATACATCTTCCAGGTAGGTTCACCGGATACCTATCTCCCCAATCAATGCTAACCAAATGTCAGATGGCTGGTTTAAGTGGGAATAACACTCTTATTTCCGCCTCCATCCAGTACGTCATCAATGTGGTCATGACCCTCCCCGCGCTCATCTTCATCGACAAACTACCTCGGCGGCAACTATTTATTTTTGGTGCTCTTGCAATGGCTGTCTTCCAGTTCACACAGGCTGGCCTCATGGCCACCTATGGGCACTACGTTCCAGGTGGCCTGCCTGGATCGCCAACAGTCACTTGGAAGGTTACTAACCCTAAAGCATCGAAAGCGCTTATTGCTTGTTCATACTTGTTCATTGCATCATATGCGCCCACATGGGGGTAAGTCAGGCCAATCAATAATTCTTAGACTAAAGAAGCTAACGGATTTTAAAATTTAGCCCACTGGGATGGTTCGTGCACAGATATATGGATCTTCATTTGACCTTTGTCATCTTGCTAACTGAGATATAGGGCCTATCCTCCCGAAATTATTCCCTTATATATCCGTAGCAAAGCTGTATCCCTTTCTACATTTTTCAACTGGGGATGCAATTTCGCCCTCACCTTTTTCACTCCGCCTGGATTCCAGAATATTCAATGGAAGGTAATTTTTCACACCCAGATTTGTTGACATGCCTGACCATGCACAGCTGTACTGCATCTTCGGTACCTTCTGTCTTATTGCCGCATTGCACGTCTTCTTCCTGTTCCAGGAAACATGTGGCAAATCCTTGGAAGAGATTGACGATATCTTCGACAATCAAAGCATCTGGGCATTTAAGGTTTCGAAGGAGCCAAGTCGGTTCGTTGCTGATATCGAGCAGGCGAAGGAAGATCTCGATGCTGGCAAGGTTGATGTGGGTCATGTTGAGGCTGGCAAGACTTTATCTGTATAATGATATCTCCCATTCCAGATGGTATCTCGTTAAAGATTGACAGAATCTATATAATTTCTCCAGATTTATTATTTCTAACTCTACCTCTTAGTCACTTGAAGTCAGCCTTTGTGTCATTACATAGAGAGTATTCATAGAAAAAAAATTGATCATTCCACATTCTTCCGACGAGGGGATATTAAAAATTCATTTTCAAAGGCGATAATATGCAAGTCTTTCCCTGTAAGCCCCGGGTCTGATACTATAGATCTCTCTCGGGTGTTCGACAGGAAAGGATCAAATTCGCAATATCGACCCACCAGCAGGAAGTCCTCGCTTCACACTTCTTCGACTAATAACAGACAATGGATCACGAGATAGAACGTGTAGATGGCGCAAGCAATAAACTTCGGACCAACTCCACAAAACATTGAACAACCCGACATCCGAAACGACATCCGCGTCGGTCCCCGCCTCCACGCAGCCGACACCCGGCACCATAGATAAGAAACATGGCGGGGAACCCATGCCTCCTTCTATAAATCAGGCGCATAAAATCCGTGATTGGGCTAGGAAAACAAATTGCTCAAAGCACACAATTCCCACCAAAATGGCGAAGCGAAACATTCTCCTCATGATCGCCGACGATCTCGGCAAACAACTAGGCTGCTACGGAAATACCAAGATCCAAACTCCAAACCTGGACCAACTCGCCGCTGAAGGAACAAAATTCGACCAAGCATTTACCAGCACAGCCTCATGCAGCGCTAGTCGCTCCGTAATTTATACCGGACTTCATACGCACCAGAATGGCCAGTATGGTTTGCACAATGGCCGTCATCACTTCACGACTTTCGACCATGTCGAGACTGCGCCGGCGTTGTTCTCGAAACAGGGATATCACACTGGCTTAATCGGCAAGGTGCATGTTGGTCCTTCATCGGTTTACCCATGGGAGATGCGTGCCGAGAGCGACACCCGCGATGTTGCAGCGGTAGCAGATCAGGCTGCGAGCTTTATCCAAAACTCCAAGGAAGATGGAAAACCCTTCTTCTTGACGATTGGATATATTGATCCGCACAGGGACCTCACGCGCTCCGGGTTCGGCAATGATGAGGAGTACGATGCCCGCGTGAAGAAGATCCCATATACCAGCGACGAAGTCGCCGTCGAGCCATTCGTCAATGACCTCCCGGGAGTCCGATTCGAGTTCTCCGAGTACTACCAGTCTATTTCGCGACTCGACCAAGGCGTAGGCATGGTCCTGGACGAACTGCAGAAGAGCGGACTAGCCGACGACACGCTGGTAGTCTTCATGAGCGACAACGGACCACCCTTCATCAATTCCAAAACAACCCTCTACGACGCAGGCGTGTGTCTGCCGCTCCTAATGAAATGTCCGGGCTCAGCACCCGGCATTTCCAACCCAAATATGGTCTCCTACGTCGACATCCTACCCACACTCCTTGAATGGGCCAGTCCAGCAACAGAGATATCTTCTCCAGCCCGAACAGGACGCTCCCTCTTACCCATCCTCTCTTCGTCCTCGGCTCTAGAACCCTGGAGCCGGGTCTTCGGCTCACACACGTTCCACGAAATTACCAACTATTGGCCGACTCGATTCATGCGCACCCGCCGGTTCAAGTATCACCGGAACATCGCGTGGCGGCTAGATTTCCCATTTGCGGCCGATATTTATGGCTCGCTGACGTGGGAGGATATTCGGAATTCAGATACTAAGATGATTGGACCGAGGCGATTGAAGGATTATTTCTTCCGTCCCGCGGAGGAATTATATGATATCCAGGCGGATCCACAGGAAGTTCGGAATTTAGCGAAAGATCCGGAGTATGCGGTTGTTTTGGATGAGATGCGGGCTTCTTTGGAGGAGTGGCAGCGCAGGACTGAGGATCCGTGGTTGTTTAGGGATGGTGTTTCGTTGCTTCTTGTTAAGCATCATATGGAAGCTGGACTAGAGGTTCCGGATCGTTTTGATTTTGATGAGAATGTTCCGCAGAGTAAAGGGTTGCCGGTTTTTGATTCGAAGGCTGCTTGGGGGGCGGAGGTTGGGAGGTGAGGTGAGGTGAGTTGCACTTCATGTGCTGTATTATAGGAGTCCTGAGTATTTATATGAACCTATTCAGACACCGCGAAGATTTAGGTTCATCAGGGTGCAAGGTACACAGTTAGACGGAATGATTGCTTTGGTTTCTTAATTTTGCTTTAGGACTAGTCACCAATAACAACAACACCGAATCACAACATGTTATAATAAGCGGTAGAAAGACCTCTTTCAAGAAATAAAGAGCAGAAAAGTGATAATTCGAAGAGAAAAAAACGGACGAGATATGCAGTTGGCCTTAAATCAAGCGGCATTCTTGCTTTCCAACTTATTTAACTTATCCAATCTGTCAATCCTTTTCCACATAAAACAAAGCTCGAGGGCGATTAGCTGTATTCTTATGCCAGGGAATGAAAAATATACCTCAATCTGGATAGCGAGTATCACGACTGCTACAATAATCGTGCTAATGGAAAGTGTTTGAAGCGTGTCATCACTCATTTCGATGGAATAGATAGGGCGGACAGAGAAAGGTGCTGCTGGAGGAGCTGAAGGGAAAATAAAATGCTTCGAAGATCGCGATAGGTAAGAGAGAGATAGAATTATAACGTGGTGATTAAAGAGAGATGATACAAAAGGATTTGCGGAAAGTGTGAGGTTTTGAATCTTGGAATTACTAGCATGATGGCATAATTACAGGTGTACGACCCATGGGTGGAAGCAGTTAAGACCGTAACCCGATGAGCTCTATGGTTCGCATACGACCGTACCCATAGAGCTCGGAGTATCCCCTGACTTAACCAATTCAGGAACCGGAAAACTGGGATGCGCGACTACATGAGGAGAGATATTATTTCGTGCTGTCCAATACTAGTGGGAGTTTCACTATTTATGGAGGGATTTGAGATATCTGAGGAGTCCACCCACCAGGATACAATGTCCAGAGGTCAATAGTATATTTGCTTTGTAGGTATTCGTTCGCTCATTCCTGATAGTGTTGAACCGGTATATGATTTACCTATGCGAGATCATATATGGGTTGTATGCAAGAAAAATTCCCACAGTGGATAATGATATAAAACATTGCCGATAGTACCAACCCAACACCACCGACGTATAAACAAGGACCAGCCGAAAAAGAAAATACACAAGAGATCCTGAGACATGGTCACCCAAAAACGTCGTTCCTTAAATGATAAAAATGCCGACAAACGTCGAATTCAAAAGGTCAAAATAAATGCTCCAAAAAGGCTTAACCAGCCTCTACCGCAGTGCTACGCTTCACCCCATGTCCCAAGCCCTGCCCCAACCCCAATCGCACTCCCACTATCCACACTCCCACCAATATCCCAGTAGTTTCGACTAGACCCGGTCAGGGTCCGGCGACTAGAGAGAGCAGATAACTTAGCACTCTGGCTAGCGCAGCTGGAACTCGGCCTCCGAAGATGCGGCCTGAGAAGAGGTGACGAAACGCCCTGTCCAGAAACACCGGAGAACTGGGACGCGCGACGCGCCTGGGTTTGAGATCGTGAATGTGCGCGCGCTACAAGTGGGTGGTGTTGGCGGATTATCGCAGCGCGCCGGGAGGCATCCGTCGTGTGGCGGGGTGGTTGGGTTGGTGTATACTTGTCTGGTGGCATGTAGCCGCGACGACTAAAGCGGGTGCGGAGGTATCGGAAAACCATCATGACGTCTAGGCCGCGCTCCCAGTACTCATGTTCGTGGCGGAGGCGGGTTGATTCCGAGACGGGGTCTGGGTTTGTGCCGGAGCCTGTGGCATCGTCGTCTTCGATTCCCCAATGTGCTTCGTGTTCGCGTTCACGGGTTGCGTCGCGGAGGGTCGGGATAAAGTGTGGCGAGGGCATTGAGTCTGCGGTTATATCTGTGGATTGTTGGGGAGGTTCGCTGGGTCGTTGTGTGGTGCTGCTTTCGGCTAGTCGGTCGAGTGACATGCCTGCATATTCACTCGAGATACTCTTCGTCATTTGGTAGTAGCTTGTAAATGCCCCCGGGTGCTCGCAGAGATGGTGGACGAGGATTCCTAACTCGCGGGTGATCCGTTGCAAGACTTGGCTCTGCCAGAGAGGTGAGTCTGCATGTTCTGGCTCTGCTTCGCCGGCTAGAACAGTTTCCATGTCTAGTTCTTCAGAGCGTTTGGCGGGGCCTAGCTCGTCCTGCGGCAGGGACTCGCCGAAGATGACACTCAGTAGGTCATCATCGATACCAATAAGGTCTCGGATGACTCGCCGAGTAATGCGTCGCCAGAACGACTCATCCATCTCTTTGATACCCGGGACCTCCTCTTCTGCCTTTGGCGAGGAGATCACCTCCGAATGCGCCTCCACGATCCGCGCAGGGGAGACATCCTCCACGGACCGAGGGATGCTAAATTGGGAGGCCCGGCTGCTTCGGCGTCGGCGAGTCTCCCGCTGAATTTCCTGCAGCAGGGCCCGACTCTGATCCATCCGCCATTGCTCGATGCGCTGCCATCGATCCCTTTCTACATCCGCTTCCCCTTCATTGACAGTGTCGAGGTGTCGCTGGACACTAGAATGACGACGATGTCGAGACAATGACTGTCTCCGGTGAGGATTATACTGCTCATGCTGCCACAGCTGGTCTTGAGCCAGCTGGCTCGAGGCCTGGAAGCTCCCCAGGCCGTCATGGGCCGGGAGTAGTGTAGGCTGCCCGTGATCCACCCGTGCGGGGGATGTGGGGGGCAGCGATGGGGCGCGGAATGCATGCAGCCCATCATCTAAGCTGTCCAGCTCGGTGCCGTCCTCGTCCAGCTGGTCATCGAGTGCTTCGTCTCCCTCCGGGCCTACGGCCGACCGAGTAGCGGTGCCTAGGGAGTCGAAGTCACTCAGATGGGAGGCTCCTGCGGTGCGTGTCCTATCTGTGGAGGTCGTGTTCGTGCGAGCGGTCGGGGAGAAGAGGACCCATTGTGCAGTGTCTTCCTCTTGCTGCTCTGTTGGGGAGGGAGGGAGATCGAGGGGCGGCGGGCGCTGGGGGGTCGAGTAGGAGGTTCGCCGGCGCGGCGCCTGTGTTGGAAGGCGAAAGGCCATGGTGAACGATGATCGAAGATGATCGGATCGGGCGTTGGGCCAGATAAGCGTTGACCGGAGGAGTGATCCCCACTAGGAGAGACCACGAGAGACCGCACTGGCAGTCACAAGCGGGGGCAGTGCCAGATGGTGAGTAGAAGAGAAGATAGTATAGAAGGTCAAACAGATCGAACAAAGGGAGGAGGGAGAGTATTGTTGAAAGGAGGAGGAGTGGAAGTGGAAGTGGAAGTGAAGGGAGCCAAGCAAGGCGGCCCCGGGGGAGATGATGCGTTGATAAAAGATAAGCGCAGGTGGAGTTCGGATGATGCAACACGCGGTGGGATGATCTTAGTAGATTAGTATTTCGTAACAGTTGGGGTATTTGAACACAGAGAGAACACAGAGAGAACACAGAGAGAACACAGAGAGAGCAGAGATAATAACGTTTGCATCCTAGACTGTCAGCCACGGAGACAAATGTGACTGCTCGCGTGTGATGCCTCGCGCCCAGCTGGGACTAGCAACTAGTCAGAACCAGCAGGTCTGACGTGGAGGGCGATCTTAGGCGATCAAGTTTGTTCTCACCGATGTTTCCCCGTTCTGTATTTTGCATTTTGCATTTTTCAGTTCCATTTTGTACTCCGTAATTGTAGTTGTAGTTGTAGTTCTAGTTTATCAGGGTGGGTAGATGTACTCAGATCCACCAGGAACAGCCTCTCTATGTAGATGATGTATATTCGCTCATTCAGGGTATATCTAGATATCTCACAATCAATGCACAATAGCCACCTCAATCACTCACTCGTGGCCTGACTCTACCCAGCCAAGGCCTCACCCACCCAATCCATCTGCACAGCGCTGACCCCTCGCGCGTAACTGCGATTCGTAAACACAAACTCATTATACATGATTGCCTCAACCTTCTTGCCAAATAGTACACTGGACGGGTGGATCGCCACAGTCTGGTTGCCCACCACTGTGCGGTAGCTACCATCCGGTACCAGGCGAGCGGTATTACTCGCAAAGCCACGAAGGAAACTCTGCAGGATGAGAATCGGCGAGGGATCTGGAAAATGATCATTTCTTTGGTCGGCTGGGAGCAGTTTTGCCTGTCGGCACTGGGTGCGCAGTTGCTTGCGAACGTCCTGTGGGAGGGGGCGGGTTAGATCGGGTCCAGTCGAAGGTTGCGAATCAAAACCATTCAAAATAACAGGAACAGGAACAGGGAAATCAAACATACCATAACAGACTGCATCGCCCGATGCGAAACCAGATGTCGCTCAGCCCACGCCTTTCGATCGGCGTTCTCGGCGGCATAGGCTCGCACTGTCGCCAACATCGTCAGATGATCGCCCTCGCGTCTGTAAAGATCGCGTCGGGCCGTCTCGGCCGCCTCCTTCTTTTCCTCCGAGTTGGCATTTAAGAAGATATTTTCCACGCTGAGACACGAGATGATATCGATGACGTCGGTTAAACAGTCGCCGCCGTTTTCCGCCGCCGCTAGAAGAACACGTCCGAGTGTTGGCGTCAGTGGCAACTTCGCAATGTGTCGACCAATCTCGCTTATTGTGCCGGAATCCTCGAGGGCCTCGATATTGAGGAGCTGGAGTAGGGCTTTCTCGAGTGCTTCGCGGGGTGGGCGGGTCAGGAAGGGGAAGCGGATGATATCGTCCACGCCTCGAGCTTTCATGTTTAGAAGCGCTTGGCTAAGATCGCATCGTAGGATTTCGGGGGTAGTAGTTTCGTCGAGGCACAGGTAATCTTTCTCGGTATAGAGACGGAAGCATTGGCCCGGTGCTTCACGACCTGCACGACCTTTTCGTTGAATGGCCGCTGATTTGGAAATGGGCTTCACCAGCAACGAATCTAGACCGAGTCGCGTGCGGAATTGCTTGATCTTTGCTTTTCCGCAATCCACCACGAATCGCACCCCGGAGACAGTCACGGACGTCTCGGCGATGTTGGTCGAGAGCACGATCTTTCGTGTGCGAGGCGGTGCAGGCATGAAGACTCGCTGCTGGGCTGCTTGGGGGAGGGCTGCGAAGAGTGGAAGGACTTGGATTTTTGGGAGCGCCGGGTCCATGCCGATGGCGTATTCGTTGATGAGATGTTCCAGAGCCTCGACGGTCTCCTGGCCAGTGAGGAAGACTAGAATATCTCCGGGCATAGGCTCCTTGTAATGAATCTGAAAGATGACCTTGAGGGCGGCGTCCACGAAATCATGCACGGGCTCGTGGGAGTAGATTGTTTTGACAGGGAATTGGCGACCCTTAATGTGACATACGGAGATATCTTTCATCTTATCGTCCGTATGCTCAGTCGTCGTAGACCCATTCTGAATGTGCTTCTGTTCCTCCGCTTGGAGTTTGAAGCCCTCTTGGAAGAAGCCCTGGAGACTCTCCATGTCTGCCGTAGCACTCATCACCACCACCTTGAGAGGCACACCACCTCTACCCGAGGCATCTCCAGAAACCAAGTTCCGCAAAAATCCCGTTACCAGGTCAACATTCACGCCTCGTTCGTGGACCTCGTCAACCACTACCGCGCTGTACTTGGTCAACCATGGATCATGCAGCATCTCCTGCAGCAGCATTCCCTCTGTAAGGAACTTGACCCGAGTACTGGGTGACGTCGACGTATCGAATCGAACCGAGTATCCAACCTTGCTCGCCGGCGACGAAGAGCCCAGTGGTGTCCCCATCTCTTCGGCCACACGGCGGGCCAGCGTAATGGCTGCTACCCGACGAGGCTGTGTTATGGCAATGCAACCACCAACCTTGGCCGATTTCTGTGTACCATCCTCTCTGGTAATTTTCGTATCTGTCGGCCGACACCAGAACTCATTGACCAAGAACTGCGGGATCTGCGTACTCTTTCCGCTACCTGTTTCACCAACCAGGAGCATCACATCTTGATCTCGAAGTTTCTTCCTAATCTCATCTGCATGCCCAAAGATAGGCAGTTTCTTGCGTGACTCGTAAAGTGTGTTGGCCTTTTCGCGCAGGGAGGTGAAATTTGTCCTGTCGAAGGGTTTGGCCTTGGAATTCGGCTTGTGTTTCGGGAAGGAATTGCTGGGTGGTGGGACTGGTTCGTGCTGTTCTGGTTCGGGCGCAGGCGCAGGTGCTGACTCTAGTGCAGAATTCTCAATAACTGGTGACTTGGCTTTGAGGGGTTCTTCGCGAATGGGCTCGTCGCGCGACGGAGGTTCGTTGGCGGGCCGGCCATCGCGCTTGCGTTTGTTGCGCCTCTTCTTCCGGCCGGCCTCCTCGGTCGCGGGTTCGCTCACAGGAGTCGGGACCTGCTGGACAGACTTGTCGTCTGAGTCGCCGAAGTATGTCTTGACCCTCTCCGGCATTGTGGGTTGTGCAATCAAATAATCAAATGGTCGGGGATGCAACTGGCGGTTGGTAAAAATTTCCCCCAGCTGTTATCGATAAGAGGCTTGGCGGAAGTGGAGCCGTCCACAGTGGATTGTTGACATTACTACGGAGTACAATGGGACCCAGTCAGGTTTCATACGGCTATCTTCAATATTTCCAGGGTTATTCCTCAAGATTTATTCCTCATATTGGAAGTTTTTGCCGCTTTTCATATAGTCCAAAGGGGTGTACAGTTATTAGCGTTCAGCCTGAAGGTCTGAGGCATTTTCTCTGTGTAAAATATGGAAGCCAATTTCGAATCCTACTGTACGGAACAAATATACCCAATGTGCTCATCTCGAGACTCGAGAATGCCTATGCAGGGCTACTAGTAAGAAGTCATTGAACCAAGTCCGCCCTAGGCTCCTAGCACGTTCTCCGTCGATGTAGACATGTATAAGTACATGTATAGCGGTAAAAACCATGGTATTTACTACCTATGCCATCGGACGGATCGAGAGCATCACTGCAATGACTAATTTACCCTAGACAGAATAAATATAAATATAAGCTGTCGACAAGCGACGCAAACAATGAGTCCAGTATAATCATAGACAAGAGATATACCAACCTTAGACACTGCCTTGGGCCAATTCGAGACGATCCCATCCGAGCGAAGCGACACCGTCGACCATATGGTAGATGACACGACGCGATGCAATGTATACCATAAAATCACCTATGGAAGGATATCACCCATAATCTCACCTATCACTCATGACCATTGGATCACCCTAGTAAATGCAACTCGGGGTTTGCATGGCAGAATTTCGACGTATCCAACAGCGCCCTCGGAGCAAACCAATCACCAACGGCCGCGCGCTACGAACAGGCTCGATCTGCAAACGCAAGAATCGATAGACTTGCCGCTGATCATCGAGTCTTCTTCGCGCCAACAACTTGACAGGTTCCGCCCCTGCGCCATGGCATCATTGGCTCTGGATCGACTCCGATCTCGTGGGGATTTGCCGCGCCCCATCGATCGATCGTGATTCGGCCGTTTGTGACCTGCCACTTTTACCCCCATTGCCGGTTCTCATTGTTCGTTCTCTTCATCGCATAGTTCTCCAAGGCAAAATTCTGGTGGATTTGGTCGATCATTTGATGCATCACTCTGAGACAGTTTCATGCGGACTGGACTGGCGAGGCTATTAAAGACGGTGAGATGAGCCCTTCCCCGGTTTTTCTGCTGTGGTTGTACTTCTTTTTGAGCATTTCTGAGCCCTGAGCCTTTGTTTTTTTTTTGTGTTCTTTGTTTCCATTTTGTTTTTCTTGTCAGTCTACTCGTCGCTGAACATGTCCCACACAGAACTCAACGAAGGGTTAACCAGCCTCGATGCCGAGTCGCTGCGCTCGTTCTCGGAGAGCCTACCTGACGAGTATCATGAATGGGTGTCGGAGTCGGGGAGGACATCAAGGTGGGCACCAGAGGAATCAGACATAGCGTCAAGGGGAGACTCGACTGACTCAACTAGAAATGACCAAATACTCGACGACTTCCCTCATCCACCCAATCGAGCGAAGAACCTTGACTCAATCGTCGAAGATGAAATCTACCCCACGCCCAAACCATCCATCAAGAACCTGCGTCGCAATGTCACGGCCAGCGAACTGGTTACTACTGATAACGACTACCCACTCCTGCAAGAAATCAATCCCTACGACGGCACAGAAGAGTTCAACCCCGTCAATGAAGAAGGCGCTTGCTACGACCTGATCGCACCCTGGGACGGTGTCGATGCGCCTCTGCACAAGCTAGAGCGACTCACAGATGTCATGTTTGGCACAGAACATATGCTATCCATCTTGAACAATCCACGGTATCTTGTCCGATTTCGCGAATTCTTACTAGAAGAGCGTCCACGCTCTATCTCTACGCTCACCTACTATCTCAATGCAGCCAAGGCTCTCAAAGCAATTGAGTACGCCAATGCACTGGTGCGTCTATCCACCGATGTTCCACCTGCAGCTGTCCAGGCGATCCAGGAAGCGAATGAACCCGTCGGCACTACTATGAACAAGGTTCTTGAGCGACGAGTCGAGGATGCGCTTAGGGCGTTGACGGCCGAGGAACTTCCTGCCTTCATCACCTCGCGGTGTATCACCATCACGAGCAAGATTGTTGAAGAGCGAGTTCGCGGCACATTGCCGATGAAGTTTCGCGAGACGTCGAATGCGCTGGCCGAGGTCTTTTGCTTGACTGATCCGTCAAGACCGGATAATCCTATTATCTTTGCGTCGGAGGGTATGTCCTACGTCTCCCATTTTCAGTAAATCAAATCTCACCGATACAGAATTCCATCGAACAACGCAGTACGGTATGGACTATGTCCTCGGAAGAAACTGCCGGTTTCTCCAGGGTCCTAAGACCAATCCGAATAGCGTGCGTCGAATCAGAGAGGCACTCCGTGATTGTAGACATCACTCGGAACTCTTCCTCAACTAGTATGTATCTCACCATACTCATTCTGATATCAACTAACGAGGACTAGTCGCCGAGATGGGTCCCCATTCATGAACCTCCTCCAATGCGCCCCCCTCTGCGACAGCAAAGGCCGCGTGAAGTACTTCATCGGCGCCCAGATCGATGTCTCAGGTCTAGCCCTAGACGGTGCGCAGATGGAATCGCTGATCGAGCTGCAATCGCGCTATAGAGACCCGGACGAGGAAAGCGTTGCTGAAGTGCCGGATCAAAAGCACAAAGACGAATTCCAGGAGATGTGTGAGCTGTTCAGCCCGCGCGAACTTAATGCTGTGCAGGAACATGGTGGTGATCTATTCCAACCGTTGAATAATAGAGGCGCTATTGCGCGTGGTCAACGGCAGTGGTTGAAGCGTGGTGGGTCTTTGGATAGTGAGGCTGAAGCGATTCGTCTTCGAGATCTTAAGTCGCCGTTATTGCGTGGGTCGTTGACGGGTGTTTATGAGAATGTATATCCTCTTCCCTTACACGTTCCGTTTATGCACTTGCTAACTGAAGTTACTGGATAGTATCTCCTGGTCCGGCCATACCCATCCCTGAAAGTCCTCTTTACATCTCCCTCCCTCCAGATCCCCGGCATGCTGCAATCTTCATTCCTTTCTCGAATCGGCAGTTCGAATGCTGTCAAGGAAGAACTTACACAGGCGATGCAACATGGACGCAGCGTCACGGCGCGAATCAAGTGGGTTACTCGGTATAGCACTGAAGGCCGTAATCGCTGGGTCCATTGTACGCCTCTCTATGCGAGTAATGGTGAAGTAGGTGTGTGGATGGTGGTTATTGTCGATGATGATGAAGAACAGATCATCAATTGGCGTACCTAGTAGCCCCAGCGGTCTCCTGTCCTCCTCTTGTATATATCACTTACTTTCATGTGTATAGCCAGCGTGTCGATCTAATGAAACCCCTAATCCCCTCAAACATCGCCTCAATGGAGGATGATGGCCTGTACTGTCAACCGGATATGAACCATAATGGTAATCATTGAGGCCGCTAATAATTAATACAACGAATTAAAGACAGCGACATAAGCAATCATTTAAGGAGTTCTATAAAGTTTCAATCATAATATCTATTTGTCCGGGAGACGATTTCAACCTCCACTGTATGTAAACTCATCATTCATAATTCAATGCAGACCCCAGCCGCGGACACGACGGAACACAAATGCCCGGTCATTGCGGAGAGTGAACTCGCCCAGATCGTCGGTAATCTTATTGTAGCTCCAAAAGCCACGCCAAACAAGTTTGGTATTCTTAGATGGGTTCGCCTTCGACTTGGGTGCAGTCGGCGACCGCAGGGACAAATGCATCAGGTAAATGTACTGAGGGGCTGGACCCTCCGTCTCGATAACAAGATCGCGAGGATCAGTCGAGACTGATTCCTGATCCGGTTTGGGAGAGAGGTTTGTTTCCTCGGGACCCTCCTCCAGGGGGGTCGGTGCAGTCAGGCGCCAGCGACCACGAAGGCAATATTTCAGTGCATCCATGGCGACTGGAGGGACATAGTCTGTTGTTCCAGATTGGGCATGGCCTTTGGCGATTTCAGAGGCTTGGAGATGGTGGCCACCGCGTCGGATGGCCCGCGCCGCCATCATATTTTCTTTACTAATGTGCGGGACGACGTCGACTGGCTCGGTGGTTGAGAGGAGTGAAACCACCGATCCGTCTGGGTAGAATCGTAAGTAGCGATAATACGTCACAATGTGGATAGGGCTATTCCACGAGATGTTTTGGAATGCGGACGCAGCTCCGGGCCGCATATAATTCACAGTACTGATGTAGACACCCGTGAATCGGATCCGTGGGTACGACTGGAATACCTGGCTCCAAGAGGATAATGGTCTGGGGATCTCTAGAGGTTGATCTTCGGGGAAAGGTGTGTATCGTTGTCCATCTAGTGTGTAGATAGGGTGTCCGTGGTTATCGCAGGCAAAGGAATAATGCATCCCTTGGAAACCGAACTCTGGCCGCTGGCAAAGGTGTTTCCAGATGTGTTGCTCATGAACGAAATGGTATGCAAATCGCTTACATACCAAGGCCATCCGGCCGAAGGTGGCAGGATCTCGCACCGCCACATGTCGTAGAATCTGTATCAATACTTCTGAGGGGACCTTTGCAATGGGGCACGGCGGCGGTGGGGTGTTCTCAACTAAGGGCTCGGCTTGTGGAATTGGTAAGTGGGCAAAGGAAGCAATCAGCTCGACTGTAGGAAGACTCTCGACTTCGGCAGCAGGTGCTGGAGCTGTCACGGGCAACTCAGCTGGCTCGGTGGGTGGACGCTGGGCGGGCTTCTTCCATACATGAGCGAAGTGCTTATTACGGTAGGACTTGTCGACGGCAGAGTCTAGCTGCTCAAACATTAGCATGGGGGGTAATAGTAATGTATCATTTATGCTCGGCAAGACTCACTCGGTACGCCTTGCGATAGTGCTGGAGGCTGTCACCAAGGTTGCCTGCAGCCTCCTTCTCGACCGCCCGCTCGAAGTGTTCCAAGGCAGAGTTGGGTTCCTCCTCCACCCCACGACTGAACACATCCTCGTCCGTTTTCTCTGCTGGTTTCACACTCAGCTCACCGACCTCCTGTGCCAGGCCATCCGGATCGAACGAGGCCGGTGGGGGTCCTTCCTCCTCGAGATCTTTGCGGTGAGAGGCATCATGGGAAGTCGGAAGTCGCGGCGGGGCGGGGGCAGCAGCTCGAGGGGCGGAGGAAGTGGACTGAGGGGGAGCTTCATCCCTTGTCCTTGGCTTGGATCGACGAGCAACCTCTTCCCGCCATTCGCGGCGGAATGATTCGAGCTCCGCGTTGTCCGCCATGGCGGGGGCTTGATGTCCGGTGTCGGAGATCGATTAGGCAGATAAGCCCCTCGGGGGGTCCACCTCGAGATTCTTCGAAGAACCTTGGAAGCAAAGGACTATCCAGGACTAACCAAGGAGGGAGGCCATTGACATGAATCTGACTGCCGTGTTGTGTTGTCAAGCGTCAGGTATATGTAGAGTTGAGAGTTGCAGAGGTGGAGATAGAACAGACCAGCCCGGCTTATCTCCTCCTCCGCCCTCCGCCCTCCGCCTTTCCAATTCGCCCGCCACCCGCCAATCCCCGAAAATCTTCCCTTCTCCGTGACGCATCGCTCTTCCTCTTTCATCTTCCTCAACAACCCCCTCTTCCTCCACGCCTCTTCTGCTCATCTCACGATCGGCCTTGTCCGATCGAATTCCAGTAGGGCTGGATACTTCATCGGCCTCCCGTTATCCAGGCGGTCCTGATTATCTTCGGACCGGCCCCGAGATCGATTCCTCTGCGGAGGCGTTATGGACGTCGCATTTTGACTCCTCTTCAACAATGGCGGTGACATCAGGGAAGGGCACGGTGCCTCCTGCAAATGCCCCTTCTCCAAATGGCGACATATCAGTCGGACAGCGTATGGTATCCGCAACAGCTGGTAACATCTTGACCGGATTGCTAGGTAAGCTCCGAATTCCCGACCGATATCTGCTCCGAGGCTCTTTACTGACCCCCCAACAGTCACCCCTCTCGATGTCGTGCGTGTACGTTTACAGTCACAGATGGTGAAGAATGTAAACACCTCGCAATATACCTCCCATACCACACAAACATTAAAGAATCTACCTCCGAATATTGGAATCACCGCTTGCTGCCGAGAAGTCTTCTGGGTCGGAGATACTGCGCAAATGTGTATGCTGGGGCCACAGGGCGGTGCTATCAGCGCCCAGGCACACCAGGTGATGGATTGTGCCGTTGAGGAAACACAGCGGCGGACATTTACGTCAACACTCGATGGGTTGCGGAAAATCGCACGAAATGAAGGCATGTTCGCCTTGTGGCGAGGTCTCAGTCCGACTCTCATGATGGGAGTTCCGGCGAACATTATCTACTTCGCTGGCTATGATTGGCTACGTACCGACGAGCGAAGCCCCATCAAACAATCTGTTTCTGATGTCTATGCACCCTTCGCTGCTGGTGCAGTTGCTCGAACTGCGGCGGCATCAGCGACAAGCCCCGTTGAGATGTTTAGGACCCGTCTCCAAGCAACTCCAGGAACTGGGGCTGGACACTTCAAAGCAACCTTGGAGGGACTGTACCAAATGACCCAGGCCAAAGGTTATACGTCACTTTGGCGTGGGTTGTCACTTACCATGTGGCGCGATGTGCCCTTCTCAGGCCTCTACTGGTGGGGATATGAGAAGGTGAAAGAGGGCTTGGAGGGAGCGCGCCAAAATGCGCCGCATCTTTCTAGCTCCGAGCTAGAGCAAGTCTCCACCGCGACAGCCTTTTTTGATAGTTTCCTTGCCGGTGCGACTTCAGGATCAGTGGCGGCACTGGTGACAACGCCTTTCGATGTCGGAAAGACTCGACAGCAAGTCTTCCGGCATATGGATGATCAAGCTGCACATTCCGGCCCTCGAGCCTTTCTTCCCCCAAAGACCGTCTTCCCCGAACAACTCTCCCTGCCAAAGTTCCTTATGCACATCTTCCGCGAGGAAGGCCTTGCGGGGCTCTTCAGCGGATGGGCAGCCCGCTGTTTGAAGGTTGCTCCTGCCTGCGCTATCATGATATCGACCTACGAGCTCGGAAAACGCATGGCTCGTGAGGTCAACGAGCGACGTCACCCCGAAAGCTCCTAATTTCTAATTTCGAACCTCCCCCCTCCCGCGCGGCCTTATCTCCCCTCTGTACTTTTATAATGCATGTGATCGAGTCTTCACCGCCGTCTCGCATCTCCTAACTCTCCTTTTTTTGTTTGTTTCCGGCGTTTCTTGTTTTGATGATACCGCATAAGCTGAATCATAGAGCCTGCATTTGGTGGTTTTATTTTTTTCAAAGATACGATCGGAGTGAATTGTGGAACTAAAAGCATTCCCCTGCTGTACATATGACATTCGTGAACAATCTCCTGCACAACAAAATACATATTCACACTCAAAGCATCGTCACATGGTCGGTAACCAAGCACGTAAAATCATCAGAGCCATAGTAGGTCGTGAAATTATCCTCTGGAGAATTCCCCATGCTCAGCTTGTCTCCACACTGCCAGTAAAGGTCCGCACCAATCCCTCTAGCATCAAGTGCGGTTCGCTGCCATTAGCCTTCGATGCTGCATTTATCGGAAGTTACTCCGTATTCCTCCAGGATACAAGGCTTCTGCACTGCTGCACAGGCTTTCCCATGAGGAGTAATCCACCCATCCCCAAAGGAATTGTCAACACCCCCTAAAAAGGTGATATCAGTTTAGAATTGCGAAATAGAAAAATAAGGGATTCAAACCGATAGGGGGTTTGAGATACATACAAGTCGAAGGGTAAAGATGGGAGGTGCCGAAGTCAATAGTGTCGATTTTCAAGTTCTTTGCAAAGTCAAGACCTTCAGCGTACGTATAGGGATAGCTTCCGTCTGACTCAATATCTAACCCAAATCCCTCTGAATTGGATAGTAGCAACGTAATTTTCATCAATGGTGAAGCCAACCTACCATCTCCAATACCCACCATGTACAGTGGATCGATCGACTTGATAAAAGCGCTGGTGGAGGAAATCCAATTATAGATAACCGAGGTATCACAACCATTACAGCGAGGCTCATTAGCCAGCTCCCAAGCAAAGATTGCGGGCGACAGGCTATACTTCGAGACAACAGCTTTGATGTATCTTCGGTAAACGTTCTGGATCACGGCAGACGTATACCAACTCGTACTATTAATCGGACCAGTTGTTGACAAAATTGATTATCAAATTGATACCCCGTTTTTCCGCAGCAGCCACAACGTAGTCTAGACGTTGAAGGCCTAGCGTACCATTGTTAATGGTCGCAATTCCATTTTGAAGAAGCTGGAAATACAGCTTTCCTGGGACAGGTTCGGTGTTCACGTCATTGAAGCCTCAGATGCGGAGAATTCGAATACCGGAGTCTCTTAAGTGATGGAGCACTAGATCGACATCGGAGTTATTGGTGATGAAACTAATCCAATAACTGTTGGTCCCAGCGAAATAGTCTACTTGACCATCGATCGTGAAGTCTAGACCGTTTATGCCGGGAAGGCTAGCGGAGGTGACATTCCACCGATGATGGGTCCGAACTGACCAAATTATTTATATACCAAGTCGTGTATTTTGTGGACATGGGATAGTTACTAGTTTGCTTCTCAGTCAATTTTCTATCCGGTACTGCAATGTGGTTGTTGACAGTTCCCTGGTTGTAAGATACCACCAGGGAAACTAAGCAACTTATGGAAAACAGAATGCTAGTGACTCTCATGTTCGAAGATTTTGCAGGACTGATGAGGAAATGCATTTGGTTGACTTTCTTGGGGGTTTTATATCAACCATTGATTAGTTTGTCGATCAGGCACTATGTTCTCAAAGCTCATTGACCAATATGGATGTGTTCAAACTGCGAAAAATCTTTCAAACGCGCACTGCAACTTGAACTTCGGAGGTTGTTTCATAATACAAACTATATGCCACCTAGCTATGAGGGGAAAGCGGAATGGCTCTCTATTGGACAAGGAATCCGTCTCCAGCTAAACCATACCTTATACTCCTATATCGATAATCTAGAATAGAATGTTATGGAACGTGAGTTAGAATGGACACGTAATATGTAGGCGGATGTCTGTCCGCACTACGCTAGGAAAGAGGATTGGGGGCTGGGGGCGGCAGTGTCAGCAGGCTGAGCGTGCAGGGGAACAAAGAACAGACAAACCTCACCCGGGAAGCTAGATAAATCGTTGGGAAGGACATATAGGCGCACAAGAGACTTCTTTTACGGAGGCATATTAATTAGCATTCAACCTCCTATCCGGCCATGTCGCTTACCTCCCTCCGGAATCTGCGGACCCAGTGGTTCCCGCCAAAAGCGGCCTTCACTGAGAAAGAGCTGCCCTTACAAAAGGGTCGAGTTTTCATCGTGACAGGCGGCAATACCGGCGTCGGCTTTGAATTATGCAAGATCCTGTATGGCACCGGTGCCACTATCTATATGGCATCAAGATCAAAGGCAAGTCCCCCAAACAAATTCGGACTCATGACCCTACCGGTGGGCTAACACGGTTCCCCAGGAGCGTGCCGAAAACGCGATTCAATCCATCATGAAGGTTCAACCTACACCGAAGTTACCCGGCAAGATCAAGTTCCTCCATCTTGACCTTAACGACTTAGAATCAGTAAAGGGGGCGGCGACTACCTTTGCACAACAAGAATCCAGGCTCGATGTCCTCTGGAATAATGCGGGAACTGGAGCGAACCTGGTGGAAGCTGGCGCTAAAACAGCCCAGGGATTCGAGGCTATGGTGGGAATGCACTGTATCGCCACTTTGCTATTCACCGAGCTCCTACGACCGCAGCTACGGGCGGCCGCAGCAGCGCCCGAGACACCTCGTGGATCTGTTAGGGTAGTGTGGACATCTAGCTTTTTGGCGGAGGGCGCCTCGCCGGCGAATGGGATTGATTTCACAGAGCTAGATAAGGGAACCAAAGATCGCACTCGCAATTATGCTGTCTCAAAGGTGGGAACCTGGATGCTGGGACGGGAGTTGGCCCGACGATTCGATCTCGACCAGGAGAACATTGTGAGCGTGGTGCAGAATCCAGGCAATCTAAACGCGGGCTCCTATGCAGGGACTCCGGCGGTTGCTATGTTTTTCATTAGCCCCTTGCTCTATGAGGCCAAGTTTGGGGCCTATACTGAGCTATACGCCGGTTTATCACCCGAGATAACCCTTGAGAAGAGTGGCGCCTATATCATTCCCTGGGGAAGGATTCGACCGGATAAGGATTGTCCACGACGAGACATCGTCGCGGCGATGACTCCGGCCGAGGATGGGGGACTTGGATATCCAACACGGTTTTGGGAGTGGTGTGAGCAGCAGTGGAAGCCCTTTGTGTAAATCCGCATGTCTCAAGAGGTTCACCATACTTAGGTGATGCCGGGTCTATTACAGCCCCAATGATATATGTTCTGATCTTGATAAGACCTAGAGAGCAAGCTTTATTTCTTCGTCAGTGGAAGACCGAACTTGTCTTTAACATGATCCTCTGGTCGTATAATCATAATGTGTCTGTCTTACCCTTTCCGATTGACTGACACTGAAAGAAATCCACCCTCACATATGCAAAGATAGAGGCATTAGTACTTACTGGTGATCCGGTCATCTACAGACCCGTGAGTTCCGTCTAATTCAAGGTATTCGTAGACGGAGCTTAGAAGTTCTTACTGCTAGGTTAGATATTTGTTCACTCCTATAGACTTTTTGAAGCCATCCTTTGAGTCGCTATTTGGCTTATTGGCTGGGGTCAACGACAGACCCACTGTCAGACAATCTGGTATGGTTAGGGCCAGAAAGCCACTTGGATATAGCAGGGCATTTCAGTTTCGAACCGCTGTGATCAATTCTTACTGTGGTTAATTCATATCTAACTAAGCTGTTTCACTGGTATATATATCTACCTTGAAGCTGCTAAAGTGACGTAGAGTAACTTTATATTTTCGTACTGTACTGCATGGCTTACGTTCGGGGCATAGCATGCGTATAGCACTTTCGTGTAAAATACATCTAGTGGTCTCTTACTACTATATTATAAGATACATTTACCAGTCTAGAAAGCGGTCTGAAAGACGGGCCTTCATAGTCTATCTAATTAAGATTTATTTACCGGGAACTAAGTCGCAAGAGTATGTGAAGGTATAACTAAATTCGGATATTACTGTAGCTATTTGAGACAAGTAATTTAATAGTGAATATAGCCATTATCCTAAGGCCACCATGCTCCTTCAGAGTACTACCTGCGTAGCCTCCATAGGTGAAACATTCCTCACACTTCTAACCCATTTCACCACTTCTCTTATAAATTGACGGGCAATGCCTACCATGATCCCTTGGCCGATGAAGAATGACAGGTCTTGGTCCTTATAGATTAGTTGAAGATCAAGACCATTTGCTAGCGCAAAATTATGTCAACATACCTAGGTATCCAGTAGGAGAAACTAGTAGTAGTTCAACATCCATGAATAGCAATCTGTTTCCCAAACTAGAATATATATATGTCGCAGCTACACTGGCATTGGAGGCTCCAGGCTACTAAAACTACCTAGTTAGGACTGTAAGAATGGCGACAAACGAACTTCTGTGGACTTCAAATTCAATCCCCAAGCTATTGGGTCATACTACTAGATTAAACCTCGGTTCGAATGATCATTCAAACTTGAATGCCTGCCTTGAGTGTTAAGGGCTTATGATTCGATTAAATTCCCACACATTGGCATTTCATAGAACTTCTAAGGTTTTGCTAAGATGGTGGGTGAATGCACTCGGGAACTTGAACTAGAATAGAGCCACGGAATTTACTGGGTCCCCGATATCCATTTAATAGAGACACCCACCAGTCAGATAAAGTTTTCCTACCCCATGTTCTTCTCATCTCACTCTCCGTTGCGGGAGATCCCAGTGAGAAGGAGGTCCGTGCGAAGATCAGACAGGCGGACGCCCGCCTTCTTCCTACTAGAAAAGGTTTAGCTGCCAAGGAATGATGTTTGGTAGTAACTCAAAGGGACACGGAGTCCCGTCGCTGAACTTGGCGTCGAGTAGCTCCTCTTATTTTACTTTTCTCATTCTGTTCGAAACCGCATTTCCCCAGACAATCGTCAAACGTTTCCCCGCATTGGCGGCACGGTGGCTGCGACGCTGCAAATAATCTGGGCCTCCTCAATTGTCTTTCTGAATGGGCCGAGCTCGCCACGGTCGATCATTTTAAAATTCGGGCCTTGAATGATCATTTCTTGCCGAGAAACCCCGTTTGGCCTTGTGCCGCATGTAAACTATCTCCGAGGTCCCAGAGCATCCTCGGGGCAAACCCTTGTCTGATTGAACTCTCGTCCTTGTTCTGCTTTCTCGGTGTCAATTTTCCTTTCACAATCACGTCTGACTTCTCATTGAAGCACTTCTTTTCATGGCCCAGTCTGCAGCTCTATATCGGTCGTTATGTTTCTCGCGTTCGAGGCCTCGCAAGACACCGAAGAGGGTCTGCATAATCCAAAACATACGAGGCGCAGTGAGCGGATGGGTCGGCGAGGGGTGATGGTACGTGCCTGCAATTCCTGTCGTCGGCGAAAAGTGAAGTGCAGTGGCGAGAAACCATGTGAATCTTGTCGATGGTACAAAACACCGGAATTGTGTTGCTACCCAGAGCGTCGTCAATCGTCCAGGTAAGAAAACAAATCAAATCATCAGAAAAGAAAAGACCAACAGAAGCAAAATGGATTGGCAAAATCTCAATGTTAAGAATTTGAACTGAACAGAATAGCCGCTCAGAGAAGTCGGAAATATCGCCAAATAACTACCGCGCCGCACTGGAAAGACTCTTTCCAGACACTCCCCCCGAGAATATCGTCGATTTGCCCAGAGAAAGACTATTGCATTTGATGAATGCAGACGGACCTCAATATGCACAACACCATAATTCGCCGACGATCGCCACGTCTATGCAAACAAACTACTCTGCAGTATCTATGGGACAGCAGCCCGTTCTGGAATCTTTACACTCAATGCCCGAGGAACAGGTCGATGAAAGCCAACGTGCTAATCGATCGGAGTCACTCGAGCATATCTCAGATGATGTGAACGCGTTGTCCTTAACAGCCCGACGACCGGCCTCATACTTGGGTATCTCATCTATCCAGGCTGCTATGAAAGTCATCGAATGGCTTCATCCACAGATCAAGGCATATTCATCCCACGCCTCCATGAGAGATAAAACCGACCGACCAGTTAATCCAATTCCAGCTATGGGTGCACAATCCGGACCGCACCCTACTGAATTGGAAATGCTGGATGCGTACTTCGCCGACTTTCACCCACTTGCGCCACTCCTGGACGAACAAAGCTTCCGCGCAACTTATTTGGTTGGCGACCGAAAGGACAATCGATGGTCAGCGTTGTTGAACATAGTTCTCGCTTTGGGGAGTATCGGGGCCTCGGGACCAGATAACCATGCCCACCGAGAATATTTTGAGCGTTCGATGAATCTCCTGAATTTGGCTGCTCTTGGAACCCCCGCTCTCGAGTCTGTGCAGACGCTAGGTCTTATCGGGGGTTGGTATTGTCACTATATAAGCCAGCCAAACCTTGGATACTTCCTAATGGGGTTGTCGCTGCGCATGGCTGTTGCTCTTGGACTACAACGAGAACCTTACGACGGCCATTTGGGGCACGACCCTGCTAGGGCTGCGCTACAGGAATTCAGACGCCGTGTGTGGTGGGCAATTTGCTGTTTGGATACATGGGGCCATGAGACCCTCGGTCGACCATGTATGGACTTCTTTGCACCAAGCATCACTGTCTCAAGGCCTCGCCTGCTTGCCGAGGTGTGTTTAAACCGTGTCTCTTGACACCCCTTCCCTCTCCCTCGTTAATCCTCTGCATCCTGAACTCTCAAGTCCGATTCAAGAATAACCATTTGCAGGAAAATTATCTTGGGATCCTTCCCCTGATCGAAAACGTCGAATTCGTGAAGATTGCCTCGAATATACAGGAGTTGTTGGCCGCCCTGCCAACACTCACAAGCGCGCAAACATTAGACATGGACTCACAGCTCCTTCAATGGTGGGAGAACTTGCCTCCAGCTCTCAGAGATTACGAGCCTTGCCCTGAGTCGCTATACACCGCGCGGATTGTGATGCGCTGGAGATTTTATAATCAACGTATGTTGTTGTATCGCCCTAAGCTTCTAGCCTACGCGATGCGAAAAGTGCCCTTCATGACGATCAGAGAAGAGGAACGAAATGCCATTCTCAAATGTCGGGAAATCGCGGAGCTGACGATTCGAGATATTTCCACGGTGACAAGAATGAATCAAATGATCGGTTGGAATGGGGTCTGGTTGTTATTTCAGGCAACAATGGTGCCTCTGATTTATTTATCCACTCGACCAACAAATAACGACTCTTTATCTGTTTTCGAAGATTGCAAGAAACATGTTGAGACTTCCATGTTGACGCTTGATAATATGAAGCTTTACGGTCACACTGCAGGACGTTCCTTGGAGGTTGTTTCTGCGATTCTCGAAGTCTGTCTACAAGGTAGTGAAAACGGATCACCACACACAACCTCCGAGGACCTTTATTCCCAAAATATTCCTCATTTGAGTGAGTTTAATTCTTACCTACCAACCGCTCAGGATCGAGTCTCGGATTGGAATGTCACGTCTTTCGAAAACCTTCCTCCTGAGTCAATGTGGGAATATCTGAGCTGGGGTGCTCAAGATGCGTGGCCGGAGTTTCTTGGTGTTGGTTTTGAAAACCAGGCAATGCCTTTTTTCCAATCTACTGTGGAGGACAATTGATAATCTTGCAAAATAATCGAATCTTAAAAAAAGGCTGAATCCCAAAAAGCCCCATAATACTTTAGTCTGACCTTCCTACGTACATTCTGTCTCATATTTACATAATTCAGCATCGTGTTCATTCATTCATGTTATCATCCCCCTCTTCACCGTTTTCCGTCTCTCCTTCGGAGTCGCTCAAAAGGTTCTCGGTCTCTATCAATGTTATGTGTTCCTTGTAATAATGTGAATACTGCTTTCCTATGTTCTATGCTCACTCTGAGACCATATTTGCAGAACCCGACCATGATGGAATATCTATATTTTACCGAAATTGCCTCAAAACCTCCAGCGAAGGCAAGCTCAATCCGATGTCATTTAAACTCAAGCATTCTTGACTTCTAACACCTTTTCAGTCTCCGAGGAGACCAAGACTTGGTGTCGCTCAGTGCTTTTCTTTCTGGGGTTTGGGGCCTCAAAAATATCCGTGAGCTCTTCAAGAGTCCGTTTGCATGTTTCAACGGCAAAGAAGTAAATAAACACAGCTTGGACAAGATTCCAACCGGTCAGTATGATGTAAGTGTGCCATTTAATGACACCCATAGCATTCCCGATCCCGAACTGGTTCACCAGCAAAGCGATATTTGTGAAGACGGAGTAAATGGCCATGCCCTTAGCGCGCGTCTCATATGCTAGGCACTCGACAGAGTACATGGCTTGTAAGGGTGTCCATCCAAAGCTGAAGGAAAATCCTATCAGGAATATTATCACTATTGAAGCGGTGGCAGCCGATGTTTGCTGCATCTGTGAATATACACCCGTGGTGGCCGACAATCCAGCAAAGCAGAGCTAAGTATTCTAGAATCAGCAAAGAGCAAATAACGCCGGAGGGTGCCAAAAAGGAATACTTACGCAGCAAGCCAAGGACGCTCCGATTAGCATAGGCCGTCGTCGCAATGTCGGAGCAAAGAGGCCACCCATATAGGCTCCTCCAGCAGAGAGAATTGTGAAACCGAGATTGACGTCCAAGATCCTACTCGTATCAGTAACGCCCGCACTTTCCAGGAGGCCACCCATATAGTAAGTCGTAATGCCTCCTTGCGACCATTGACTCAAGAAAGCTGCGATACCAACACACACAAGGCGCCATCTCGCAGCTTTGGTGTTGATGAGCTCCCGGAAATCCCACATCCGTTTATCTGAGCCCTCAATATTGATAGCTTCCTCATATTCACGGATTTGGAGAAGAACGTAGGCATTTTCACGATCACCCTCACCATGATATTGGGTAATAACATCCCAGGCTTTCTCACTGTGACCATGACTGTAAAGCCAACGAGGTGATTCTGGGACGAACCAAACGAAAGCCACAACAAGGCTGGATGAAATCAGCTGGCACCAAATAGGAATGCGCCAGGCGCGAGAGTCTGGATAGACCAGACATCCTCTACAAGCCCCTGCAGCGGCAATCGCACCGACAAAGTATTGGCAATTGTAAAGACCGGTCAGAACGTCACGGTAGGCGGGGTGGCTCATTTCAACCACATATGCAGGCGCGGCAGACGCAGCGATCGAGTATCCAAAGCCTGCAGATTTCTATCAGCAAAATTATCCAGAAATATCATTTTCAGATCGTATGGCCGAGCAGCTCCATACATACCCAGAAAGAACCGGCTAGCGAGTAGTTGATCCATGTGATTTGCGGTACCTCCTAAGATAGTTCCAAGGATGACTGAAAGGGATCCGATAAACATGCCGAACCGTCGACCAAAATTGTCGAGTAAGACTCCAACAAAGGGTAGCGCACTGACTCCTCCAATCGTGTACATCCCCTGGATTAGAGACGCTTGGGCGCCCACCAAGCCTGCTCCAAATGTTGCCCGAAACTGGGGAATAGGAAGGAGAGAACCCATGAGGGAACCATCGAATCCTAAATCAAATCAGAAGACCGTGGCAAATTGGACAGGATATTGTCTCTCCCTCTTACCATTCAAAGCTGAGCATAGATAGGCTACCATCAAGAATGCGTACAACTTTTGCATCTGAGAGCTCCAAGGACTTGGAGGATGGGTTCTTCTGGCCAAGTCCAGGGCCATTGATCCCTGGAGGACCTCCACTCGGGCTCCATCCGATCTTTCGTGATGCTGAACCTCACCTGTTCCTTCTTTCTCAGAGGATTGAGTGTTTTCCATCGCTGTTGCTGCTGCCATGATGTGGAATGGTGTGAGTTTGCTTTCTCCGTACACCAGAGATCAGGGTAGATCTGTAAATTGGTGTCCGACAAGAGATATATCCTCACGTGGAGTGGTCCCTTTATGTACTCTTTCGTCCTTTGAAAAAAAGAAAAGCCCCGAGATTTTGAATCCCGTTCGTATGGATAATCCAAATCTCGGTTGGTTGTAGGCTCAAGGTGGCGGACCTCCTTGGCGAAAGTAGATGGTTATGTATTGCGAATGCTTCTTTGGTCATCATGATTCGACTGTGCTCGGCGTCCGGGGAATGGTCAAGATTTACCCCAGACGGGAAATGCAGGAGACTAGAGCATGAGGCTATGGGGTGATTCTGTTTCCGCAGCCGACTTGCCCTCTCCACAACACCGATCAGTTTCAAGTTGTCGGCTCCACCTTGTCCTTGACCAAAATGGCAGCACTCCGCCTCGCCCCGCATCTTTCGTACAGGCGACCCAGAAAGCCAGCCGGAGGCAGCTCGGCGATCCTAAAGAATTGGCCCAAATCGTTCACACGGAGGTAGATCTTTTCTAATTATCGGCTTCCCTTCATGAGACACCCACAGTTGTAATTGACGTGATTTCAAGGGCGACTCTCGGCTTCTTCGGCCCCGCATTGTAGTATTTGTTGCTTGTTGCTAACGCATGGAGTGAGTCCTTCGCCACCTTTAACTTGTTTGGTAGTACTACTAGTTAGTACTAGTAGTAACCACCCACTGACACAGGCAGCACAGTATGGGCATCTCAAGCCGACCTCACTGGCACAGGTAGAATATATATATATTATTCGGAATCAACCGATCTTCGACCTGGAACTTCCAGTTCCCACTTCAAGTTGATTTCATTTGCCATTTATACTTATTCCTATCAAATACTAGCAGAACATAGGTACGCATCTTGATACTTTGTGTCGGCGAGTACGGTGGCGCGATCTGGGCGCTTCAAAGTTCGCGCCAACAGACGAGATGTCATTCCCGACTACCGATGACGAGAAGGCTTGAATGACAGGATTACATTGCTAGATCCTTTCAAGTTGATAAAATAAAATATTTGTTGTATAAATGTTAGCCACTAGTCGCATCTAAAGTAGTACATACCCCCGAGGAAACATGATGGTACTTGATTTATATTTTCCTTAATTCGTCCTATGGTAGTAGAGATCATGATTACTTCCACGGCAAAATGGCGACCATTTCTGCCCCAACACAGCCAATGTATGAAGTCTCAGATCAGTAAGACGCACCCATACAGCATATATCTGGACCAAGAATAATGCCTGCCTTCCAAATCACATTCATTATTGATTTCCTGCCCGGCTGACCAGCCAGCCACCATACTGCAAGCTCTGGAATACGCCATTGGGATCGAACTTGCTCGCGATATTTCTCAGTTTCGCTAAGTTCTCAGCGCCGTAAGTTGATTGGGGATCCTGGTCTCGCGATGAATAGTTCGAATACTTAAACTCCAGGTATGTCCCGTTCTTCTTTGCGGTAGTCTCGGCCGCATCGATGATTTTACGAGCAGCTTCCAGCACAGCGGGCTCGTCCTCTTGGTTCGTCCATTCCGTCATGACAAGGAACCCTGTCTCAAGTTAGCTCGATGATGAAGATGCGATTTCTTCTGTACTTACATTGATGAGGTTGTTCCGTGATTCCTAGCGGAGAGCCCACATTCGCATTTGTGGCTTTGATCGCGTTCGATGAGATGGGTTGAAGGGTAAAAGTAATCTTAGCACCAGGGATGTTCTTCATCAATTCGTCCTGCTGGTAGCGACATTCATTTGCAGCTTTGTAGACTTCCAGATCCGGCAAGCTAGACATAGTTCGCATATCGTGGCTACTTGAGTGTCAGATAAACGCCCGGGAAATATGTGTTTTGGGGAAAGTAGAATACTTCTTCGGCTCAGTGGCGGTCGCAGCCTCAAATCCGCTCACGATCTGAGAAATTGTGTATTTGTTTCCAGGTACCATTTCAGCGACACAGTTAATTCCTTCAAATGTGTTGAAAACAGCCGGCCGCTCCTCCACATGCTCAGCGTAGATGAATACCAACAAGGTGCCTTCTGGGACGGAATTGAAGATAAGAGAGGCGTTCGGGTCCCTTTCGCCTTCTTCGTGGAAGCGGACGAGCGCCTCAAGCAGTTTGTCGTTCTCCGTAGGTGCGAAAAGTCGGCCTTCAGCCCAGACTTGGTTGGACACCGTCGACATAGTGAATTTCGTAACAATGCCTGATTTCCACAATTAGCTAACCTCGAACCAGCATCGTGTGATATAATTCCATGAAGCCGATTATCTTACCGAAGTTAGAGCCTCCGCCTCTCAGAGCCCAGAAGAGATCCTTGTTCTCCGTAACATTGGCTTTGACGACAGTCGAGTTGGCAAGAACAACCTTGATTAACGTCAGTACTAGACATCGCAGGGGGGTTTTACGAACTGATCCACCTCATATTCCACAATACCATTACAACTGAGACCATGCTTACTCTTCTGGAAGGAGAGACCTCCTCCCAGGAGTAAGCCAGGGACACCAACCGAGGGAACACGCCCACCAGTGACGGCCAAACCGTACGGCTCAAGGTCTCGATAGACCTCCAACCAGGTCAGACCAGCGCCGATGTCAGCTGTGGACCGATCCTGCGACACCGTGACGGCATTGAAGTTTTTCATGGAAATCACGACTCCGCCTTCATTACTGGTGAATCCTGGATTTTGAAGATGGCCACCACCGCGAACAGAAAATTTGGTGTTGAGTGCTTGGCAGAGAGCCAGGACTTTGCCGACATCTTGACTTGTGCGGGGGACGACGATCACACCTGGGGTGAGTTGACAATTGAGAGACCTATGAATTTAATCCGTTTAGAAATTTACTCAACACAAGCACAAGCCAGGACCAGAGCTCGTCTAACCAGACAGTGTTGTTCCGCTCAGAAAAAAGGGGATCACTTCGAATACTGGCATCCTGACCAAAGACCAAGGGGAAAATAGCCTCCGCAGTGATCAAATCCCGATGACTCTTTTCGGCATCCTTTAACGAGTCAAAGTCCCGAAGAATAGTCTCGACCGCCGAGGCATTTTCAGGGGAAAGCTGCAGAATAGACAGGAGACGTGAGACTTGTGCCATTGTTGAAGAGCGGCCGGAAATTTGGTGCTTAGGCCGTCGCCTCGTGAGCAGGATGGAATTGGGCCTTCTTATCGATCTGGCAGGAAAGCGATTGTGCACATCACAAGAGCCTTGTGAGCAAAACGCCCACTGACTCGTGCTGCATAAATGGGCAGTTGACCTGATTCAGACCCATTTAGTGCGATGTTAGGAGATTTAGTGCGCTTGAACGAAGCTAGATATGGCATGGATCAACATGTTATGAGGCGTTGGCAGCCCGGGATTCCATATCCCAGGCTTCGGTTTTCTGGGCGGTCGTTGCGATTTAACTATGGAAGGATTTCACTACTATCCAGGCTAAGCTCGGTTAGAGATAGCTTGCTCCACGAAGGATTCAGGACGGCTGGTATTTTCGCGCCCTCATTCGTTCAGCTCGAACAGCCCACCTTTCAAAATTCCCCTGATTCATGGGGCTATTCAAGTTTTGCGGGAACTTCCGAGAGCAAAAGCCGAAGGGGCGACCGTTGGCCCCTGTTTTGATTTCTTCATGAATAACTGATCCCCCGGGTCTTTATAATCTGCGGATGTTGCGTGATTAGATTAACCCTTGTTGGAGGAGCATCCGGGGTTTCCGAGATCAACCATGAGTCAAGCAGTGCCTCAATCTCTGGAAGATGCTCCAGCTTTGGTTAATATAGTGCGCGGCATTACTCTCACATTAGCCGGATTGACACTTTTGGTGTGTGGGACCCGGGTAGGTGTCCTTTCTTTTTCTATTTTGCGTGTTCCGGAATTTTCTCGACTTCAACTGACGCGGATTCGGCTAGTTGTACCTGCGAAAATTTGTTCTCTGCTCTTTCGGTGCTGATGACTATTGCGTGATTGTTGCTCTGGTATGTATTATGCGACGATAATCCCGTTTTAGCCGCATAAAGTCTAAATATTTGGTGATTATTAGATTCTAGTGCTGGGTTTCGATACATTAGCAGTCGTGGTCACTTACTATGGAATCGGATATCATCAAGTCTCCGTCCCACTGGACATGCTTCCGACGATGATGATGGTAATTCCCTTCACGCGCTTTTTATGTTGATGGATGGCTGACATGCTCAGATTGTCTACATTGCAAACACCGTTTATCTCGCGGTGGCATCAATGGTCAAAACTAGTCTACTAGCATTTATTATGCGGGTCTTCCCTACGAATTGCGTCCGACGATGGGCATGGGGATTGATCGTGTTCCTGGTACTCTTTACAATTTCCGGCGAAGTCCCTATGGTAGTTCAGTGCATTCCTGTTCAGGCAACGTGGGACCAGTCAATTACGAAAAAGAAATGCTTTACCAACGATGCGTTGTTTGGAATAACAATGTATCAATGCGTGTTGATGTTTTTGGTGGACTTGGCCATCATCGTCTTACCGATGCCCAGTATCTGGAAGCTTCAAATGCCCTTGCGGCGTCGCTTGTCTATCTCAGGTCTCTTTGCTCTTGGTAAGTCATTTAGTTAGAATGCCCGGATAATGCCAGATAGAATATGAACTAATGATATTTCTCAAACAGGAATTCTGAGTTGTGTTGCAGCGCTGGCTCGCCTACCAACACTGGCCTATCAGAACAACAGCAGTGATTATACATGTGCGTGACGAAAAACCTGCACTACTACGCAGTAATTTCTAGTATCATCCAGCTAACATTTTCTTTCCACTAGATTCCATCGCAAAGTCTCTCATCTGGATGGTGGTGGAATACAATATCGGGCTTATTGTAGGATCCCTCCCCACGCTTCGAAAACTGGGAATTTTTCGACGTATCTTTGGAACTACTCAGGGAAGAAGCAGTGGTTTCAGCGAGGCATATCCCGGTGCTGCTATACGAGGAGGCTCTGATCAAAGGGGCTATCAACTGCAGAGCTCGGCTTGGACCTCACGAGGAAATGGGGGCAGCGCGAAGCCTAACACAATAAGCAAGACAGTTGAGATCAGTCGAAGTGAGAGCTGTGAGCGAATTATTGAGGCTCCTGCCAGTTAAGGGGGTCGGCTGTGATGAGCATGGTCATGGTCATTTGGGAATTCAACTATAAAAAGTGTTACCATTGGGTCTTCTACTACTCGAATGTACGAATTTGACTGAGACGTCATTAAAAATAATTTGTATTGCCGAAAGGCTTCCTCGGTTCTACAGTTGTGTAGGTATATTTTCATCTCGGGCGTCATCCAGGCGTCATTGCGGAAATACGTAGTATACTAGTAGTAGGTTCCCCGCGGACCAGATACCACCGCAGAAAGTAATATATAGTTTTTACTAGAAGATCATACTACTAATCCGCAAGAACAAAAGTTTAATGTTATTTTGCCACAGCATGAGCAACAACGCCTACATTGTTATTGTTCGCGCCGGTGACCCAGCGGTATATAGATTCGACAAATACCCTCTTTAGATCTACATTTCCATTCGGACGACGATGGCGTATTGCCAGTCTCCCTCCGCAGACACAGGATAAATGATGCGATCCAAATCTGAAGTTTGTAGTACCAGTAATATGCGGCGATTAATATTGGAGGAGCCTAAAGTGGGACGAGGGGCAGTCAGGCTATCTTTGCATCCATCCGTATTGGACGTTTCATACCTGATACCAACCCCGGCCCGGACTGCCCCCGGGTGAGCGAAAATCCTCGCTCACACGGGATAATAAAGAAGAAACTGGCCCCAGGCGAGATGGGTTTATCATCAAACAAATACCGAGTCCTGGATATACGAACTGACGTCACTTGGAGGGGTCAAGAGTCAAGATCAAGATTGCGAATTGGGCCGCCGCCGTGTTTCGTATTACACATCTACCGCAAAACCGGCAGGCAAACAGAGCCGCGTCACTTGCCCGTTGTGGTGTAGGGCTGGAAATCGGAGATAATCTCCTGGAGATTCTAGCCTTGTTAGCCTTGCCAGAGTGTGATAGAGTGTGCTAGAGTGTGTTAGAGTGTGCTAGACTGCTAGTGTCTTTGTTGGGGATCACTCAGCCCTGCTGCAGTATGTGTATTGTGGTATATGTATGCGTATTGTTCATCGTATTGTAATATAAGTTGTCGATGCCCCTCCTGACGTCATCGGGTGTGTGCAGTGGCTGTGGCACTCGACAAGAGTAAAGTGGGCAAGAGAGAGCGCAGAGTGGACACTGAAGAGTGGATTGACCAGTAAAAGGCCGGCCATAATTGCCATCCGGCCAAGGTGGTGTGCGGCCAATATCCGGGGTTCCTGTGTGACATCTTCGAGGGGGAGACTCGGGCTGTACAGACATAGTTACTCGGGGGCAGTGGAGATTGAACTGCGCCTTGTTTGTTGCAGATTGCGCCCGGCTTGGAGTATCAAATATCAGCAGCATCTATAGATGTATCAGTATCAGTATCACAATGGAAGTATAGAGGATCCACCGAACCAAACGCTGGCGCCGGGGCATCCATGGGCGCCAACGGGAGCGAACCAAGGTGGAGAGGCAAAAAGTAAACAAATGTACGAATAACCGAGTAAGCACGAGGTGATCCAGGTCCCAGCCACGGCACACCGGTCGTTCGCCACGAGAAGCCTGGGCAAAGAAAGAGTTGCTGCAGCAAAAAGAGGAGGGCGGCAGTCGGTCAACTCGAGAGAGCCTCACGTGGCGCGGCTTTCTTTCATCTTCCTCTTCTTCTACACTGTTCGCCTTTCATCTCATCCTCTTCATTCATTCCATCTCATCCTCTTCATTCATTCCATCTCATACTTCATCCATCTCATACCTCATCCATCTCATCACCTCGAGTTTCCGTCTGTGTTTCGCTTCACTTGTTCTCTCATCGACTCCACCAGAGCCTCACTCCTCACGGCGGCATCAGGCATCAGCACCAGCACCAGCATCATCCACATCATCCACGGCATCCACCAAATCACCGACTCTGCCCTACGCCCCAACGCCTGCTGAATCGTCTCCATCGCCTCCTTCCATTACCTTCTGGAAGCCCCCAATCGGATCCTGCCTGGATTTCCGTCTCAGACACTAGTCGATCACAGCCTCTTGCTCGACCCCACTTCCCTGCGCTCTGCCTGCGCCCCCCAATTCTGTGCAGGGTGCATCTTTCCCGTGCCCCTCTGACATCTGCGGCCCCTCCTCCACTCACATCCTTGTCTTCCGATTCCTTTATCTCTCTCCTTCACCCCTCTTCCTCCCCCCATCCCGAGTACCATGTCGTATTATCGAGAAGGAGGCTACGAAGACCGGCCTGTCACCATCAAGCGTTACGTCATTCCTTCAGACGAGCGAGAAGATCGCAGAGAGTTCTCCATGAGCCGCGACGACCCTTATGGTGAGCGAGAGCTCGTCATCAGACGAAAGACCGAATCGGATGATCCCTTGTCCATTCGCCGCTATGAGCGCGACGTCGAGTACGACCCGCCCGCTCGTCGCTACGACTACAGTGAGAGAGATTACCATGAGCGTGAGTACCCAGCTTCCTACACCCATCACCACACCTCCCGGTCCGCGGAGACCCTTCGGATGCCAGTCCAGAACCCGCCTGCCATCGTCATTCACGATCAGCCAATAATCGTTCAATCAGCCCGCAATGTCTATGCCAGCCCGCGAGAATCCGAGTACGATGTCGTCCGCCGCTCGGACGCTGAAGAGGATCCCTACTACTATCACCACCGACGACGAGTCCGTGAATACGACGACCGACCTCGCCGGGAACTGAGTCCCGGTGACTCTATCTCCCAGGCGAGCCGCCGCCACAGTGACCGTGACCGTGACTACAGTAGCGATGATAGTATGGTCTATGTTCGCAAAGAGACCCGCAACTACGAAGATGAGCACGGCCATCATCACAAGCGCCACTTGGCCGAAGGTGCCCTCGTTGGTGTTGCCGGAGCCGAGTATCTACGGAGTCGCCGTAAGCGCGATGGAGATAATGTCAGCAGTGGTATGAGCCATGCCGTCAAGACGGCCGGTGCTGGTGCCCTGGGCGCCGTGGCTGTCAATGCGGCGGGCCATGTCCGTGATTACTACCGAAGTAAGAGCCGCAGCCGTCATCGCTCGAGCTCATTCGACGATGAGCGCTCTCACCGTTATAGCCACCACAGCAGCCGTGGCCGCCATGGCCGTAGTCGCAGCCGCAGTCGTTCTCACTCTCGCTCTCGGGCGAAGACCCTCATGGAGCTTGGCCTCGGTGCTGCGGCTGTGGCGGCTGGTGTTGCTGCCCTGCGAAACAACAAGGCCAATAAAGATGGCTCGGATCGCAGGAGCCGCTCCCGCACTCGCTCCCGTTCTCGGGGCCGCGCTCTCAGCTCTACTCGCTCCGAGAAGGGAGCCGATGATAATGACAGCGAGTCTAAGCGTCGCCAGCATATGGCTGGTGCCGGTCTTGCTGGTGCTGCGGTTGCTGGTCTGGTTGAGCACCACCGCAGCAAATCTCGCTCGCGCAAAGGCGAACGCTCCCATAGTCGCTTGCGCAAGGCACTTCCTATTCTAGCTGCTGGTGCAGGTACTGCAGCTGCCACCGGCTTTTATGAGAAGAAGAAGGCCGAGAAGGAGGGGAAGGAACCCGTCAGCCGTGAGCGACGCCGGTCATCTCGTTCCCGATCCCGCAGCCGTCCTGCATCTGATATGTATCCCGACCCTTCCCGTGACTCTGCAGGCCTGATCGAGTACGGAAGTAACCCAGTTGCCGGAAGTATCCCTGCGGAGCACTACTATGGCCAACCGGCCAGCCCTGGCGCCTACTACTCAGATGGCGCTGATGCGTATGGTGGTCGGCATCATAGCCGCAGTCGCAGCCACAGTCGGGGTGCCGGACGGTACAGCAATTCATCAGGCTCAGACCGAGACGACCGTCGTCACCACAAGGACAAGAAGCACCGCAGCCGCTCGCGGGAACTTGCCTCTGCCGCCCTAGGTGCAACTGGCCTCGGATACGCTGCGCACCGGTTCAACCAACACCGAGACCGTAAGAAGTCCGAGAAAGACGGTAGAAGTCGAAGTCGAAGCCGAAGCCGAAGCCGAAGCCGGACTCGTGAGTTCGTCACTGATTTTTCTACTCTGTATCACGCTTTACTAATGCCCTCTAGGATATGATGATGACATCCACAGAGACCCTTACGAGGAGGCTTATGACCCGGAGCCCTACCCTCCTTCCCCTGCCGTTCACCCCCCGCCCGTGCAGAATTTCTACCCAAACAGCAACTACTTCCCCCCACCCCCAGGCTCAACGCCTAACCTGAACACCACTCCCCAGCCCTACAACCCAGGAGACTACCCGCCACCCCCGGGTGCCGCACCCCCGCCTCAGGCATACGGCTACGGGGCGGCCGGCCCGGGCCCAGAGCCTTACGCGCCCCGGCCGCGGAGAGCAGAGGATAATGTGAGTTATAGCTCAAACCCCCAACACGCGCCCTATGGTGTGTCCATTCCACGACAAAGCGCCCACATCTGCCCGAGAACACGATTAACATCTCACTAGGTCTAGATCCGCGTTCCGCCCCTGTGCCCCACGGCAATGCCTCTTCTAAATCCGTCGCTTTCGATCTGAATGGGTACGAGTCGGACGATAGTGACTCTACAATCAACAATGATCCCTATAACGCCCCATCCACGCACCGCAAATCTTCCCATTCCCGAACAAGCTCAAGTCGCAACATCTCGTCAAGTGAGTCAGACTCGACAATCGACCTACCCGACCGTTTCGACTCGAAGGGCCGTCTCATCAAACAGAAAAGCGACGACCCAACCGAGAAACTGGAGGACTTTCTAAATAAGGTTTCGAAGGTCTTTGCCTAGGTCACCTCTACTCATCTTTCGGTCTGGGTATCGATCCGGCTCAATTTCTTTTCCTTGGTTTAGATGGATTGTTTGGTATGGTCTGGTCTGCACTTAATTTCTGAATGGGCTGCGGCTTAGTGTGCTGGTTTTCTCTTATGATATTCTTCCGCTTCTGTCTGACGCCCTGTACCTTTCTTATGCCCGTCTATGGTTATGCTTGTTTTGGATTTCTGGATTCCTCTGATGACTTATGCCTGCGCTATATGATGATGATTTATGACTGTATTTCCTTTTGATAGTTCAATTATTTCTTTGTATACTTCAAATACGCTTAACCTTCGCCGAGTTGAGACGAATCAACTGTAGATTCGACTTGTAGCTTATCTTACTAGTACTTTCTTACTTTTAGAAAAAGGAAAGCAATTTGAAGGTGCTACCGGCCATCAAACCCGCGAACGTTCTAAACCCGCATGGCGCTTCCCCTTAGGACAACTAGCAGCTGCATGAAGGCATTGAGGGAATTATCACTCAAGCTATACCACTCTGGGACTTGACATTGACCTATGTTCAAAAGAAATGGTCCCGAATTCACTACGAGTCATCAGGTAACGGGGAACCACGGATTATCGCTAGGACAACTAACCTGTTTGGTACTTCTGGTATTTCTTACAGTGGATATTAGAAAAAATATCTAGAGATTATATTTCTTTTATCAGCGAAATCACCAAGGTGATAGGAGAGAAAAAAAGATCTACGGATACATGAGTGTTACTAACGTGCATCCCTCCGCTACCGCTTCCCGCCATGACAGCCTGGGAGTATCGAATTTCCTTGGGGGGGGGGGGGGGGGGGGGGGGGGGGGGGGGGGGGGGGGGGGGGGGGGGGGGGGGGGGGGGGGGGGGGGGGGGGGGGGGGGGGGGGGGGGGGGGGGGGGGGGGGGGGGGGGGGGGGGGGGGG